>VTFQ01000010.1:2032444-2632444 GCA_036281575.1 Ancherythroculter nigrocauda | reverse complement strand
AAAATAATGCATCCATCCATAAGGTAAAAGTAATCCATACGACTCCAGGGGGTTAATAAAGGTCATCTGAAGCGAAGTGATGCATTTTTGTAAGAAAATATCCATATTTAAAACTTTATAAATTCAAATAACTTGCCTCTGGTGGACGATCGTACACAGAATGCGCAAGTCGACTTGCGCCAAATGAGTAATCCTCTGACGCAATGTATGACGCAGGATGTAGGAGTATCGTAAGCTTAGACGCCTCTCACAGTTCAAACAAATACGGCTGGCTCAAGCTCCTCTTCTCTTATATCGAAATCCTCTGAAGTTTCTTTTTAAAAATTATCTTTTCTATATAATCCATGACTGGTGATTTGCTTTGCTCTATCCTCTGCACCTCCGCGTTCGTCATTACGTTGTGCGTCAGGTCAAAGGATACTCTTCTTGCGCATTCTGCGTACGGTCATCTGCCGGAAGCTAGTTGTTTGAATTTATAAAGTTTTAAATATGGATATTTTTCTTACAAAAATGCATCGATTTGCTTCGGAAGGCCTGGAGTCGTATGGATTACTTTGATTAGGATGTCTTGAGGGTGAGTAAATCATAGGATAATTTTCATTTTTGGGTGAACTATCCCTTTAAGACCCGTCATGAAAATAATGTCACTTTGTTTTGTACAAGCTTTGGTTACTTGCAATGCAAAATATAACTTTTATTTTATTTTATTATTATTAATATGTTTTACTTTGGTGTTAAATGTGATTTGGATGTTTTCTTGAGATACTTGAATATAAACTTCAAGTAAACTGCTCATCAGTGCATCGTACAATAGTAGCTGCTTCACTGTACAGCACAGGCCTATGAGATGATGTGAAACTCCATGTAGCCAAATATTATAACTCTCCATAATGATAAATGTGACCTTCAAATGATGATTTTTCCCCCTGAAGTGTCACTTTAGCTCTCTAACATGACATTTTCGGTGGCTGAAGTGCAGTGATGACATTTACAGTGATTGCGACAGCAGCAGCATTTCCAATGTAAGGATTTTGATGTATTTGCACAAACAATAATGTTTCTCAAATCCTTGAGATGTGAATGCTCCAATCCGAAACGAATTCAATTAAACTCATATACTTTGTGATTTTCAGTAAAGGAGAGGATATCTTTTCAATCTAGAGGTCATTCTGAGTTTTTCAGCATTTTTAAATTGAAATCGAATAGCTGAAGATGCCATATGACTCACTTTGTTCAGGATGTCCAGAGAACGTCAAAAGTAAACTTTCACCTAGTTGGAGATAAGATGATGAGCAGGGCTCCAGAACCCAAGCAGGATTGGAATGAAATGAGGCATTCAAGTGTGCTGTGCGATATCTGTGCGGATCCGGCCTGACTGACAACAGGCTCCGCTGCGCTCAGCCTCAGCAGTGACAGCGCCACAGTGACATCTAGAGGCGAGGGATGGAAGTGCGGCGCTGCTGTGCAGGTGGATTTTTGTGAGCAGTGGCAGTGGCAAGGGGTCACAGCAGGATCTTAAAGTGTCAGGATTGTGGTAGAGCACAACTGTAGTGCCAGTTTGATTGCTCGTTCTGCTCTCCACGTTAGCCTAATTTTCAGTGCTCTGAGAAATGCGATGCAATCAAAAGCATGCTGCACGAAACTACAGAAGCCTCAAAGCATTTTCAGTAAGCTCTCAGTATTTAGCCTCAACGCTGCAGTTCGGGAATTCTCAGGAAACAGTGCCATTTCTGCCTTAAAATGTCAGGAATTATTATTGTTTTCATTTTAAAAACAATTTATTTAAAAAGGTTACCAATAGAAATACCAGTAGTTATTTAATGTTATTACAATATTTCAACAGTAACTTTGGAGTTCAAATATTTGAATAATTTGAATAGTTTATTGAGTAAATTCTAGTAGTGTATCAAACAATTTTGATGTGCTCAGTAATAAAATGCTTATGTGTTTTCGGGTAAAAATCTGATTTTTTCTTTGTCCCTGCTTGTCAAACCTGTAATGCTGTCTCTCCAATAATGTTTTGATCTTTCTGACATCATATTTAGGTGACATTACAGAAAAGTTCAAAACAGAGGTACATTTTTAAAGTCTTTATCAGTCTTTTTCACATTGTAGTTTAAAGAATATTAATAACTCATTTCTTTTTCAAAACATGTTTTGTGCCAGCCCTGTTACATTCAAATTTTAAAGGGGTTGAAAGTTACTGGATTGAATATAAGTTCACAAAAATGTTAACAACAGCTTTAAATAAGCCTTAAAACAGCCTTATATATATATATATATATATATATATATATATATATATATATATATATATATCAATATTCTTGTGGTTTGTCCCAAGAACATATTTTGTAACATGTACAAACTGATTATTACAGGGTTTTTTTCCTTTAGTACTAAGCCTGATAAGGACAATAATAAAGTTTAAACTTTATGAAAGATTGATAAAGACCTCTGTTTTGAACATTTCTGTAATGTCACCTACATATGATGTCAGAAAGATCAAAACATTATTGGAGAGAATGGAAATGTCACAGCATTACAGGGTAGACAAGCAGGGACAAAGAAAAATTCAGATTTTTATCTGAAAACACATTTTAAGGAAAAACATACTGTAATATACTCTAATAAACATAACCACAATGTAATTAAGTATATATTATTTTAATGCAAGCTTAACTGAGATTTTTCAATGATCGCTTGTATGATTTTATAATTTATCATGAAGAAAAAACTTTGTTCTGATAAAATGCGTCACTGTATTTACTGAGCTTTCTTCATCATTTTTCATTCTAAAGGCTGTTTCTCAAGCATTAAAGGGTTAGTTCACCCAAAAATGAAACATCTGTCATTAATTTCTCACCCTCATGTCGTTCCACACCCGTAAGACTTTCGTTCATCTTCAGAACACAAATTAAGATATTTTTGATGAAATCCGATGGCTCAGTGAAGCCTGCATAGCCAGCAAGATAATTTACACTTTCAGATACCCAGAAAGCTACTAAAGATGTATTTAAAACAGATCATGTGACTACAGCGGTTCAACCTTAATGTTATGAAGCAACAAGAATACTTTTTGTGCACCAAAAAAACAAAATAATGACTTTATTCAACAATATCTAGTGATGGGTGATTTCAAAACACTGCTTCATGAAGCTTCAAAGCTTTACAAATCTTTTGATTTGAATCAGTGGTTCGGACCACATATCAAACTGCGCCCCCAAGTGGTGAACCATTGAAATTTTGAAACACTGAGCCATCGGATTTTATCAAAAATATCTTAATTTGTGTTCTGAAGATTAACAAAGGTTTTATGGGTGTGGAACGACATGAGGGTGAGCAGTGGTGTAACTTTGTTTTAAAAAGTGGGTGGGACAGGAATGTGTATGTGGGGGGGGGGGGTAATTGCAATTGTATTATTACAATAATAATAATATGATATTAAAATTAATATGATAGTTTCTTCCTTACATCTGCTATAATACAATATGTCTCGAGAGTATGTATATTAGTTAATAAATACGTGGATCCGCTGTTTAAAATAGATTGTCCTGATGGACTGGAGGCAATATTTTCATTTAGCATGCAAGAGATTCTGGGTTCGAATCCAACCATGTATGATTTTTTTTTTTTTTCTTTTTTCTTCATTAAAACCAAAGATGTTCGTCAGTGATTGTATATCAAGAGCAGGGACACTTTTATGTGTATTTTGTTTTGTGATTCGACGTAACGAATAGAGAGTCTCTGCAACAGTTAAGCGATAGATTGAAGCGCTCGTCCGTGTGAACACTGCGCAGTGTGCACGAGCGCCAAGAGAACACTGTAGCGCCTCTGATAACAGCGACAACGAGCACTCAACATGATTTCAAAAACAACACATCCCAGCGCCAGATCGCCTATTATTAACACAAATTGATAATCAACTAGAGGTGTTTCTTTTGTATTAGATATCCGCGAGATGCTTCAAAAAGTGGTGGGGACATTATCGACTTTTTAAAAAAGTGGTGGGGACATGTCCCACCCGTCCCACCCGCAAATTACGCCTATGAGGGTGAGTAATTAATGACATTATTTTCATTTTTGGGTGAACTAACCCTTTAATTGTACAGCTGTTTTCCATTAGTTCCCTTGACCTGAAATAAAAACTCGACACACCCGTTAAAACAGCTGTTTTTTGTGATGTAAAAATGAAACAAAAATAAATCATATCAGAACTTTTGCACTTTTAATGTAAAAATTACAACCTGTGCAATGCCTCTGAAAACCAATGTGACACATTTCAGAGAAAAATTAAATAAAAAACCTTGGAATAACTAACTGCATAAGTGTTCACCCCCCTGAACTAATAAGAAATTGACGCATTATTTGATTTTTTGTCTGTTTGAACAGGATATCATTTTGACTTATTGTTCCACTTCCTTTTGCAAAAACGTTCCAGATCTGTTAAATTGTGAGAGTGTCTCCTGTGCTCAACCCTCTTCTATAGGATTCGGGTCTGAACTCCAAAACATTCATCTTTCTTTGCTGAAGTCTTTCTTTTGTTGATTTAGATGTGTGTTTTAGATCATTGTCATGCTGAAAGGTGAAAGATCTTTTGTTTCATTTTTACATCACAAAAAACATTTATTAAAAGTGCAAAATGTCCATGGTTTCTTTTAATCCTGAGAATATTTGCTTCTCCTTTGATTACATTGAATATGTGTTGGAGGTTTGGGTGTGAGAATGGTATTTGTTCCAGATTTATTTGTAATTATAGTTTAGAGTTCTGAAATGCTAAAAGTTCATTCATGCTGTGTCAGTGGCATTTGAGAGTGAGATTTCTTTTCCTTTGCCATGAAATGAGTTTAGTCCCGCATGAGCAACGCTGACAAAGAAATACCAGCTAATTATTTAACTGGAGGAATGTACCTTCAGGGAACGTGGCCGGAATCTTGTCTTCTTCTGAGTAGAAAAATGACTGCGGAGCTGATAATGTTAATTGCTCAATTTTAAATGAATGGTTGCCGTTGGGATCAAATTGACACAATTTGCCTCTTGCCGTTGTTGAATTTCACCCACCTTGGCAGTTTGTAATGTTATACATTGGTTCATAGTTATTTGTCAGACGGCGGAGGCAACATGCCTCCGATATTCATTTATAAAGCTTGTACCCTCGACTAAATGTCAGCACAAATAAAATGTCTATTTGCTAAACTTTATTACTGTGCTGTCCATTGAGTTTATAATATACTGTTACTTTAGGGCTTCTGAGGTGGAGTTATTGGGGCCTTTGTGTTTAAGAGGTTTCGAAGGTTTTATTTGTTTTCCTGCTGCCTGAGTCGCTCTACTGAGATGCTTCTCCATCAGAGATTATAATATCAACTTAGTGTCACGTCAAGATATTTGTGTAGCAGCTTTTAAAAAACAGTGCTTTTAAAGTGCTTTACAGAAAGAAATACATGTATGCATTCACAGAAATCAAAGAAAGGAATAAAGGGGGGAAACACATAGTAGGAATAAAAGAATAAGGCAATAAAATTAATCTTCAAAATACTTTTTAAAGTATTTCAGCCCGTGGTTCACGTGTCTTTTTGCTGTGAAAATTTTAAACCTAATATTTCAGGATGAACAATCCTTCAAAAAAATCATGTTCAAATTTGAGTATCAATTATGATACAACAATCTTTTTTAGAAATGTTTATTTGTTCTTCTCTCAATCATCATTATATTGCATTGCATTGTTTTGCCCCACAATAAAACAGAGCTTTGATCTAAGCAATTAATATCATCTTACCAAGACATATTATTGGGAGATATGGAGTGACAATTGATATTTACATGCATAGTTTTTCTAAGTAGTCTGCTATACAGTTATAAAGATCTCATTGAATTGCATTACAAACTATCAGAATTGAATCTTACTTTTTGGCCATATAAATATCTACATTTGCAGCAAATTGTATATTTTTGCTCAGTTTGGGCCTCTGAAAAAAAACGAGGTGTTTTTATTTTTATTTTTATTTTTTTCCCTTCTTTGCTCCATATTCTCTTATACAGTATGACGGTGACCCATAAAAGACTGATGTATGAAATATGATACCAAAAAAAAGCACAAATGTTGTTTTACATTACTAAAGCTCACTCTAAACCGTGTCTAGACTTGAGTACTGGTGTGATAATGATTCAAGATATGAAGCAATAGATGTCCTTTTTGCGTCATTACCAATAACAAGCACTTCTGTCTATCTTTATTTAGCTGTAGAAAGGTCTGTGCATGTTCACATACCCAGTGTGTCACACCATGAGCAATGTATTTTTAACACACTGCGTGTCAAGTCAGAAAGTTCAATTTTTAGCAACGCAACTGAAACACCAATGTATTGTTCAAGATTGACCACGAAAGAGCCATCCTCTCTCTCTCTCTCTCTGTCTGTGTGTGTGTGTGTGTGTGTGTGTGCGTGTGGTCCTGGTAAACTCTACGTTATGGGGACAAAATGTCCCCACAAAGATGACTATATACGAAATCCTTGTCCTTGTTGGGACACTTTTTGGTCCCCATTAGAAAAAACAGCTTATAAATCATACTAAGTGATGTTTTTTGAAAATGTAAAACTGCAGAATTTGTTCTGTGATGGGTAGGATTGGGGGTAGGGTGAGTGTAAGGGACAGAATATACAGTTTGTACAGTATAAAAACCATTACGCCTATGGAATGTCCCCACAATTCACAAAAACAAACGTGTGTGTGTGTGTGTGCGTGCATGTGCGTGTGCGCGTGTGTGTGTGCGTGTGTGTGTGTAAATGGCAGATGGCATTTAACTAAGATGATGGAGAACCAAATTCAGCACTAAAACCTATTGTGCACCACTGTTCATTAAATCTGCTCATCATAAAAGTGATGATATCTCTTCACAAGACTCTGATTAAACCGTTTGATTCATATGGATTCATTTTAAGATGCCTTTATGAACTTTTTGGATCTTTTAAGTTTTGGTTACCTGGACTTTCAACAGAGGGACAGAAACCTCTCAGGTTTCATTAAAAATGTCTCAGTTTGTGTTTTGAGGATTAGTCTTATGGGTTTAAAACCACATGAGCGTGAGTTAATGATGACAGATTTTCATTTTGGGCAAATTACCCCTTTAAGAAAAGCAATCACAAATTATTTATACAAATACTTTAGCTAAAATAATATATTTTTTAATAATGTCTAAGTTAATACTTGTTCAAAAAAAAAAAAAATCACTTTAGCAAAGTTTGTACTATTTTCTGTTTATTTTGATAAATAAAAAAATATTTTTTTTCAATAATTATACTCATTAAAATATGTTAATATAAATATACATTTTAAAAATGCAGAAACAAAATTGTTTTTAGAAAGTAAAGATTCTGAAAGCATTAAAGGAGATCCCATAATAATTTAATATAGATTTACAGTAGTAACAATACATTATATTTTATTATATGATATGACTAATATCATATTTTTAAATATGATCTCTATCTCTAAGGTAGACAACCAACTTACTATATGATATTTACCATCTAAATCTAACCATGTCATGTCATCAAATTAAAAAGTCAACCGGTTGTTTATTTATTATCATGTTATTATTTATTTATTTATTATTATTGTGCCTTTCGCCCCAACAGCAGGGGCGCTTTTTACCCCAAATACCGTACTTTTACATATTCTTCCATTATTGAAAATCTGTTGCTTTAATTACCTTGAACAAAACTGAAAATCATTATTAAGACCTTTGTCTCAAAATAAATATGCAAATAAAAATGCTACTTAAATCTACAACATTTAAAAAAAAAAAAAACATTAAATATTAGATCAAATTAGCGTAAAATCAACTTTGCGCTGCTGTTCGCAATCGCGTCAAGGATCAGCCAAATTTCCATGTGCATCTTGAAAAGTGGATGTTTTGGAAAGTGCTGCAGTGAATTTTTGTGCCATCTAGTGGTTTAGAGGAAAATAAAATCAAAGGCACCTTTTTACCCGTGTGCACCTTTAGCCTCGTTGTACCCTACATGTTTAGACGTACAGGCAAATGACAAGTTAAAGGAAAACCCAACATAAAGTGTCTTAGGTAGGTGTAGGGCCACCATGTCCTTGCAGTGCTGCTTCCAATGCGCCTTGGCAGTGATTCTCCAAATCTCTGGAACACCATTTTTTCCCAAAAGATATTATTTTGGTGATAGTGGTGGGGAATGCTGTATAACACCTCAGTCCAAACATCTACCATAGATGATCAATCAAGGCCAGAGCATATGATTTACATCATTTTTATACTGATCACACCATTCAGTGACCCTTCATGACCTATCAATGTCATCCTGGAAGATACCAATCCCATCAAGATAGAAATGTTTCATCTTGGGATTTACAATGTTAGTATCACAAGTTTGTAGCTCTTCAGGGATGTCTATCATACCAGACAAGTAGGCTTGACTTTTTCTCCCCATCAGTGCTGCTGTCTAATCAAATCTCTAGCCTTGTCGGACAGCAGCACAGAGAGAATGTTAACCAGCCATCACACAGGATTAGGCCTGTTATTTGTCACGTGGCATAGACAGCACTCCGATCAATACCTTTGATGACAAAACAGAAGTTGACAGTTAAGATCTTGGCTTCTTCTGGTAGGGATGGTGTAGACTGTAGTAGGCCAGTTCAATAACGTGTCAAAAGGCTTTTCTGTGTGTCAGCATGCAGAGCGAGCCATAGATGAATAATAAATAGGGTGATGGGATGACTGGAGGTTATTTCTCACCTCTAGGTTTAGTCGTAATCTCATTGGGTGCTACAGGCTGCAGTTCTGCAGTGCATGAGCATCCATTTCTGCAGGCTCCATCTGAGCAACAGAGACAGAAGGGGTTGATGGGAATGCTGCCCTTTGTTGACCCCAATAAGCCAACCATACAATCATCGCCCTTCCATACAACACATCCAAAAAATTCTCAAATTCAATGCATGTCACTGGAGAATTGTTTTGCTAATAAATAATGCATCTTAATGTCATTATATCATCTCCATCTCTTGTGCACATGAGTAGATATTCTGTCAGTGCATGAGGCATTAATACACCTGAGATCGCCACTAAAACCATCATGGAAAAGATTTCATCAGCTCGCAGATGCACTGCATACACCATTCTCTCTTTGTTGTGCCACAAATCCCTCATAAATATAGTATTAAAAGCAGAACTACACTGTATTGTTCAGAATTTGGACAGACTGAGGTATTCTCATCATACTGGTGCTCATAAAAGGCTCTTTCAGATCAATTGGGCGTCATCCAGAAGTACAGGAGGTTGACGAGAAGCAGAAGAGTCAAATCTCATATCAGGGAATTGACATCTCTAGTAGTCTACTGTTTTTCTTGTAGTCTAAAGTTTGTCTTTCTTTCAGATGGCTAACCTCCCTGTGGTCTTTCTTGCAGTTCAGTTTCATATTTGAAAGGCTCACTCAAACCAGCCAAATATATTCTGTCAAAAAACAGCAAAACTAACCTGGAGGAATATCGACTTCTGCAGTATGGTTACTAACCCATTTAAAACATTTGAATTTGTACCTTTAACAACCCTGAATATGATATTTAACGTGAAATCTGGTGATTTTTTACCATTCTCTAGAAATATTTAAATCTGGGATGCTAGACTTTCTGTTAGCTAAGCGCTCAGCCAGAGGTGTGTTGGCAGCTAAAGCATTCTTGGGAATTATATGATGACAACGCACAGGTGGGCACATCAATTTTAAGTCTGTTTACATGCCCACCAGATGCTAAAGTCTATGACCAAAAGCAATGTGCTGTGGGCATACAGATGTTCTTACCTGACTTCTCAAATCCAAACCCTCAGTGGTCACAGCTGCTCAGTGACTGGTGCCCATGATTGCTTCCATATTATTAATGATTTCAGTTTAATGGCATATTCATAAACATAAACTGTTTTAATAAAATATTCTAGAGATCTGTTTTATTTGAACTCTTATACCGTATTAAAAACCCTGTAAAACCTTTTGTGTTCCCGGTCAAATATGTATTCATTCCCGCAAAGTGCGCACACATAAATTGAGTTCTAAATTGAGTTCTTTTTTGCTGCTTATTGCGCTTAAACAGTCAAATACACTCAAACTAATGTCAAAATGCCGGTCTTGGTGAGCGTTCACGTAAACACAGTCAATTATGTTTGAAGTGAATGTAAACAGTTGAGAAAGAAAACGCATGTGTAACAGTATAATGGATCCGTGTGTCAGGTCTTAACCTAATATACCTGCTGCCAAATTATGAGATGATATTACAAATATCTATATGGAAGTTTTTCCCCATGGTATCGATTTCACAATTGTGGCCAGTGAAAATGCTGAGTGGCTGGTAACTTTGGAAAACCACTAGCCACAGTGGCTGGAGAGCAAAAAAGTTAATGTCAAACCCTGCTCATTATGCTATATTCTCACCAAATATTGGATTCAATCTTTTTGTCAACTTGTTTTCTTTTAATTAGGACAGGTTTTGTATTTATTTTTGAAACTGATTGATCGTAGGGCTCACTGATCTGAGGATAAACTTCATCTCTTTCATCTCAAAATAAAATTTTATTGAAAGTATTTTTGGTCCCACTTTATATTAAGTGGCCTTAACTACTCTGTACTTTACATTTAAATTAATCATTTGATACAATGCACTTATTGTGTACATACATGTTTTTACATTGTACTTATATTTTAAAAACACCTGCATGTAATTACATCTGTAATTAATTTCTGTAATTACATTTATAATTACACTGTTGACCCATCCCTTACACCTTACCCCTACCCTTAAACCTACCCATACCACCAAAGCTTTCCCTAACCTTACCCGTATCCACCTCAATAGCAGAAAATGTGTTTTGCAACTCAGTATGAATCCAATAAGTACATTGTCCTTATTTTTTGATGTAAGTACATAGTTGTTAAGGCCACCTAATATAAAGTGGGACCATATATATATATATATGTATATATATATATTAAAAGTTTGTTTCTTTGCAAAAGGAGATAACTCCAACAGTCATTTTTTGGCAAAAGGAGATAACTCCACATTTCAGTTACATAAAACCAAGCAATTGCTTTGTACATTTAAAACACACTCAAACACATGTGTGCACACAAACGCAAAAGGACAAACAAGGGTTCAGCATATAAGATGTGTATGGTGTACAAGGACTTGCAGGAGTCTAAATTATAAATTCTCGATCACTTTTAGTCAGCTTTGACGAAACTTCCCTCAGCTAGCACGTCTTTTGGAAGTGACTAGAAGCCTTGTCACCTGAATACTGCATGCTGATTCGCTAAAACAGACTTACCGGTTTCTGCACACAAACAACAAGGGCGCTTGTCGGTTTCTGCTGTAAAAAGTGAACTTGTGATGCCTGACAGTCGACAATACCGGCTTTTCTGACAAAACGGATTTATGGTACAGAACGTGCTATATGTGGAGAATAACGCACCGCAGTTAGTTTTTTTTTTTTTTAAAAGTGCCATTTCACATATGGCTTCCTTTTTGCATGACAGAGCTTTAGTTGGCATCTGCAGATGGCACGGCGGATTGTGTTTACCGACAGTGGTAATGTCACTGACACAATCATGCCGATGAGTGATGCAGTCTGAGGGCTCGAAGACCACAGGCATCCAATAAACGTCTTCGGCCTTGTACCTTACGCACAGAGATTTATCCAGTTTATCTGAATCTTTTGATGGTGTTATGCACTGTATATGATGAGATTTGCAAAACCTTTGCAATTTGACATTGATGAACATTGTTTTTAAAGTATTCCACAATCTTTTTCCACACTCTTTCACAGCTCTGCCCATCTTTACTTCTGTGAGACTCTGCCTCTCTAAGACATCCCTTTTATAGCTAATCATGTTACAGACCTGATCTCAAGTAACTTAATTAGTTGCTAGATGTTCTCCCAGCTGAATCTTTTCAATTTTGTTTTGCTTTTTCAGCCATTTGTTGCCACAGTGCCAACTATTTTGAGACCTGTAGCAGGCATCAAATTTGAAATGAGCTCATTTAGTGGATAAAAGTGTAAAATTTCTCAGTTTAACCCTCAGGGGTCTGAGGATTTTTGGGGCCCTGGAGAAGTTTTGACATGCCCTGACATTTGTGCTTTTTTCAGTTGTTCATAAACATATTAATGGAAAAAGTGTCATTACACTGTATTCAGCACAAACTAGGCTACCATAATATGTGAGGAACATGTATGTACATGTTTGTGTTTTTGAAGGAATAACGTTTATGCGTGGTTATTGAAAAAACAAAAAACTTAAGTCACTGAAATAAGGCCAAAAAATATATATTAAATCTTTGTTCACAAGACTTCTGGGTATTTGAGGTTGTAGACTAGAGTTTTTGCTTCAAAATGAGGTATAAATTATGCTGCCTGCTTGTTCATATAAAACAATAGATAGATTTAAATTTTCTAAAACATCTTTGGTCAAGAAACACAGTATGCGTGGAGGCGTGAATCCTCATGTATAATGGATGATTCTCACCTGAGAAGACAAAAGAATTGCATAAAGAGCTCTAATGAGCTGCATAAATAATGAGCTCTTTCAGACAGGTAGGCTGTGAAAAAACCTGTGAGACATTGATCATGTCTCAAGCTCATGGTGTATATCAAACATACAGAAAAAACAGCAACACTGTGCAATATTATTACAATTTAAAATAATGGTATTCTATTATATTCTTTAAAATATAATGTATTTCTGTGATGCAAAGTGTCTGAACAATTATGTTACCTCTATGGCATTTCATATAGGCTTTTAGCTTAAAAGCATGCACATTTGGAGAAATATTGATGGATTCTCATATGTTTGTCAATTTTCTATACAGAGGAGTAATATTCAGGATTTATTGTCATTACTATGAGTGCTGGATACTGTGTTTACAATTCATACTTGAAGCCGGAGGGCGCTCTGCCCCTTTTGTCCACAAATGCCTGAGCACTAAAGAAGAATAGGCAATCCAGGAAATAACCGAACTAACAGAGGCCAGAGATCGCTAACTATGGCTATTCAAAACACTTTTCAAGACAATAAACACACGATTGAGATGATGAATGCATGTATTGACTGAATTTGCGTCTGAATAGCGCTGACTCCGTGGGCGTGGCCGCATTAGCAGATAATGAGCTGAATCACGGATTTCTGACATGGCTCTCTTTTCATACAGATTACATAAACACAGAATGTTTGTTTTCGATTTGACTTACACGATTTAAAACCTGACATTTCAATGTTTTTTTAGACACAAGTCTAATTTTTTTGTGATTAGTATTCACTAAGTTACAGTTCATTTTCTGAGAACTATCAGATTGGACTTCGTTCAGAGGGAGACGAGAGATCACGCATCATGTTTGTTTTCTTTATTTTACAAAAAGCACAACATTTTGTTTTTACTCTGAGTGTACACAAATAAAAGAAGATATTCTACAGATTAAAATGGTGTATAACTCTTAATTGTATGTGCAACATTGACAGAGTATTTTGAGTCTCTTTCACACTGGTTAGAAAAAAAATGCGATGATCACGCCGGCGTAACCGCCGACCCCAGAGTGTTAAACATTTGTTATGTTATCTATGTTCTATTGTGAATAAAATATTGGCTCAAGTGATTTGAAAGTCTTCATTTTATTCAAATTTAAAAAAAAATGTTCCAACATTTCCAGAATTCAGGTTGTATGTTTATGATGGATGCACTTTCTTGAGATTCAAACAGGTGATTTCTGTGCACTGCCATTATAAAGCTTGGGAGCATCAGGGTGATTATTAATATAACTCTGATTGTGTTCAACTGAAAGAAGAAAAGTCATATAGGATGGCTTGAGGGTGAATAAATCATGGGGTAATTTTCATTTGAAAGTAATCTAATCCTTAACTCTCTACAGCACAGTGTTGCCCTCAGGCAACGGAAAGTTTTCTTAAGCCCTATGTTTAGTAATTTTTTCTTTAAATGATTACAACCAATTAGAAAGGTCAAGAAAGTACCAAATAACAGTCCAGTAAGGTGTTGGAGTCAATATCAAGCACCATTAAGAGGTGGGACGTCCTGTTCTGACACATGGTCACAGGAGCACATGGTGTGAGACGAATGCAATATTATTTGCTTTAGTAATCTTATTTAAAACGACATGAACTGTACATAAAAAAATATGTGTGCGTGTATGAAGGTGTAGGGAAGCCTTTTGTCAGGTTTTATGAAGTTTTTTTTTTTTATTTTGCATGTTCAGAAATTCAGTTTTTCTTTTCGTTGCCTCAGGGCAACGTTGTGCGATAAGGGGTACTTTTCGAGGAGGTTTTAGAGAGTACCTCTCATTGGCCACAATGTATTATAAGAAGGGAAGATGCAAGATTCCTGGGTGTGCAGGAACACCCAAAGTGATGTGCAAAAATTGTAACATACACCACTATTTCACAGCAGAGAAGAAGTGCTTTTTGAAGTTTCGTACAGAGTGAAATCTTATCACATGAAGTACATTATATGGCATAGCACACTACATGATACAGACATATGCATGTATCAAATTCAATATATCAATGTCTTTCAAGTGTTTTTCCCTTTTTACTTAATGATTGCTTGAATTTTTTTTTTTTTTTTAAATTTGATTTTGATGATAATTTTCTCTATGACTCTGTACCATTGTAGCACAACGTTGCCCTGAGGCAACGGAAAAATATTTTGGGGTTGGGGGAGGGTGGGGGAAATTTTTTATTTTTTTTAATCGATAAAATGTTCCCAAATGAACCAAAAAATGATGTGGAATATTTTTTTTTTTTTTCATGTGCCATCAACATGTGTGCAGTAGAGGGTTAAACTACATTTGTTTACATGAACTAACACTAATCAATAGCATTTATTAATCATAGTTTATATCTGTAAAAATTTGAATTTCAAAATTCAAAAAGTAATGCACTGTGAACTAATATGAACAAGCAATGAACAAATGTATTTTTATTAACTAACATTGACAAAGGTTAATAAATGTAAAAAATGTATTGCTCTAAAAATATATTGCTCATAGTTAGTTCATGTTAACCAATGCATTAACTAGTGTCAACAAATCAGACCTTATTGTAAAGTGTTACCATTTTCTTTTTCTAGAAGACAATCTCTCATTCTCAGAGGCTCAGCAATCTATAATCTAGATTTTCTGGTACTGACACTATCAGGGGAAATCACTAAATAGTTTTTTTGTGTGATATGTCAACCTTATTCACTAACCACCTGCAATCCAGTTTTCTTGGTGCAGTGCAAACATTGCACAGAGTCTTCATATTTAAGTGGTCACTAACATTCCTTTCTGTGCAAATATGCTTAATTTCTATGTAAATTAGCCTCATTATAGATTGCAGATAATTCTCCATCATGCTATTGCCACCAAATTAAACAGGCAGTAAATTAATATAGACTAGGCTAAATATAAAAGAGATGCTTGAGTGCACTTTTTAAGAGATTATGGCAGTGGTAATTCTAGCCAGGGAAATATATTGGCAACACTAATGTCCAGGTGCATTTCTGTGTATTGTGTACATTTACAATATATGTCATTAGCATGAGCGTTAATTTTATGGGCTTGAATGCACCATTGCCTGGTCTACCTACCTTCAGTATTTCAATAATTCCTTATATATTTACATTATTTTTTTTATGAATGGAGGCTGAAGAGGTTTTATTGAAGTCCATAGCTTTGTTTGAGAAACAGATGAACACTTAAATATAATTTCAGGTGTGCTTTTGTTTTAAGTAAAGCTTGTTTTTGTTAAATAAGTATTTTTGCTTTAATTTTATGGTATATGATAAACAGGTAAACGTATCAAATGAAAGGCTTGGAACATGAGGGTGATGACAGGATTTTCATTTTTTTGTGTTAAAATTCTGTCATCACCCTTTATAAGTATTCCTGTAAATGTGTGAATCATTACTCATTAAAAAGAAAAGAAAAAAATAATAAAACCTTGAAGCTACTGCTCATACATACAAGAGGGAAGTTACTTTCAGTAAATTTCTTAATCCAATATTTAGTAATGGTGTTACTGGATTTTCCCTCAAAGCATAAATGTTTCATGTTTTATGTGTGAACACCCCAGTCACTAGGTAGCAGTTGTGAGTAGTTTAATTTAATTAGAGAGGACCTCGCCATGCCAAAACAGTGGTCACACGGAGTGGCACAGCATGCCAGACGGGCACATCCTGTCTGAGGTGTGAGGAATATTAAACACGACAGATGGCTCATGAATCATGTAGGTGCACAAGCAGAAACAATGGAGACTTCTTTCCTGTGAAAGAAACACAGAGAGAGAGAGAGAGAGAGAGAGAGCAAGTGCAGCATTTTCTATGTATTTTCTATGTATTACATTAAAGCGAAATGTTATTCACTTTTCAGTTCCTAAGATATGTTAGTCATCCAGTTACATTTTTTATTTCTGTTGTGAAAAAGAAGTGAAGACAGGCATGATTGAGATGCACAGTCTCATAATTGTGACAACAGAAAGAATTCTTTGCAGAAAAAAAAAAAACAGCCTACCTTTGTCACACAATAAAAAATATGAGAAATAAAGTGAGATATAAAGTTACAAAAAAATGAACACACCATTTCCAATTACTCTGCGCCATCAAAGCAGCAGTATGGTGTCCTGAGGCAGACAGATTTCTCTTTTCACTTTGGTACACTTTCAAGTGCTGTTTGTCTATTTTAATGTAATCTGCATTGGTTTGTCTGCAGGTGTCCACAGCAGGGCTCTCAGTCGGAGGCCCCTGACAGTCAGAGGCTCCTGCTGCCTTTACGGCAGTGGTCATGAGGTGCTATTAACTTCAGGTGTGCTTTATCACACTTCCAGGAGCTCTCCTGTTCCCTGTTGTTGGCCTCTGGGACGAGGGCTGGGGCGAGACCTTCTGTTGCATTGTCCACAGTTATCTTATGTTAGCTGGTTTGATGTTTATGTCATTATAATAATTGACCATTTACAAATTGTATGAATACATAACCTAAATGTCATAATATACATATTTATACATGCTCCAGATACTGAAACCATCAATAACCAAGGATGTTCCAAACCACACTAATGAAAGATTACTATGGAAGCTTGTTTCCGCAATGGACTAAAACAATTAAAAAGGCAATTGTGACTTATCTCGCAATTCTGACTTTATTTCTCGCAATCCAACTTTATATTGCACAATTCAGAGTTTATATCTAAACTTGCAATTGGAAGTTATAATAAACTCGATATCGCAAGAAATAAAGCCAAAATTGTGATATATAAACAAGCTTCCATACAATATCAGCATCTGTAAGTATATGTAATCATTTTGAATTTTGCCGTAAAATTCTATATTTTATGAATGCATTGGTGTATTGTTACAAAACAAAATAGATCTCGTTTACCGCATCAACTAAGTTGATGGCGTGATGCTAAACTGCATCTCTGCAATGCTTTGGCATATTGATACCAAACTTTATGCATGTCATTGTCACGTCAAACTGACCACACAACATCAATTTAGTAACAGTGCCACCTACTGGTCAAAAGTAATGAAACCATTAAATAATATTACTAGTTTTATTTATTTTTTTCTATTTATTTTATTTATTACAGGGACAATGCATATTAATAAACATTTCTGTCAATATGCCAGAGTCAGCCAGAAGGCTATTTTTCACCTGTAGTCCTTAGACAGATGGTAATAGTCACCCTAAAAGAGAGTAAAATTACATATGTAAATAACAATAAAAACAATTACAATACATTTAGTAAAAAATACTATTATGTACATTAGAAACACAACAAAGCAGCAATCAGACAAACATCAGACAAATACATGAACACACACACACACACACACACACACATACACACTAAGCAAGAAACCAACAGGGAGCAACAAGAGCAGGTCTAGTAGTAATCCATTGTATTGTATTTATGATTTTTCCACCATTTTGCCTAAAATCATCTCTTTAATTGCTCATTGTTGCAATTGGTTTGATGCTCCCAGCCATGATGGAAAGACTTATCATTCCTTCTTTGTGCTTGGACCTTTAATTGCTGCTTGCAGTTATCCACATTATTTTTCAGGTGAGAGTGGGCACGGCTATTTGTAATTTGAATGTGTCTAGCTTCCAGTGTCATTCACTTCCAGTTATTTTTAGCTGTACAAAACAGCTCATTATGCTGCTTGATATTGCAAACTGGTATTTCTTACCATATTATTTTAATGTATTGTCTTAATTATAAACACGCTGGTTTGTAACGCAAACAGTTTTACAGTTCACTACACTTTGATATTCTTCTCATTATTTCCCTATAGCGGCTAATATATCAGAAGTCCCGCACATTCACAGAAAACACCTTACTTCCACGTTGAAAAATCATGTTTAATGCACTTCATGTTGTTGATAAAGAATGGAATACATTTTCTTTCTCTTTTTATTTTTATATCAATTTGGTACAAAATTATTCAATTCGAATCAATATTATGAATAAGTTAGGTCAAATGTAAAATCTAAAAGTAATCAACCTAAAGTGTGTATTGTAATAGATTATGTTACCTACTACAATTTTTTATCATGTAATTTATATTCAGTAATGAACTATGTAAGTAATCTACCCAGTCCAGTCTACATCTGCTTCAGTTCGGCATGGGCTTCAACACTTGCCTCTGCATTTGAATCATAGACTCACCATAGGAGAGACTGCAGACAGTTCTGATTGTAAGCAACACCTCCAGTACCATCTCACCTGGTTGTAAAGTCCCTCAGGGCTACTTACTCATGCCAAATTCACACAAACATGGACTGATAAATATTGAAAAAAAAAAAAAAAAAAGCTTGGTGTACTTTGTTTTTATTTGCCGTTTAGGGCTGGGTATTTCTAAAATCATTAATTGTTAATGTTTTAAAGTTTTATATATATATATATATATATATATATATATATATATATATATATATATATATATATATATATATATTTGATGGCTATGGATGTAACTTACAAATCCAACAATTAGTCCTTTATCAAAATTGCTCACTGCAGAAGTCTGATATCTTGTGAACAAGAATTTATGAGGCATACTGATAAAAACCTCTGCACCCTGAATCCTGAAAGTTGAGTAATAGTCAAAAAATCAAACTGGAACGGGTGATTTCAGTCACCTATTGTCATGGACTCACCAGGCTCCTCAGTCTCTCACACACACACACACACACACACACACACACACACACACACACACACACACACCATTCCCTCTCACATGATTACAAAATCACCAGCTCCTGTCCCTCATCAGCACCACTCTCTAAAACACCACCAGAGTGTGGTGTTTTAGACCACTCCTCGTCTGGTACTACAGCTAGGGAAAAATCCCGATGTTTGTGTGAATCACTCTGTGCACCATCTATATTTCATTAGTGATGCAAAGTCCGATTCATTTCCGCAAACCGGTTCTTTTCAGACAGTTCGGCTCAATGAACCGATTCAAAAAGCCGTTTCATATAGGTTCCTGGCGTCATCATGCTATGATGCCACTATGCATTTCTTTTCTAACAGCTCCGTGTCATGTTACATCAATAAAATGTTCAAATAAAGTCATTTGTGTCAACGCATATTGAAAAATTCAAATAAAAAGTTATTTATGTAAATGCATATTGCTGATTATTGCCTTTCATTCGCATTCACACAAGTTTGTGGTCACAGTTTCATTGGATCGCGGATCCTTTATGTCGGTTATGACTGACCAGTATTGATTAGCCTACATCTTGGATAAGATTCACAACTACAACACACATATTTATGCACAAACACAGATATGTTCTATGTTTAAAGTATAGAAAGACTAAACTCATTGATTTCACTTAACAACTTAAAATATAATCTGCATGTATAATGAACCATAGTAAAATTTATTTACATCTCTCGACAAAAAGGTATTTGCAGGTTTAAATTATGTTATTTAATAACAGTCGTCAAATTAAGTATATTTCCAGTATGTGCCTAAAAATAAAAGTTTGGACTGGAAAGAAAAAAATAAAAAATAAAGCAAGTCGTTTTGAGTTATGGCAACTTCTAATGAATTTAGTTTTTTAACCAACTACATGGAGTTAGAGGAACTTATTAATAGCATAAACAGTTCTGTAAGTGAATTACTCAACTACAATAAAAAAAGTTGTTCCCACTAATTTATTTCAACACTGAGTGTTGGCACTAGAACCCATTAATCCTATCTATTTGTGTTCAAATGTAACTTATTTAGCATGTAAATTTAATACATTTAATTTAAGCTATTTTGTCACTGTCATTGGCACAGTCATTGCTCCTATGATCAATGTAACCACACAATGGTAAAAAACACAAAAGCAACAACAGAAACTCTCTTGGTTTCACTTTATTTTGATGGTCCCTTTAATGCTGTAACGATGTATGCAGGAGATCCAAAGAAGGCAGAGGAATCAGGTTATCAAAAGCTCAAAGGCAGGCAAACGGACAGTGCAAATACAACAGAGACTGGAGACAGAAACGAAATGATTAATGACGAACAGCTGAAACAACTAAACTAATGATGATGGTAAACATGGACACAAAGTAGTGGCAGGAAAACTGAACAAAGGAGCACAGGGACAAATCAAAATACAAACTGAAATGTGACAAATGCATTGACTATAAGTAATGTTGCACGTAGATGTCTACACTGTAAAACATAACTGTAAGAGTACTGGAAGCGCATTACCTGAGCATTATCTAGTAATTTTACGAACATTTCCATTAACCCTAAAACACAATTCAATGAAGTGCAAAATTCTAAATACAGGTAAAACACCAGTAAAAAATAAATAAATGAATACAGTACATTGTGCCCTATTTTTACTGATTTTTTTAAAAGACTATTAACTCTCATTAGAGTGTTAATATATTAGTAGACTGGTAGGGTTAGGTTTGGGATAAGTTGACTTGTACTTGCAAAGTTACTTATAGTCAGTAGAATGTCTGTTGGAGGAGCATCGAAATAAAGTGTTAAGCAACATATTAAGCAGACAGTCTACTGAACTCTAATGAGAGTTAGTTTACATGTAGTTTACAAAGTTACTTATAGTCAACAGAATATTCAAAAGGGACCATCAAAATAAAGTGTAACAACTCTTTTATGTAAATGTAAAACATAAAAGCATAAAACACTAACAGGTTTTTCTCTTTACTAAAAAATACATAAAATAAGACTTAATTTCAACATTTATTCTTCTCATCGAGTCCTATGCAATTCATGCTGGGAATAATTTCATTAAATTATCACTTTTTTTTTTTTTCTTTTACTTGCAACCATGCATTTATTTAAAGTGCCCCTATTATGCTATTTTAAAGGTTCCTAATTTAATGCCTAATTTAATTTTCTCATAATATACATTGTACATCACCTACTTTCTCAAAGAGTCTGAAAACGGTTTCTTCGAAGATTCAGTCTCTCTAAACTCGTGAGCCTCCTCTACTCTGATTGGTCAGACGGCCCAGTCTGCTTTCATTGGTCTACTGATTACAGAGTGTGTCTGAAACGAAACGACCATTACTATATCTGAACTTCAGCTCCGGAAGCTTCCTCAGCTTGATACACAGTGATACCAATAGTAACAATGACGTTCTATCAATTCCAGTCAATTTCATCCTTTGGAAGTGGATTTTGAAAACAGCGTCTTCTCGACATGAACAACACGAAACAAACACTTCCAGTCTCAAATACAACTACAGTGTTTGAGGGCGGAGCAAAGTAGACATTGTTCGTGGGCAGCCAATGAAGACCATAGGCTTGCATTATGCAAATTTGTTTCATTGTTACGTAGGTTTGAAATTACTGACAACTCGTTTCCGCAGTTCACAATCGATTCTTTCTTTTAGAAGACAATAACTTTATTTGTCGTGCACTTTGATTTTTTAAAACTTTGCAGACGTTTTACACTCAGAAACAGCCATATTACACACTACATGTAGTATTAAAAAAAAAGCATAATAATTTGCAGTTTACATTGTGGTAATTGGTCATCTGAATGCCTTTTTAGCCTAGTGCCTAGTTATACTATCAGCTGTTTGATTTTGCACCAAGGCCTAGGAGAAATGGCATATCTCTCCCGTGTAAGGAACATCGCTGAATGACAATAAAGCTTGACTAGAACGACTGAAAGCCCACGCGACAGAACACGAGGGCGATGAAGGTAATTCACAGCATGTCTATGAGCATTTGAGAAGACAAGCAGCCAAGTTTAACAAATAAGATGCATCTTTGATTATTATAAATGCTTCTGGCTCTCCACATGAGACAAACAGAGGACAATGAGGAAAATGAGATGGCTTGTGAAGTGTTCTCTAGTCCGTTTTTAGAGACCATGCCAAATCACAAACCCTCTGCCTGCTGAATGGCCATTGAACGGGTCCAACTGCACTGCAACAAGGGAGAGTTTAGAGGAAGAAGATGTGTCCAAGAAATCTGTCACAAGTAAACGTATGCCTGGCTGTTTGATAGTTGGAATAAATACTGGGATTGTTGCAGTTTGAAGGTGTTGAAAGAACACTAAGGCCTCTCTGAAAGCAGTTATGGTACTTCCCTCCTCTCATTACGATCAGTTATTTTTTACAGGAAAGATGAGCATTTCAGCAACATGAATGTTGTGAGGGAAGTGAGAGCGACTAAACACAAAAAAAGGCTGATGCTGTCAGTTCTTAGCTGTGGTCAGTGTTTTGTCATCTTCTGTTCTGGTTAAACTTTCCATACAAACAGTCAGGAGCATCATGGCTCAACTTTAAGAGAGAACAATTCAATCAGAATAATTATTGAGGGTACTTATTGTCCAACTTAGTTATCTACAAGCCTAACAATTCTGCTATTTTATTTTTTTTATTATTATTTATTTGATTATTATTTATTAGATGATTTATGCATAAGGTTGAATAAGGTCTGCACATGTGATCAATATGAATGATGTGCAATTAGATTAGTTTGACCAATGTGTTGTATAACATAGAACACATTTGAAAAACAACTGCTGACCTGCTCCAAACGTGGGAAAGTCCTTAGAAATTGCACCAACAGTATGACTCATATGAGCCACAATGTGTTCGCATAAATGATAGAGGGGTTTTTTAGTAAGTTTCAGAGGACAGCAGAGTTAAATGAATGGTTTAACTGTTTAAAATTGTTATTTACTCATCATAAAAGTTTTTGGTTACACTTTACTTTGTCCACTTTAAACAATTTACTTACTATAAGTCACTTTGGAACTGCATGTCAACTAACTCTGAGTATTAATAGACTGTTAGATTAGAGTTCGGGTTAGTAGAATAAGTTGACGTAGTTGCAAAGTTACTTATAGTCAGTAGAATTTTTGTTAGGTGCTTCAAAATAAACTTAGATATTAAGCAGACAGTCTAATACTCCAATGACTGCTAGTTGACATGTAGTTGCAAAGTTACTTATAGTTAGTAAAATGTCTAAATTGGACTATCGAAATAAAGTATTACCAACTTTTCTGAAGCCATATGATTGAACCAATGGTGTTTGCTACAGTAACACTGGCAAACCTGACATTGTTGCTTTTAGTGTTTTTGCCACATGGTCATCATTGTCACTGTATAGAAAAAGGCTGCGAAAAAGTTCTGAAAAAAATAATAATAATCATAATTCCTTTTTGTACCACAGAAAGTATGGCATTTAGGTTTGGAACATTGAGTAATGATTTCTGGCTCGTTTGACACATGATATGACATGACAGATTTTATTATCTGGAAAGATGTTCTTTCGTGTATCCACCTTTTTCCCCACTTCTCCGTGGTTGACGCCATTACAGCAAGAAACTGTCTGTAGGATGCTTCGCACTTTCATATAGTTGTTGTAATTAGGTACATTCCTGAGCTTCTGGAACAATACAGTGGGTACGGAAAGTATTCAGACCCCCTTAAATTTTTCACTCTTTGTTATATTGCAGCCATTTGCTAAAATCATTTAAGTTCATTTTTTTCCTCATTAATGTACACACAGCACCCCATATTGACAGAAAAACACAGAATTGTTGACATTTTTGCAGATTTATTAAAAAAGAAAAACTGAAATATCACATGGTCCTAAGTATTCAGACCCTTTGCTGTGACACTCATATATTTAACTCAGGTGCTGTCCATTTCTTCTGATCATCCTTGAGATGATTCTACACCTTCATTTGAGTCCAGCTGTGTTTGATTATACTGATTGGACTTGATTAGGAAAGCCACACACCTGTCTATATAAGACCTTACAGCTCACAGTGCATGTCAGAGCAAATGAGAATCATGAGGTCAAAGGAACTGCCTGAAGAGCTCAGAGACAGAATTGTGGCAGGTTACAAAAAAATTTCTGCTGCACTTAAGGTTCCTAAGAGCACAGTGGCCTCCATAATCCTTAAATGGAAGATGTTTGGGACGACCAGAACCCTTCCTAGAGCTGGCCGTCCAGCCAAACTGAGCTATCGGGGGAGAAGAGCCTTGGTGAGAGAGGTAAACCTTCCAACAAGACAATGACCCTAAGCACACAGCTAAAATAACGAAGGAGTGGCTTCACAACAACTCCGTGACTGTTCTTGAATGGCCCAGCCAGAGCCCTGACTTAAACCCAATTGAGCATCTCTGGAGAGACCTAAAAATGGCTGTCCACCAACGTTTACCATCCAACCTGACAGAACTGGAGAGGATCTGCAAGGAGGAATGGCAGAGGATCCCCAAATCCAGGTGTGGATTGTCCAAACTTGTTGCATCTTTCCCAAAAAGACTCATGGCTGTATTAGATCAAAAGGGTGCTTCTGCTAAATACTGAGCAAAGGGTCTGAATACTTAGGACCATGTGATATTTCAGTTTTTCTTTTTTTAATAAATCTGCAAAAATGTCAACAAGTCTGTGTTTTTCTGTCAATATGGGGTGCTGTGTGTACATTAATGAGGAAAAAAATGAACTTAAATGATTTTAGCAAATGGCTGCAATATAACAAAGAGTGAAAAATGTAAGGGGGTCTGAATACTTTCCGTACCCACTGTATGTGCTCATAAAGTTTCTTAAGTGCTACAAACACAAGCCCAAAAGAAGAGCTGAATGCCAGTTATTATTACACTGAGTGAGATTTGACTTCATGTGGCACAGTTTGACAATAATCTGGCAAAGTTTTATTTTGGAGAACAACTGAAGGAAGCTTTTGAGTAGTTGTCAACAATAGTTTTTAATGGGCTTCTCATTACAAAACTGGTGAAATGCTATATCTTTCTGTCCTCAAAATATGTGTCAAATGTGAAAATAAAGTGAAGTTTGTGTTCTTTATAAGAGACCCAAACTCAGAGCACCTGGAAAGTGTTTAGAAGAACAGATCCATTTAAGGTCCTTCATAATAACTCTTGTTCTGCCATCACGAAATAACGTTGTCAATGTTGCCATTATGGACATTAAAAAACATACAGCATCAGTAAAACAAGCTCTGAACCAGAAGTCCAGAGCATTCTCCAAAGCATCATGCTAATTTTGTTCTCTCTAAGAAAATTGTGCATACATGATTTGTTTCAGGTGAATCACAAGTGTGACGATGAGATGTGTTTAATTATGTATTTATATCGTCACCGGTTTGTGTGATATACATGATTCACCTTACATGATTCACGCAAATTATTTCCACACTCAGACAATAAAACCGTTTATATTTAAAAAGTTTAGTTACCTTGGTCAGTCGTCATGTTTTTGGGCAAGATGGCATGAACGGGGGATTGAGGACGCTGTGGTGGATGTTCGGTGATAGGTGCACATATCAGCGAACATCACAACACGCTTCATTTATCAGTTCAGTTTTCATTAAATAAGGACATGACACATTTGTTTTGTTACTATACCGTTTATTTGTAAGATTGAAGGGTAAAGATGAATGCCGTTTCGTCTGCTCTGGCTTAGACGCTTCCACTTACTTCCTGGTTGTATCGGGGATTTCCCAAAGGGAGGGGCGCTTTCAAAGTTGCGCATTTAAAGGGCTGGAACGAACCAATTGTTTTTTTTTCAGGTGTTTTCTTTTGACAAATGAACTGAATAAGAAAACATGTCTAACTGTTATGTTTATTAACTGTATTTTCTATATTTGTTTGTTTTCTGTGGCAATGGCTGTCCAGCTCTTCTTTAAACATGAGATTGCTGTTCTTTTTTATTATTACTTGTTTTTTTTTTCTTTATGTTGTCTGGCTAAAGAGGTGGTATAGTCCACTTACTATTCTGGCGGGAATGTAAGATATTTAAGCCAGACCTTCTCAGCCTTTGGGGAAGGAGGGTGTCAGTGAGTTAAACTGCAGGTTACGTTTATGCTGTTTAAGCAAATTTACTTTGTTCTTGGTAAGTTAGAGCAAGTGTAAAACGGCTCCAATTCATCGCATCGTACGTCATACCCAGGGCAATGTCCAAGGAGCCCAGGGTACAGGATCAGCACAGGATGCTGTGACGGATCAGTGGCAGGGACCTTCTTGCATGGGCTGGCAAGGCCCAAAAATACTTCCATTGCAGGAGGATGAGGACATTGAACATTACTTGACCACCTTTGAGAGGATTGCTCAAGCCTGGAGGTGGCCAAGGGAGGATTGGGCATTGCATTTGGTGCCTCTGCTCACAGGCAAGGCACGTGCTGCGTACGTTGCCATGGATATTGCTGACACTTTGAATTACAATTTGGTTAAAGAAGCTGTGCTAATCAAGTATGAAATTAACTCTGAGATATATAGACAGCGGTTCCGCACGAATTTCATACAAGATGGTGAGTCACCTAGAGAACTTCAAGCAAGGTTAAAGGATCTTTATGAAAAGTGGATGACACCTGGGCAGCGGACTAAAGAGGAGATTGGGGATGCTATCATATTAGAACAGTTCCTCAAGGTCCTCAATCCCGAGATCAGAACATGGATTAAGGAGCATAACCCATCTTCCTCAAAGCAGGCTGCGGAGTTGGCAGACACATTCATTGCAGCAAGACGTTTCTCCTACCAGTTGGGGTACACTCAAGGCAGGTCAAACAGTACATCAGGTAAGTCTGGGGTTGGTTACGGAAGTGGTCATACTTTTAACATACCAAAGGGCCTTAGCACACACACTCCGCAAGTTAAGACCTACAATAATAATAAAAAACAACAAACTTCAGAGAGACAATATAAAGATAGACCCCCTTTTCTGTGTCATGCGTGTGGTCAGCAGGGACACAAGAAAGCAGAGTGCCCAGTACAGGCGGCTAGTAGCACACACCTTTGCTATGTTCCGAGAACATTAGACACACTTAAGGAGGCAAGACACAACATTGATACCGTCATTGCAGTAAAGATAGGGGGCAGAGTGTTCAAAGCTTTGGTGGATACAGGCTCCAGTCAAACCCTAGTCAGACAAGAATGCTTGAGGAATGCACAGACACTCTATAAAGGTAGTTTGAAAGTACGTTGCATTCATGGGGATGAGCGAGAATATCCCACTATTGATCTAGAAATGCAGATTGAGGGACAAGGGTACTTTCTGACTGTTGGTGTTGTAGACAAAGCCCCTTATTCAGTCGTATTGGGTAGGGACATACCAATTTTAGCTGACTTTTTACAGGACAAAAAGGAAGTAGCAAACATAAGGGTAGTCACAAGAGCACAGTCAAGACAGCTCTCAGACCCAATGCCCTTTGCAGAAATCCCTAAAGAAAGGAAAACAAGAAGAGAAAAGCGGCAGCAAAAGATTAAGGGCACAGTGGTAGTCGAGAATCTTCTCAAACCCAGTGATGACAGTTTAGATGTGGTACCACATGACATTGTAGAGCTACAGAGACAGGATGTTTCTCTAAAACCATTGTTTGCAAAAGTGGGCAGCAAAGACTTGAGTGTCATTTCTGACAAAGAACAGTTTCTGTTGAAAGATGAGAAACTGTATCGGCAATGTAGTGCTGGAGAACAGTTGGTTGTCCCCTCTTCTTTAAGAGCTATGGTGTTAAAGCTGGGTCATTCCACCCCTTGGGCTGGGCATTTAGGCCAACAGAAGACTCTGGCTAGAGTTTCTAAAAGGTTTTATTGGCCCAGACAATATATGGATGTGATGGAATTTTGCAAGTCGTGTCCTGAATGTCAGCTAACTGCACCGGTTAAGAAGGGAGACAGGGCCCCCTTGGTTAGCCTACCCATTATTGATGTACCGTTTACACGATTAGCAATGGATGTGGTAGGCCCTTTGGAGAGAAGTAGGACAGGGAACCGCTACATTTTAGTTGTTTGTGATTATGCAACACGGTACCCAGAGGCCTTCCCTCTAAAAAAGATCAAGACAAGGCAAATTGTCAATGCACTGACACAGCTTTTTTCACAGGTAGGCATTCCAAAAGAAATATTAACCGATCAAGGCACAAACTTTACGTCTAAGCAAATCAAGGAAGTCTACACCATGTTAGGCATACATCCAATAAGGACCACGCCGTACCATCCCCAGACAGATGGCATGGTGGAACGTTTTAATCACACCTTAAAGTCGATGTTACGCAAGTTTGTATCACAGACAGGCTCTGACTGGGACCAGTGGCTGCCATATTTATTGTTTGCCTATAGAGAGGTTCCTCAAGCTTCCACAGGATACTCTCCATTCGAGCTGCTCTATGGCCGCCAAGTGCGGGGACCATTGGATATCCTGAAAGAGGTGTGGGAGGGGGACAACCCACGAAAGCAAACCAACATAGTATCCTATGTGTTGAAAATGAGAGAGAAGATGGACACTATGGCAGAACTAGTCCATGTCAACATGACCAGGGCTCAACAGCAGCAGAAAACATGGTATGACAAGTCTGCAAGGAGAAGGACACTCGTACCAGGCCAGAAGGTATTGCTCCTCCTGCCAACTTCAGACAATGGCCTGCTTGCAAAGTGGCAAGGGCCATATGAGGTCCTGAGAAAGGTGGGAGAAACCAATTATGAGCTCAGCCTTCCAGATCGTCGGAAAAAGACTCAAGTGTTCCATGTTAACTTGCTCAGGCCATGGCTGGATAGACAGTGTTCTGTGGCGGAGCAGTTATGGGCACGGTCAGTGGAGGACGAGGAGGAGGTGAGCGAACAGTATTTTCCAACCAAACAAGGCTCTAACTCCTTACCCAACTTGAACCATCTTTCCTTGGAGCAGAAAGAGCAGATCGAAGCTGAGATACCTGAAGGTATCTTTAGTGATAGGCCTGGGAGGACTGATGTGACTCAGCATGATATTCGCCTTCTGTCACAAGGCCCCATCCGGCAGACTTTCTGCAGAGTACCAGCACGACTCGTCCCAGACCTGAAAAAGGAAATTCAAACCATGTTGGAGCTACAGGTTATTGAACCATCAAAGAGCGAGTGGTGCAGCCCTGTCGTCCTTGTACCAAAGAAGGACGGTACATTAAGGTTCTGTGTGGATTTTTCAAAATTGAATGCCATCTCAGCTTTTGACCCATATCCCATGCCTAGGGTCGATGAGTTGGTGGAACGTCTGGGGAAGGCCAAGTACCTGAGCACATTAGACCTGTGTAAAGGTTACTGGCAGGTACCAATGACCAACACGGCTAAAGAACTGACTGCTTTCCAGGCCCCATCAGGGCTATATCATTTTAAGGTCATGCCGTTTGGGCTGCGTGGAGCAGCAGCTACTTTTCAACGGCTAATGGATCAAGTACTCTCTGGGACTGAGGACTTTGCGGCTGCCTACATCGACGATGTGGTGATTTACAGTGCGTCCTGGAAGGAACATCTGCATCACTTGGCAGAGGTGTTTCGAAGGATACAAGATGCAGGACTGGTGGTCAATGCCAAGAAGTGTAACCTAGCGAAACCGGAAGTTTCCTACCTTGGCTATGTGCTGGGAGGAGGCGTCATAAAACCACAAGTTCACAAAGTGGATGCAGTGCGCTCATGTCCTCTACCAACAACCAAAAAGAGGGTGAGATCCTTTCTTGGCCTGCTTGGCTGGTATAGACGTTTCATACCGAACTTTTCCAGTCGAGCTGCAGTGCTAACAGACCTCACACGGAAAGACAAGCCGCAGAAAGTGGTATGGACTTCTGAATGTCAGGAGGCCTTCATGGATTTGAAGGACTGTTTGTGTCAAGGACCCCTTTTACAAAGCCCAAACTTTGATCTTCCATTCACGGTACAGACTGATGCCTCTGGGGTTGGTCTTGGAGCAGTTCTACTACAAGGTGAAGGAGAATATCGCAGACCTGTGCAGTACATAAGCCGCAAACTGTTTCCCCGGGAGACTAAGTACTCTACCGTAGAGAAAGAGGCACTGGCCATTAAGTGGGCCTTGGACACTTTGAGGTATTACCTGATCGGAAAGGAGTTTACCTTAGAGACTGATCACAGAGCCTTGCAGTGGCTCAACCGTATGAAAGACAGTAATGCAAGGATTACTCGTTGGGCTTTATCTCTGCAGCCGTTTAAGTTTGAGGTAAAGTACAGGGCAGGGGCCCAGAATGTAATTGCTGACTTTCTGTCCCGCCACACAGAAGAGTGACGGACTTTAAGGGGGGGGGTGTGTGACGATGAGATGTGTTTAATTATGTATTTATATCGTCACCGGTTTGTGTGATATACATGATTCACCTTACATGATTCACGTAAATTATTTCCACACTCAGACAATAAAACCGTTTATATTTAAAAAGTTTAGTTACCTTGGTCAGTCGTCATGTTTTTGGGCAAGATGGCATGAACGGGGGATTGAGGACGCTGTGGTGGATGTTCGGTGATAGGTGCACATATCAGCGAACATCACAACACGCTTCATTTATCAGTTCAGTTTTCATTAAATAAGGACATGACACATTTGTTTTGTTACTATACCGTTTATTTGTAAGATTGAAGGGTAAAGATGAATGCCGTTTCGTCTGCTCTGGCTTAGACGCTTCCACTTACTTCCTGGTTGTATCGGGGATTTCCCAAAGGGAGGGGCGCTTTCAAAGTTGTGCATTTAAAGGGCTGGAACGAACCAATTGTTTTTTTTTTCAGGTGTTTTCTTTTGACAAATGAACTGAATAAGAAAACATGTCTAACTGTTATGTTTATTAACTGTATTTTCTATATTTGTTTGTTTTCTGTGGCAATGGCTGTCCAGCTCTTCTTTAAACATGAGATTGCTGCTCTTTTTTATTATTACTTGGTTTTTTTTTTCTTTATGTTGTCTGGCTAAAGAGGTGGTATAGTCCACTTACTATTCTGGCGGGAATGTAAGATATTTAAGCCAGACCTTCTCAGCCTTTGGGGAAGGAGGGTGTCAGTGAGTTAAACTGCAGGTTACGTTTATGCTGTTTAAGCAAATTTACTTTGTTCTTGTTAAGTTAGAGCAAGTGTACGCTGTGTAAAGCGTTTGTAAATTTTTTTTTTGTTTGTTTGTTTTTTTTTTTTGGCTCATTTATTGTTTTTTTTTTTATTTTATTTTTTTGGCGTTACTCACTTATTTGTAAAAATCACCCCAGCTGATTGCTGCTTGCATAAATAAAAAGCGCTCTTTGGATTATCCCGGTGTCCACCTATGCCTTCCTATCATCTCTCTTGGTCCCTGACGGCATACTCTATGACACAAGTCTCCATAAATTCCAGTGATTAGAAAGTTAGACAAAGAATCTAAAGAAATTATGCTTGTGCTTGTCTTTCATCAGCCATGCATTGTTTCAGCCAACATTGTGCCCAAGATTCGAAAATGGGATGTAGAGAAAATCACAGCGTTTATTCCCTCTGGAACATTTCCTTTTCAAAAAGCTTTTGTAATCTCCCATTTTGTTGGACTAAACCACAGGTCCGAAAAGAACACAACCATTTGCAAAGCCATTGCCTGAAGACAAAGGAAATCAAAACTCACACCCTCTCCACTGTGAAGTAATTATGGATATTTCATAATGGCAGGCTGCAATTGTAGCTCGCATGATTATGCGCCACTTTCAAGCTTGTTATATAAGGAGAACTTTGCAGCAATCAATGTCTGTTAGTGACTATTCATCGAAGCTCCAGTTAAGCTCTTCTATGGAAAGCATCCAGGCGCAAGTCATGTTATAAAATCAGAATCAGAAAGAGCTTTATTGCCTTTATTGGAATTTTTCTTTGCACTAAAGATTCCAGTGCACACATATAAAGACAACAAAACACATTAAAATATAATGGAAGAATAAAAATATGAATAGTATAAAGGCAAAGGTTAAGTCAGACATATGTACAGATTATATTTACAATATTATGGATAATATGAATAAATGACACACCTTACACAAGGGTTATATTTGCATTAACTATAGGTATGATAAATGTAATTTAAAACTTAAAACATATTATTGCACTTGTTGTCCTTTATAGTAATGTTGCACCTCTGTATGTAACAATTAAAATATGTGGGCAACAAATATTTAAAAACTTTCATGAATCTTCATCCACTATATGAGCATGCTTGTGGTATATGTCTTTGTAAATGCATGCACATCTCTTTTGTTCTCTGATGGCACACCTGCAACTGTACTGTAGGTTCACCTTTAATTTAGCGGTTCAGTGAGCATGCCTGAAATAGGTTTTGAAATCTTGCATGTAAAATGCATGGCATGACAGACATTTTGTAATTAAACACTACCTATTTCTGTTATATACTTTGCTGCGAAAGAAAGAAAGAGCGAAAGAAAGAAAGAAAGAAAGAAAGAAAGAAAGAAAGAAAGAAAGAAAGAAAGAAAGAAAGAAAGAACCCATAAATTATTTTTCATCACATTACAACATACACATTTTGGACTGCCGCTTTTGCATAGTTTGTGCCTGCCGTTTAATAATCATTAGAAACTTTGCAAACTGGCAGCTCCAGTAGTACAGAAATATTTATCTTGAACTATGTCATGGAAACTAGCATGTATAAACCTTATTAATCTGTTTCATAATCAATAAAAAAATGAATGTGTTACGCTGTAGTCACATTAAACCAGCGGTTCGGAAAATAGATGGATGGATGATTCAGCTGCAGGTGCCATCTTCTGGTCAGACGTGGAAATTAATTTGCCATGCGACTCTCACTGTGCATTATAGATATTCTCTAGCCATTGAGCATACATCTGTTGTACACTCGTTATTGTGATGCATTGTGGGATTGAATGAGTGCACCCAATAACATGGTTTTGGACACCACTACGAATGGCTGTTCCATCAAATAGTGCCCTATTTAAGGGTATAGGGGGCGATTGGGACACAGCCATAGATGGAGTAGATCGAGTCCATCAACACCCCCAAAGCTTCACAATCCTGTTCCTCTTCCTAGGTCAACATTTCATTCGGTATAACGTTAGGCAGTTTTTACATGCTGTTTAATGTTCGAGGATCACATTAGCTTACATGTGCGCAAGCAATGCTTCTAACGCTTGTTTCTGCTTCTTCTTCATCTGTGTTTTGACTTGAAGTATATGTTCTTGGCTGTAGGAGCAACCAGTCTTCCTTATATACTAAATATATGTTATAAATAGTGTGGTTTCAGAAAATACTTTTTAAAACTGAAAATATATTTTGTTTAAAAATTTAAAAGACAAAATATATTGCAAACAAGGGACAAAAACAAACAAACAAAAAAAAACATTTCTGATCTTATAATACATTATGGGTAAATGCAAAATCCATCCATCGATCCATTCTCCACACGGCTTGTCCTACAGTATGGTTTACTGGAGCTTTCGACATGCTGGTGTTTAAGGCCAAGAGAGGGATCTTCATTCTGAGCCCCATATTTGTTAATGAACTGTCTATTCGATTGGCTCAGAATACAGTCACCTGCCGCCTAAAAGCCAGATCCATTTTATCACTGTCAGGGCATCCAACTCATGACAGCATGGTGCATATGAATGAAAGCTTGCGTGTGTCTTTGTTGATCCAATCAATAATCACAATATGGTGTTCCTGGCACCAGCTGTCTGTGGTTCATTAAAAGCAGGGCAAGTGTCCTCTGCTCTGTAGTGCACACTGTGCCCTGATAAGGGGGCTGAAATACGGAAAGAGCAAGTGAAAGTCAAAGAATCTGTGTGGTGTCTCTCAACTCCTTCAAGGATGCTGAGGACCAAAAGATACATGAGATTTACCAGAGCAGGGTGACACCAACAATACAGTTATAGTTCACAAAAGAAGGACATTTCTGAAGATCTTCACATAAAAGTCATTGAAGCGGAGCTGTAGCAACTCTACAAGAAGTCTATGAAGCTTGTAAATATGAAAATACACTTCTAGCTCTGAATGATTTTAAAACGTAATTTTGGCACCCATGAAATTAGCACTACGACTATACATAGATATTGTTTTCAAGTTATTGTTGCTATTGTAACTAGTTTTTGACTCTAAATGGTTACACATTATCATTTTTTTTTTTCACACAAGTGCTACATAACTTTTTTTATATAATGAATATATGAAAAATATATCTCATTGTGTTTTGGTCACTTTTATGGTTCACATTCATATGGTTTGGTTGAAAATCTAATGACCTTTGATTTAAATAATATACAAATTTACTCACCCCCCAAATAATTTACTCACCCCCATGTCATCCAAGATGTTTTTCTTTTTTGAGGTTTTTGAGGAAAACATTCCAGGATTTTTCTCCATATAGTGGACTTCACTGGGGTTCAACGGGTTAAAGGTCCAAATGTCAGTTTCAGTGCAGCTTCAAAGAGCTCTACATAGGAATAAGAGTCTTATCTAGAGAAACCATCGCTCATTTTCTAAAAAAAAAAAAAAAAAAAACACAAACCACAAATGCTCATCTTGTACTACTCTGAGATGCTCCATTCCATTACATAATAATGTTGGAAAGGTCACGCGTGACGTAGGAGGAAGTACCGCGGTAGGGCGAAAATCTCCATCTTGTTTTCTCCTCCAATTTTTTTGTAAAGGCCGTTTGACTTAGTCTTTGCACATCCACTTTGTAAACACTTGCTCAGTAACTTCCATCTACATCACTCGTGACCTTTCCAATGCAGAGCAGTGCAAGACAAGCATTTGTGGTTATAAAGTATATATATATATATATAGTATAAGACCAATCATTTCTCTAGATAAGACTCTAATTCCTGCCGCCTGACATAAACATCTTGGATGACATGGGGGTAAGTAAATTATCAGGAAATTTTCATTCAGAAGTGAACTAATCCTTTAACACATTTTAAATATTTGAATCAATGGGGAAGATATACATTTTCAATATATAGCAGGGAGGTACTGCCATTTTTTCTACTTTGAGCAGTGGTGGGGAAAGTAATGATAAAATCTTTATCTTCTATCATTTCCTTTGTTGTGATGCATGCTAAAGCTGTTAATGAGCACTCACTGTGCACTGCTGCAGTGCTGTGCATCTTCAGAAGCCGCATTCGGGCTCACAGCTGAACCTTTGCATCTGTAACTTTCCTTTGAGTTTGAATCGCATAGAGGACATGAGATCTGATTAATTAGTCCCCAGACGCAGGCTGATTCTCAGGGGCCGGTGGTGTGTTACCACACAGATGCACAGACTCTCAGCATTCAAATGAGCCGTCAGACAAAATAGCATCCTCACGCTCACTGACACAAATTGCTGCTCAGGTCATGAGGCCATATCAATTTGAGAGATATTGTTTGCATTGTCTGCCAAAAGGCTTTTACCTAATTAGAACTGAACGTAAAGGTGGCATCGTATTGCCACAGGTAATTATGATTCTGTTATGTGTGTCTTGTGTACCTTTTCTCACTCTTTCACCTTTGCCCACTTTGCTGGGTAATGGAGACGGACGTCTGCTGTTGACTCACTCCACACGACCACAGGAGGAAAATGGACAGAGATTTTTGAATTTCATAAACAAATTGCTCTTATATAAATGTAACAAGAAATGTTTATTTCTTATTGTATCTATTTGAATTATGCATTTATTTGAATTAGTTTGATTTTGTGCAAGGAAGGATATTTGCACTGAATAATTCATTTGGAATGCCTTGAATTAAAAAAAAAAAAAAAAAAATTGGCGGTATAATACTTTTTCATGTTAGAAATGTATAAAGATTTTGCTATTTTTAAATTTACACTATTTTTATGTATTAGAACAACAAAGTGTCCCAAAGAAGTCAATAAGAGAGGGAGAAAAAAAGCCTGCTTTCAAAGCTATACTGTCCTCATTACTTTGTCCAGTTTTGTTTGTACTGGTTTTATGGCTGCATGTCATTAAGCTCTAGTGATTATACATACATATTATATATATATATATATAAAATCCCACAACTTTTAATGCATATTTGGCTTCTTCATAGTATTATAGGTCTTCATGCTTTTTGTTTTAGACTTTTAGTTTGTACTTAGTCCCCAGGACTACAACTGTAACACACTGCAAGAGCCAAGACCAAGAAAACACTGATAAAATATTAATAACTATTAACCCTATAAAGCCTATTGTATCATATTTGATACACACATTTTATAAGGCTTCTAAATGTTCAACATGATCAAAACTTTGCTGATTAACCTGTTGTACACATGCCAGGAGCACAACAGACAGAGACGGAACCAATGTAGGTGGAGACCTGATGAGAGCCGATGAGACCGGGTGACACAGATGGATCTGGAGACCGAGGCGGAGCAACAACTGACCAAGGTGGAGCCGGAAGGACAAGGGAGCCCAGTGGAGCCATGAGGATGATGGTCACAGATGGAGCCGAGGGAGGGAGGAGCCAAGGTGGAGCTGAGTGGTCGACAAGCAGAGGTGGGTGGAGCTGGAGCTGGGCAGCGGCGACAGGAGATTAAAGGTAAATCCTCATAATAATAATTCCTAGAGCCCCCTAGCTTTCTTCCAACCTCTTGTACTCCAAGAGCATGCCCACTGAAACGCACAGTGTTGCCGGCTCACGCACCTGATCAGTCTCTTCATTGGGCTTGGGCTCCGGGGCAATGGTTGGCTCAGTCTTTCTCTCTGGCTCTTGCATCATGGCAGGCTCAAGGCCCTGTGTCTGCAGTGGGCTCTGGTGTAAGCTCTGTGCAGTGTGGGGGAGGCGGCTGACTGGGCTCTGGGTCCAGAGTGGGGCTTGTGATGTCTTCATCAGCAGTGCAGTTAGTGAATAATGATCCATTGTTTACCATAACCCAATCCACAAATGCGGCGAAATTCCCCCGATGACCTGAACACTGGAGAGGCGTGCCTTGTATTGCTTGCTGAGGCTGTTATAGTAAAAAACGTAAAGCAAGAGGGGTAGTGGATGTGGTACACCTGGCCTAAAAATCTCCTCATGTGGTCCTCAATGATTTGTTCTTCCTGCTCTATGCAGAGCAGAGCAAAACTGCAAAAAATCTTCTCTTTAGGTTCGGTCTTCTGGTACAGTTGTTGACATTGGAGAATGTCACCATTGTCGCCAAACTCTGCCCCGTGCTCACTCTTGCGGATGCAGAAAAGCTTGTCCATGCCTTTGTTTCTTCGAGGCTAGACTATTGCAATGCGCTTCTCATTGGGATCCCTGGCAAAAGCCTCAAGAAGCTGCAGTACATTCAGATCAGTGCTGCTAGGATCCTGATGAGGCTGCGCAAATATGATCATATCACTCCGCTTCATTGGCTCCCTGTATCATTTAGGATTGAGTACAAGGTTTGCCTCCTGACCTACCAGTGTATTCATGGTGACGCCCTCTCCTACCTCAAGGAACTCCTCACTCCACAATGCTCTACACGTACCCTCCGTTCTGCATCAGCAAATCTTCTGAAACCCCCTAGGACCAAGCTCCGTACTATGGGAAAACTGCTCAGCTGCTCCCCGTCTGTGGAATGCTCTCCCGGACCATCTGAGGACACCACAGTCTCTGGATACTTTTAAATGTGGCCTTAAAACCCACTTTTTTTAGTAGAGCTTGTAATGACTGAGGCAAATCAGACACAATTTTTGGTTAGTTAACCAATAGTTTTAAGCTCACTCTGGAGTCTGTCCCCATCCCCCGGGAAGTTTTCAGTTACAAGTTTATTGCGCTGAGGAATGTGGTTGCTGCATGGAGAACAGAGTAGACACAGAAAATCTGCATCTTCCCTGCATTTTCCACACAGAACACAGACTCTATGGCATTAATGTATAGACAGACTGTGCTATAAATGAATCCTTCTCAGGAAATGGTATCCATTATTACTGATGTTGTATTGTACTCATTGTATTTACATGTTTGATGATTGTTAAATGTTATGACCTGCACGGTAACTTCAATCATGCCATGTTTAGTGTCTATACGTTCGTAGCGGGAAGATTTAAATGCTTGTGTATGCGGTACATCCATACCTGTGCAACACATCAGTATTAAAAGAATATTTAATAGTTCTGATTCAAGAACTCAGCTTGTTAATCTTTCTGGGTTGTAAAAGCCCTGACAGGAGGGGTGTTGCCACCCAGAATTACAACATCTTCATTGGTCCGGTCAACAACTGAGAGGTGTGACTTTGACCAGAGGTTAAAAACCAGCAAACAGTGCCACTCCCTCTCTTTCTCCTTGCTCCTGAGCGACCGAACGGACTGTCCTTGCGGCCGGCCTAGGCGAGGCCTGCAAGGCCTGTAGGCCTCGGCCTACAAACGAGCCATGTGCTCCTCATCCAACATGGAAAAGACTGATAAAAACCCCGGACTGAATCCTCAAGACCTCTCCTCAGATGGCAGAGCCGATGCTCCTCAGCCTAAGGGCATCTTGCAAGTATCGTACATTTTAACACTAAATAGCGATTTAGTATTAATTTGTAAGACTTACCTTGGCTATTGCTGAAGAAACTGATGATTCCTTTCCAGATTGTCTTTGACATTTCATGTAGCTCTAGTAACAGCATCTCTTCCGGTTCAACTCTATCATTACTCATTCTGACTTGTGTATGTGTGTGTGACCCTTTGTGTATGTTATGTTACGTGTTTGTTAGTTTAGTTATGTGTTTGTGAGTTAGTTAATAAAGATTGTGCACAGGACATGTTTGGTTCTGACTCCGTCTGCTAATGAATTGCCTCTTAAGTGATAGATCCGGACTACGTGCTCTGAGTAGTACAGTACAATAAGAAATATTATTTTTCCATAACTTGGAAATTAACATTTCTTAGAATTAATAAACAATCAACACTGAGCGTTCACTGGACGAACAGGTTAACTGATTGTAATATTAATTTTAATGTAGCTATGTCCAGTTAATCTGATTAACGGATTTGCATATTCATAATTAATCATAATTAATAATCATAATGAGTTATGAATAATTATTAATATTTCCCCTTTGAGTTAATTCGCTACAAGCTTTTGCTTGATTATTTACTTTTCTTCTGTGATTTTTATTTATTTCATTCATTTATTTTTAAATTGTAGCACTTTGGGATTTTGTTGAAATATAAAGTGCATTATAAATAAAATGTAGTATTATTATTAGAATAAACTGAACGTCTTTATTTCACAATCTAATAAGGAATACACGGAAATGAGAATCACGGAAAAACATAAACGAGGGCTTAAATATATTGAGATAACAAGGGAAATGATGAACAACAGGTGAATGTAATATGTAACTAAGGGAACAAACTAGTGAACAGAGCTCAGTCTGGGGCCAGGGAACACAATGTAAAAACGAAACCAAAACACAACTAAACAGAATTCAACATAACTCTGACAGCTAAAGCCTGCTTGAAAATCTCTCGTCATGCGTCATTTAACATGTTAGTGGCATCATTGCATCATATTGCATTAAATTCTGCCTGATGTCGCCACTTTACATCTGTTTTCACTGGTAATCTGTGCTCACATACTGTATTTTAATATAATATATATGTCCAATAAAGCTGTCTCATTTGCATATTCCCTGTCAGACAACAGAGCAGGTATGATATAGTGACTGACTACATGTTAACCAGCAATCACCACAGCACTGCCAAAATTCCTGATTTATAACTGCAACATTGTCAGCCAAAATCACTATTCATGTAAGTTAAAGATGGTGGCTGTGCTGTGATTTCAGATATGTAAAATGTTAACTCAAAGAGAAAGTTAGAAGCCATGAAATGTGTTCCTTATTCTCTCACACAGCGCACAAGTCACAAAAATGACATTCAGTTTCAGTTAGTGCTGCTTCTGTCTGTCACTCACTGAACAAAGTAGATGTAGAGAGAGGCGTGACTGCAGTGGACTGGTGACATTTGGAAAGTTGTTGAGGTTTGTTCAAAAAGTCACTTGATTTGTCGCTAGGCACTTTTTTGAAGAAAAACAAAATGCAGCTAAAGGGGTCTGAAAAGTTGCTAAATCTAGTGATAAAGTCACTGAGTTGGCAACTTTGATTGGCTCTGGCATTTCCTTTTTCTTTTAATTTTTTAACACTAGTACCTACTCTGATATCTATATTATAAGAACTGATTAAAATATATTAAAATTGGTCGGATATAAAATATGCCAAACATATTTGAGGTGTTTTTATTTAACTTCTGGAATTAATTGTTATCCCATGACCTCTCTAAATTTTTTTACAAGATCTCATAACGATGCATGTTTAATTCAGTGAGTGATGTTATTTTGCATTTAGCTGTTCGAAAATGAGTCAGCAGATGTTAAAACTCAATGCAGTAATTATGGTTCAACTGTTACCCTGGAAATGTAAGGTCAAATCAAGTGCACTACATTTTGGACACAGTATTCCATGCAGTAAGCTTTGTTCTCATTTTGGCAAATGTAATAGGTAATCCGAGTATTCTATTCACACAGAGAATTTGCTTGTTGTGCACAGTGTAGATACTAAAACTGCAGCGATAGCACGAGTAGTGTGGTATTCCAAATACAGCCAGTGCTTAAGCTTTGGCAGACTGAACCTACCTGCTGTGATAAGTTAATTACCACAATCACATTTCTCTACAGCTAAGACCGCTTATACATTGACTCCTCCATAAAAGTCTATACTATAGCGGCAACCTCTTCTTAAAGGGATAGTTCTCCCAAAAACATGAAAATTCTGTCATCATTTTCTCAACCTCAAGTTGTTCCAAACCTGAATGAATTTCTTACTTCTGCTGAGCACAAAAGAAGATATTTTGAAGAATATGGGTAACCAGATAGTTGATAGGCCCCATTGACTTCCATAATATGGAAAAATAATACTATGGAAGGGTATATTGGGTCAACTGCTTGGTTGCTGACATTCTTCAAAATATCTTCTACAGACTTCAGACTGTGGAAAGACTTCAGTCCTCACCATCCCTGGTCAACCATGTGCACCACACTGTCTTGGTGGTAAGCCAAGCAACATTCCATGTCAATAGAATAGTCAGCACTATACCAGTTCAAAATATTCTGGTTCTGTTCAGTAACGACCATTCAGTGATAGAATGAATCAACTAAGAATGAAGAAATATTGCGTATTGCATTTCCAGTGAACTTTTGAGATGTTTAAGTGAACAATGAATAATTGAGGCTGTCCATTCATCCTATAATATTGCAACCCATTCTCACCCCTAAGGCGTCAAAATCTGAAGCATGGTCAAGCACCTTTAGCATTACTATTAAAGGTATAGTTCAAGGGATGTAGGTGACTTTGAACAGTAAAGAAGATTTTTAGCTGAAACCATGGTCCTTGGTGATTCGTATAATGCAAGTCAATGGCTACCATCACTTTGACAGTCAAAAAAACATACAGGCAAAACAAAATTAATACCCGCGGCTCCTAACAATACATTGATGTCTTCTGAAGTGAAACGATCGGTCTGTGCAAGAAACTGAACATTATTTACAACATTATTACCTCTAATCCACAGCCTCGGCAAACGGTCCTGAGTCTGGAGCATGAGCCTCCTGACACATAATGATGTATGCGACAGGAGCTCAAACGTTGAGAATCTGTGAAATACAAAACAAACAAACAAATCTTCCCGACTGAGATCACGCATATATAGGTTGTTTATCATCCAGGATAAGCACAAGTAAAAACGATTATGATGAACAATGCAACACGCGCGTCATCCCTCTCTGCTGTAAACATTCACTCAATCAGCTCATGTGTGTGGTCGCTCCTGTGCATGTGTCATAATGCAACAGGAAGCTGGAGTTGCAGACTGTTGTGAACGCGCTCAGGACCGTTTGCAGAGGCTGAGGATTACAGGTAATAATGTTGTAAATAATGTGCAGTTTGACCAATCATTTCTCTTCATCAGACCTCAATGTATCGTCACAAGCCACTGGTATTACTTTTGTTTTGCCTGTTTATGTTTTTTTGTTTTGTTTTTTGACCCTCAAAGTGACAAGTAGTCATTGACTTGCATTATAGGAATCACCAAGGGCCAAGGTTTCAGATAAAATCTTCTTTACTGTTTAACTGAAGAAAAAAAGTCACCTCTTAGATGGCCTGAGGGTGAGTAAATTAACAACAAATTTTCCTTTTTGGGTGAACTATCCCTTTAAGAGACTAAAATTAACCCTAGGCATTGCCATATTGACGAATTAGGAACTAGCATCAATACACAGATGCAAAGGTCATGGGAAATGTATGAAATCATGAAATTATATCTTAGGGCATAATTTTGCCATTTTGACATACAGTCAAACCAAAATTTATTCAGACACCTTGAACATTTAATTCATTAATTCAGTTTATTTCTCTATAGATTAAAAATGGTAATAAAATATGACAAGATCTCAGAGTTAAACTGTGTCAGAAAAAAATCATCTTAATTATGTCAGATAACGTTAATCAGGTCAGGTCAAGGTGTCTGAATAATTTTTGGTTCCAAATTTTTATCAGTTTTACTGGTAGTCCACTGTATGAAGAATTTTTGGGTATAATATTTCACAGTTTACTTTATTTTGTTATCCTCACTTACATAACTAGTGTCCTGCACCCACTGTATATGTTGCAGTATTATTTTCAATTTCATAATTTTATTTACGTTACTATTTAGACATTTTCAAACACCCACTGAAACCAAGAAACAAACCCAAACTCGACCACTGTCTCCATCCACCGTAATGCTCAAATCCAGCACACATCCAAAAATTGCCCCCTGAAGAATCGTTACGTCAGCTTTGATTGTGAAATGCAATGGTTGTGTAAGGGTGGAACTCCTACAGGGGTTCAGGCTGTTAGGTTGCCGAGCGACTAAAGAAACTTTATCAGCAAGATGGTAGAAAACTGTACATTTCTTGTCAATTACCACCCACTGCAACTTATACCAACGACGGAAATAAGTGCCGTTATAATAGCAAAATATGTGGGAGAGCGTTGCTATAGTGTGACAATACTGTATTGCAATAGGAGCTCATTAATGTTAATACTAAATCACAACTAGTTAACACATAATTTGTAATTGAAAGGGTTTAATGACAATATCTGATTATGGTTACACTTAAAATACTTACAAAATAGATGTATGAGATGATAAAATCATATACCATTAATCGTACACAGCATGTATGAAAAAAGTTACCTGAGAGATAGAGAGAAAGAGAAAGAGAGAGAGAGAGGGCCAATGCCCAAGAAAAGCCAAGAATCAAAAAGAGAGCCAGAGCAATAGTTACAATCTTCTTTTATCCCTTCCTTGACCATGTGACTAAAACCCAAATGTGAGACATTCAAACTGGCCAATCAGAAGATTAAAACTTCCCCCACTGTACTAAAGGTGTGATCATTTGTAGACCCCCGATGTACACACATTTTGGCCTACAGGGCTTGATCACTATCAGCATCTTTGTGCCTTCCAAATGGCCCTTGTAGCAAGAGAGAAGGGGTTGAAACAGTAAAGCAAATGTCTTTGTTCATTTTAAAATATCTTTAGATATTTTCAATTCCTACAGTCCCTCCTTGGCACCTTTGGCCACACGCATGGAGTCAAAAGGTGGCACAGTCCATGAAGACATGCTTTCTGTTGTGTGTAAATGTCAACTTCAGACTTCTTGTCCAGACTTGTTGCAATAGCTGTTGGTCAGTCTTCAGTCTTTGTTCTCCTTTCAGTCCTGCATGAGAAGGTTCATCAAATGGTGTTGCACTGTTCATAGATATGCAAATCATCCATCGAACACTTCACACCTCCACAAGAATCAGGCGCTGATAATGGTAGAACTCAGTTGTCCTTCCTTTGAGACAAGATTCAGGATTTGAACTTTGGCAGCAGGGATCCTGTGATTTAAAAGAACATATAACACAACAAACAGCAAAAGCATACATATGGCATTTTTCATTGGTCAGAGGTTTGATGAGGTCAGATTAAATTTGTCTCTGGCAATACGCCCTTAAATTGATGTACTTGATAAAGTGGTCAAGGCGAGATTAAAAGAAAATCTTACAAGCTCTTACATTGTTTCTGGAAACATTGAAATAAATTGCATAATAACAAAACAACAAATGTTGGTTTTAAACCCTTTATCATTTATACCAAATACAGAGATTCAATTGGATTGATGTCCAAAAACAAATTGTTACAAGTCAAATTGACAAAATACAAAGAAACAAATAAAATAAGCTTCATAATTGTTTCAAATGCATTAATGATAATACAAATTTTGTGCCTAAGTAAGAATGAGAAATACTAACATACATTTTAATATTTAATTTGGTGAGACAAATAACTAAGTGATTTAGTAAATCCAAAGGAAAAACAACAACAACAACTGGATGAAATTCACAGTTATAGTGCAGTCTAGACTTAAAAACTTAAAAAAAAACATTATATGCATACATTTTGTGAGGCATATGTAGATTTGACTGTGTGTGAAGATCAAATCTATGTGGCTGCATTTAGCTGTGGCTATGTGTAAATTCAATCATGCTCCAAACAATGGTGAGGGAGTTTTACAATTGTGATGCAAATTTGGTCCTGTTGTTACAGGGAGCCAGCTTGAAAATGTGTGTATGAGATGTGATCTGACTCAAAATCCTTCAACACCAATGTTTTTGTTAAGGAGCATGATAAAGTGCAAAGTTCAGATTTTCTGAATCCTGTTGTGAGGAAAACATTTTCATGGTTAATGCAATTGTGAATCACATTGTAGCCACATGGCAATTCTGTGCTCCTGTACATGGTTTTACTCCAGCTATATGAAAAATAGCAGAGTTTTCCCCTTAGGAGGCAAATAAATTCAACATAGTCACACATGCAACTAGAAATCACAATACAATTCCAGTACCACACTTATTATTCCAATTAACACAAGATACATGGTCTAGAATGGATAACATTTACAACCTTTAACCTAAGTGTTTCATACAACACTTACAGTAAAGCAATTGTGTGTTTTAAAGAATAAACTCAGCATGTCTATGTGTACATATAGTATCACAAACAACTTTAATGTGTGTTCTATGCACGCAATGTGTCCAGCACAATTACAGATTTGGAAATACAAACAGGATCATTGCTATTGGGCTGCTAATCCACTAACAAGTGAAGTCAATAGCTGGAGGCCTTGCATGAACAATGCAGTTAACTCACTAAGAGTTTTACCTGCAATTGAGCGTTGATCTTTGCTCTTTCAATGTGGTTTCCTATTTTCTGGAAATAAGGTGGAGGTCTACCCCTACCCAGTGACCAGCATTTTTCCTCTATATGGCCTATTTTCTGACAGGAACTGCAAAACCTGTTCTCTTTGCCACAGGGTTGTTTGCTGTGTTCTCCTGGAGTTTGAGGATTTTCATGACTCTCTAATGCTTGAACACCATGCGTTCTGGTACATGACTCTGTGCTATTACGGTGCTGCATCACCTTAAGAACTGAAATAGGTACACTTTCTTGAGCAGTGGCCTCTGAACAAAACATTCCAGATTCATTAGAGCAATTAATCTCATCTAAGAAGTGAACATGCTTTTTAGCCCCATCGCTGTTAAGCGTTTTGGGAGACATGGACTCTTGAGCGTTTAGCTTAGCTTTGAGATCTGCAATGGTCTCTTTGTGTTTTACACTTTTCAGTCAGGGCTAACTGTTCAGATAGTAAATTATCTAGCTGTGTTTGAAGATCCTGTATCTTTGCCTCACACTTTTGTACCTCTGCAGTTTTAGAATGCACTTCTTTACATTTAGCATCTATACTTGAAAATAGATGTGTGGTCACATCACGCAGCCTCGTACAACTTATGAAGTTTAAAGCCTCAATTATTTCACCACGTTTTGATTTCTTTTGGTGTTTGCCAATTATGTCCCACCATTTGAGCATTTCATCATCTGAATATTTAATCCCAATATATTGTTTTTTGAGTTTGCACAAGGTAGGCTCAACTTTTTTGCTCCATAAAGCAAACAATACGTCACTCTTTCCAGACATTTTCCCTTCCATCCCTGAGGAGATCTGAATATCATACCATTAAACAATTAAAACAGACTTACCCATTCCTTGGTGAGAAGGTCAGCTTTAATCCATTCACAAATTCAACTGTGAAAAAATGTCCTCATTCTGATGATCGATCAAAGTAGATTTCAGAAAACTCACTGCAAGGGATCCCGGGTTTCGGCACCATCTGTAAGGGTGGAACTCCTACAGCGGTTCAGGCTGTAAGGTTGCCGAGCGACTAAAGAAACTTTATCAGCAAGATGGTAGAAAACTGTACATTTCTTGTCTATTACCACCCACTGCAACTTATACCAACGACAGAAATAAGTGCCATTATAATAGCAAAATATGTGGGAGAGCGTTGCTATAGTGTGACAATACTGTATTGCAATAGGAGCACATTAATGTTAATACTAAATCACAACTAGTTAACACAGAGAATACCCTAGAAAAGCCAAGAATCAAAAAGAGAGCCAGAGCAATAGTTACAATCTTCTTTTATCCCTTCCTTGACCATGTGACTAAAACCCAAATGTGAAACATTCAAACTGACCAATCAGAAGATTAAAACTTCCCCCACTGTACTAAAGGTGTGATCATTTGTAGACCCCCGATGTACACACATCTTGGCCTACAGGGCTTGATCACTATCAGCATCTTTGTGCCTTCCAAATGGCCCTTGTAGCAAGAGAGAAGGGGTTGAAACAGTAAAGCAAATGTCTTTGTTCATTTTAAAATATCTTTAGATATTTTCAATTCCTACAATTGTTGTAAGTCTTGAGGGATAATTTCAGCAATTAAAACCTCAATTTTCATTTTGATATGTTTGGCGCAAAAACAACAGCACATCAGCAAAGGAACAGCATACCCACAATGAAGCACAGTGGTGACATTATATATATATATATATATAATAATAATATATATAATAATATTTCCAAGACAATATATGAGCAATATCACACTCGTAGCCGTGCGATATGGCTGTATATCAGCACGCTGTGATTCATCCGTAGGCATGAGGCCGCAGGCCGAGTGCCGTAGGTAATCACAGCGTGCTGATATACAGCCATATCGCACGGCTACGAGTGTGATATTGCGTTTATACAACAGTTCGACGGCACGAGTGTATAAATAAATAAGAACAACAACAACAGAGTGTCTTTAAAACCCTCTTTTGTGCAGCACTACTTCCTTCCGCCACGGATTCAAATCTCAATTTGACAGTTGGACCAAGCCTCCGTTACTAATTCTAAAACGTCACTTCAGAACTAGTAACGAAGGAACGTTTCGGTCCCACTTTATATTAAGTGGCCTTAACTACTGTGTACTTACATCAAACAATAAGTACAATGTACTTATTGGGTTCATATTGAATTGCAAAACACATTTTCATCTATTGAGGTGGGGTACGGGTAAGGTTAGGGAAAGCTATGGTGGTATGGGTAGGTTTAAGGGTAGGGGTAAGGGTTAAGGGATGGGTCAACAGTGTAATTATAGATGTAATTACAGAAATTAATTACAGATGTAACTACATGCAGGTGTTTTTAAAATATAAGTACAATGTAAAAACATGTATGTACACAATAAGTGCATTGTATCAAATGATTAATTTAAATGTAAGTACATAGTAGTTAAGGCCACTTAATATAAAGTGGGTCCAACGTTTCAAAACTCAAGTTGTCAGTTGAACCAAGCCTCCGTTACTAACTCTAAAACATCACTTTAGAACTAGTAACGAAGGAACGTTGAGTCGCTTCATTGAAACACATTGAATTTTCTACAGTATTAGAGAGAGAGAGAGAGAGAGAGTAGGCTATTACCTGTGTCTGGTATATTGCATTACATTCATTCATCAAGTCGATGTCCATAATATTACATCCTTTATACAAGTCCGTTTGAATGTCCGCTGAGGAAAGCGATCTTTGTATTTGTCCTTTTTTTCAGCTTTGGGAATTTTCCATCCATAACACCACAGCGCTAAAACAACTTCCTTTTGCAAAAGTTCCTTTCAATTTAAAAGTCTCTTGTGACTCACTGACTAATTCTCCTGTAAAGTGTTGCCGCCATCTAATGGCGTATTAATGTAATGTTCACTCAATCCATATTACTTAATGGACATATTTATATAAAATCATATTTATTGAACAACATATAAGCACAATTGTACAGTTCAGTCAAACATAAAGCACTAGTTATTAAAAAAAAAAAAATAGGTCACCATTTACGCTGGTATGTGGGTTTTACAAATATTTAACGAATGAAAAGGATTTTAAAGAGCTTGTAACAAAACCTCCTAACTCCATTGGATCCTCAAACTGTCAATCAAGCCTCATTAATCCGCCTCACCTCGTGAATGAAGTGCGCACGCAGTTTGGACATCTCATCTGTGTAATGCAAAGGTAAATAAAGATCTGATGTTTGAAAAAAAAAATTTGTAAAGCGTTTTCTTTACTCAAAAAAACATATGTTTATAAAGTTTAATGTTTTACGTATTTGAAGCGGAGAAGAGTCTGATATGTCCCGTCTAGTTGTAGCCAATGTGCTATATAAGGATGTAACGTTTATTATTATCAAATTTAATATAGCACAATTCGACTTGCTCTGTAACAAATAATAGATTAATAAGACCAAAGATTGCCCGTTCTATGTACTCAAATTGAATTATGTCTCATGTTTAACCACTATAAGAGCCAGCGGCAAATCCCCGAGGCACTGGCCGAGATGAAGCTGTTCTCGGCGGTCACAGAAGCACTGAACGGCCGCTGACGCACTCGAGCTCGCATCTCCGAAAACGTCAAAACAAATTGAAAAATAGGCACTGTTATTAAATATGAGTCACATATTTCAGGTCGAAACAACTACATTCTCGCCTAAAAAACTATTAAAAGTACAGTTCGTGGTACAAGCAGTAGTATTTGTAAAAATTACGGTTGATTTGCTCGGCCGCCATGACGGTCACTTCAAGCGGAGTGATACAAACGATGAAAAGGCAGTAGGAGTGCTGTTATCACTGAAATATCGCATGGCTATCAACCAATCAGATTCGAGAACCAGACAGAACTGTTGTATAAATATATATATATATATATATATATATATATATATATATATATATATAATATATATATATATATATATATATTACTATATAATATATTATTATACAGTATATATAGTAATAGTTCAGGGGTGTGAACACTTATGCAGCTAGTTATTCCCTTTTCTCTCTCTCTCTCTCTCTCTCTCTCTCTCTCTCTGAAATGTCACTTTGGTTTTCAGTGGCATTATAGGTTGCAATTTTTACAATAAAGGTTTTACATTTCTGATATGATTTAATGCTGTTCCATTTTTTACACCACAAAAAGCATCTGTTTTAACAGGCATGTAGACCTTTTATATCCACTATAACTGCTATTCCATAGCTCCAACCATCTAAAGGTTTTGAGGGACATTTTTAACTACTGAAAAGGTTGCTTTATAAAAGTGTGAGCAAAATGAACAACTGTTACTACATTGTGACATAAGGGGGAAAAGTTAAGAGAGCAAAGTGTGTCTGAAAAAAAATGAAAGAATTTAGTGGTCTAGGTTGTAGTATCTCTGAAAATAAACAAGTAAATGGCCATTGCACAGTCTAAAACTAATACATGGCTTGAAGAACAGTAAGTGAGTGAAGCAGACGTCCACATAGTCATACTGTGAGGCTCCCACACACTACTCACTCAATGACTTGTAAAAGAAATGTCATCTGCACTACTCCTCTGGACAAAAGCATTGAGACAGACACTGATGATGAGAAAATCGGATTTGTTTCAATGACAAATAAGCAAAGCAAAAGAAGATAAGAAAATCAAACCACATATAGCTCTTATCTGCTCCAAAGCTAAGAAAGAAAAAAAGAGATGGTAATCCAGCTACATTTGCTGCATGTTCCAGCTGCACCAGAAGAAAAAAAAATATATATATATATAAATGGCAAATGGACTAAAGAACTCTCACCCTAAAAGGGAGAGTTTCAACAACATGTGTTAAGCTCCATCACATTAAGTCGGTTTATAATCTCCACCCTCTTGATACTTTGTGAATTTTTGCAATAATGCTGGTTTTCAGTTAAATCCTATTTTATTTCTATAGCGCTTATCATAATGCATATTATTACAAAGCAGCTTTACAGCGATCAGTGTCTTAATACTCCCAGTGAGCAAGCCAAAGATGACAATGCTAATGAAAAACTCCCTAAGCTGGTAAGGAAAGAAGGCAGAAACTTTGGGAGTAGGGATGTAGACTAATAACAATTTGTTTGACCAATCCTATAAATAAAAAAGTATTATTGTTTTACAATAAACATCATACCGAGCCAAATTACCAAGAACAGCAAGTTGCATATGTATATGTGAGGTCACTATAACACATAAACCCCTTTCTTTTGCAAAAATCTGCAGATCTGAAAATATGAAGGATGTTTAGTTTCTAGTTCAAAAGATGTGTCAAGATTCTACAAAGTTACAAATTAAAAAGAAAGAAAGAAAGAAAGAAAGAAAGAAAGAAAGAAAGAAAGAAAGAAAGAAAGAAAGAAAGAAAGAAAGAAAGAAAGAAAGAAACATCACATTAGAGCTAGCAACAATGGCTTGAGACATTTCTGAAGAAGTTGCACAATGGATGGGTTTGGTGGATGCCGAAAAAAGGAGCACCAATACATCGAAGATACATAAATTTGTCTTTTTGTAGTTAAACAGCTTGCAAAGTGTATGCAACATGTAGGGAAATTTGATAATAAACATCGCCCTTTCTAATTTTTCAGACACCAAACTACAATATGATGGACGTTCAAAACACTGCTACATGAAGCTTTGAAACTTTTGCAAATCTTTTGTTTCTTGGGAGTGCTTTTCAGTGATTTCAACAAAAGAAGGCTTTATTACACCATATGCTGTTTTGAAGCCATGAACCAATATAAAATATAGTTTTAACTGGAAAAGCTTGCTTCAGGAAACACAATGGTGGAGATTAAGTAAGAGGAGCCAAGGTGGAGCCCTGATGGGTTTCCCGAAATAGAAACAGAGCTGTGGTATCAAAGCATTGGGTAATGCTTTTTAACATTTTTCAAGATTTTCAACATTTTGCTATGTTACTAACCAATACTACATTACCAGCCAGGGCTCTGAACTTATTCAAAGAACAAAAACAAAACTGGAAATGAACGAAATTATAACAGGAACATAAAGTTGATTAACATATAAAAGCTTTTTAACATAAATCTTCATAAAATTCTCTGTAGCATTTTAAACTCATATTTGCAGCTTACTTTCTCAAACTGTCCATTTGAGAATTCTGAAGGTGTCTCTTTGGAGATATTACTTTCTTGTAATGCTCAGTCCATAAATAGGTGACTGCCTTGGCCCAGCGGCTCATCCTCAGTTTCCCATCACCTTCAATTTTAAATCCATTATTCGGTGTCCCATTTTTCAAATAATGGAAGGCCATGTTAATTACTAAAGTATGGGATACAGGATAAAGGTGAGTGTCCAATTACAGAATTAAATCAAGTTGCTGTTTAGCTTGTCAGTGCTGACAGAAATAATTCTAGTGAATTATTAAGCGTTCCACTGCTTCCCAAAATGGAAGTTTAAGGTGTCTCTATATGTTGAACACACTGCTCTGTCCCCCAGTCTAATGTAATAATTGCACCAGAAAGTTTCCAGAAACGGTCATTTTACATGGTCTATTTAGCCCCTTTTGGTAGATATTGTAACTACACTTTCTGCATATTGTATCTTTCTCCATTGATGGACATTCAAAAATATCTGATTTTATTATTATTATTATTATTATAGTCATACTATTATTGTATCGTGTTGTGTTAGAGAGAAACGCACACGACAAAGGAATGGAAAATCAAGATAATCTTTACTAATAAACAAAACAAACATATTGCACGTTACAATTATATTATAGTCATGTATTTAATTTTGGAGAGTTTTTGTTTGATTGCCATTCTTGTATGTTGCTTCACCAAATGTCATTGAAAATTAAGAATTGCTGCTGTTAGTGTGAACGGCCATTTAGGTTCATAAAATCTGATTCAGGCAGGTTTGAGCTGATCCAAAGTCAATAATTTCAAATGTCCTGTCAATCACCTGTCATGAAAATCAGCCAATTTAAAAAGAACAAATGAAAATTGTCTTCAGGAATAAGGAGATAAAATATTTGTAATTTGTTAGTTTGTTAATCTGTTAACACAAAAAAGTGTCTAGGTCTTCTCAATATAAAGAAAACACAGCATAATTGGAAAAAGAGAACAAATAAAGGCTTTACATGGTATACAGATCCTTTACTCATTGTTAACATTTGTTGTAGGAAGACAAAAGCATCTCTATGAGGCTTTCAGTGGTGGACAGTAATAAAGTATTTTTTACTTTGTTACTGTACTTACAGGGTTAGTTCACCCAAAATTCTGGTTAAATTATATGTAGTGTCTTTATAATATATAATATGCTATATATTTATAATATGTGTCTTTATAATAGTCATATACCTCTCGGATCTTATCAAAAATACCTTCATTTGTGTTCTGAAGATGAACAAAGGTTTTACGGATGTGGAACAACATGAGGGTGAGTAATTAATGACAGAATTTTAATTTTTGGGTGAACTAAACCTTTAAGTACATTTTTGGAGTATTTTGATTTTGGGAAACTTTTACTTCACTACGTTCTAAAGCATAGTATCACACTTTGTACTACATTTAATAAAATCATGCCATTCCTCTTTTTTTTGAACTGATGAAAGTGTTGCTCATTCCAAATTGCGCTAGACACTGACAAAAGCAATTCTATCAGACACAAAATTCAAGTTCCAGCAAACCTGTTTATTTACGAAAACACTTAGTAGTAATAAATTTACATTTATTACTTAAAGGTTTTGTTTCATCTGGACACTGATATTTTTGGAGTATTTACAATGTCAACACACCAGTTCACAGCAACCTCATCACAGATTACAGTGTTTCCTTTCCCCACATCCACAATGACTGAATCATCTCAAAATAAATCAACAGCAGGAATGGGGCAGACAGGTGATGGTGGGATGACAACATACGGGACCTACTGGACCATAAAATCGGAGAGACATTGAAAGCCCCTATTGTCATAGCTGCTGCCACAGTGGAGGTTCAGCTGGATGCAGTACACCATATATCAGCAAAACAAATGACAAACTAGCGCATAGTTACCCTTATCACTTCCATTTGGCCTTCCAATGGCTTGCAATTTCAGACACATCTGTGCCATGTGAAAGAATATTCTTAAAGGTGGGAAAAGTTCTCTGCAAAAAAGATTTCCTAAATGAAATTGACTCTGAAGTTCAAGCAGTTGATCTGAAGTCATGGAAAAACTAATAATAATAAATTATACTGTTTTACTGTATCTTGTCATGTTTAGCTTGGACAGGGGTTAGCATAATTTTAACCCAGTATGACAAATCAAGTGCAGCATTAGTTCTGGCAGGTCACGTTAGTCGAGCTCGCATCAGCTGACACTCAGCTGATTCACATTGACCTATAGGAATACGACATTTATCACCACATTCGTATATATATGGTCCATTCAGTATTATCAGCAGCTTTAACCTGACGAGCAGATATTGCAGCAACATATATTTTCAACATATACTTTCGCTTCAACCCATGCTGCCGGAAGGAAAGCATGGCTTTGATTGAGCATCTTCATGGGTCTTCTTGGTGAGAAGAACACCATTCAACAAACAGGTTCCACTTCAAGGTGTAAGTGTGTCTCGTAGACGGTGCTCGCGCCAAAGTAATGGTGTCCGCTACCTGCTGTGGTAGGTCACCTAGAACCTCCGAGTCCTGTCCAGGAACCAGACATGGATTTCCAGAGGTCTGGACACAGGTGCCACTGGGTGCTCCGTCTCTGAGAAAGCAGGTCCTTCCTCAGAGGAATGCGTCAGGGAGGGGCTGTCACGAAGTCCGGTTGGGCCAATAGGGTGCAACTAGCAAGACCTGCTCCTCCTCCTCCCTGACTTTGCATAGAGTCTGTGCAAGAATGCATATTTGTGCAGGCCCCAGGGCCAGCTGTGTCTCCATACCGAGATCCTCTGCACAATGAATAGTTTGGTTATTTTTTTCCCCAGTTGACCCAAAGTCCCAACTGGCTGAGGTGACAGAGCACCAAGTCCCTGTTTTTGCACAACTGATCTCGTGACTTAGTTAGTTTAGTCATCGAGATAGTTGAGAATGTAAATGACGTGTTCTCTTATAGGAACAAGGGCCACCTCCACAACTTTCGTTAAGATGCGGGGAGACATGGACATCCCGAAGGGAAGGACTTTGTACCGATATGCTCAACCTTTGAATGCAAAGCGAAGGAATGGCCTGTCTCGAGGGAGAATTAAGACATGAAAGTACGTGTCCTTCTATCGCTGCAAACCAATCTTGGGAGAAGGATGCATTAAAAAAATTGCATTTCTGCGTTAGCATTTTGAATGGTAGCTTGTGAAAGGCTCGGTTCAAAACTTGTAAGTCCAAGATTGGCCGTAACCCGACGCCTTTCTTGGACAAAATGAAGTAGGAGCTGTAGAACCCTGTTTTCATATTGGCTGGAGGGACCTGCCATATTGCGTCCTTCGCAAATAGGACTGCGATCTGCGATCACCAGCTTTCACTGAGGTGAACTGGATGCCCTTGAACTTGGGGGGACGCCGGGCAAACTGAATTGCATGAATTCTCACTGAATTGAGCCAGCGAGATGGGCTGGGGAGTGCTAACCAGGCTCTCAGAGACTGTGCAGGACCAAGGGGACCACAGACGTACCCACAGTGGGGCAGCGAGGTGGAACACAGAGACCCGGCTCGGGGAGCTCGGTGGTGGCCCGAACCAGGGTCTGAGTGTGCGGTGCAATACTTACCTGGCAACACTTACCTGCTGGTGATGGAAGAGGAGGATGAGAGTGGTACGGAGCAGAAACAAAATGAAACAAAGGATTCTGAGGAGGGCCGGATGGGTCCGTCTTAAACGGCAGATGAGACAGGTGGCGTTGTCTTCCTGCGGTGTAGCAGACTGTGCCAAAGTTTCTTTTTACTTTTTCTTTTTTTTTTGCAGGGGACCGATCCCCTTGGCGACAAGAAGACTGAGGGGCAGCCCATTAGGGACTCTGGTAACACGTCAGAAGACACTCTTGATTGCCTCAGCCTGCTTCTGACTGCAGAAAACTGCTGGGCACAGTCCTCGACAGTGTCGCTAAAAAGGCCACCTTGTGAGACAGGAGCATTTTTTTTTTAATGACATCTCACACCTCTGCAAGGTTTAGCCAGGGGGCACTTTTGGACCACTAAGGTGGACATCGTCTGGCTGAGGGCCAGCGCTGTGACTTTTATCACGGTCAGTCACTGTGCGCAGCTCAACCCCAGCTCAGAACTACCCTCGTACATTAAGAGTGCCTTGGCCTCATAACTGGCCTACCAGAAGCACTGCTACCTCACCATCGAGGGTAGTGAGAGAAGAGTAAACTTTTTATGCAGATTTTGGCATTTTTATGCCAAAAGCCATATTGGTGCAACCAACAATCCCATCCGGAAACTGCACAGCTTGCGATTCGCTAGAGGGGTGAGGGACCCACGGAGGTTGGTTCAACGGGGGGAAGCCCTCACCGAGCCTAGTCCCCTCCTGGTGGTCAGGAAAGGAACTAGATCGAGGAATAGGCAAGGAGACTCCACCTCATTTGAGGCACTCGAGTCTCAACCGCACATCTAGAGCGCCGAGTGAAGTGCTGGGTTGCCATGACATTGAACACAACACACTGAGCGCTCAAGCCCTGATAAGAAATGCAAGACGAACAATGTGCTGACATGGTCATGTTCCCATGAGAGAACATGAGCCACCCACGAACGTTGTCTCAGCATACTTATGCCCAGGCATTTGAGACTGTGATTGTGGCCATCAATGAGGATAGGAAACGACCGCATCCAGAAACACATGTGTGGAATGACATCTTTAAAAAGACACCGTGTCACACCCATGTAATGCTCTTTTAGGAAAATTAGCTCTCTTGGCAGCTCTGGCAGGGATTTAGTGCAGCCTGCAGTGTGCACACACTGTTATTGAAGCACTCTTTCTCTGAAGGCTCTCTTAGAGATCGTGACCACCACTGCAGCGCCATCACACCAACACCAAGCAAAGAGGCTTCTTCCCTGAAGAACTGGCTCTTTTAAACACACTGTTTCAGATCAGAAGTGCATAAACAGATGTACCGCTCGGCTCCAAAGTGAAAAACGAAATATGCGTTGCACCCGCTGCCTATTTATACCCACGCTGCAGGGTGTGGCAGTCAGATGCAATTATAGCATTCCAATGTGCATTGGCTCATTTAGTTAACACACAAAGTACATTGATCTCTCTGGCGAGATTCCCAATTCGTCGGTCACTCGATGTGACGTCGAACGTGACCGACTGAAAGGGAACAAGGGAAACACAAGGGCTGTATATACAGAAGGGCTTATAAGTTAACAAGACACACCTGGGAACAATCAAGACTAATCAACAAGAAAGACTACAAAGGACTACAAATATGGCAACTGGGATAGGAAACAGGAAATATAACAAGAGACAAGAACAGGGAAAATTTAACATTGTTTACATCATAATTATTGTAATAATGAATTTTCATAGTTTAAAATGTAAAGTATGGCCCTGGGACAAGGATAAAGCAGCAGAATCTATACAGAAAAGGCATTTGAAAAGTATCAAAAATAAATCTGTTTTTATTTTTTAACAATCACAGTTTTATGGATGTTGCAAATGATATCGAAAACTACAGCAAATGAACAGGTGGTACTTGTAATCTCTAAAGACTTTCCCAGCAGAATAATTCACTTTAGGCATCAAAGTTTGGTAATACTGCAATTCAGCACAGAGGTTACACTATTGTATTAAAAGTAGCATGTAGTTTCATGTTATGACAATCTCTCATTTTCTAGCCGTCCTTTCTCCTCATTGTTCCATATCATGGTGATGTAAGTAACAATGAGACCATTTGGCTTGCATTTACTATTCCATGTCAAGCCTGGAACAAAATGGAAAACTGTCAGACATTCCAATATATGCTTACTGTCCAAGATTGTAAAGTTCACAATAGGGTTTTTGTGCTTTTGATTAATTAAAGCAGGGTTTTCCTGTGCCTCACACCACTCCAGATGTATACATCTCCACCTGAAAGGCCCTTTCAGAATAGAGAAATAAATAAAAAAAACGATACATTTGGTGGATGAAAAAGGTTATGCTGAGCAGTTCATAAATCAATTGCCTTGAAAAGGGAGCTGGTTTTAAGCCTTTCTCCTGGGCGCAAATGGAACAGTAATTGACAGAACAAAGTGAGGCAATTAACTATGTTTTCTTAAAGGAGTGAATATGGAACAGCATGGCCATTCATCACCATATGTCGGACCGGCGGTTCTATGAGAAAGCGTGGAAACTGGGGGGAATAATTATTATCAGCATGCTTGGTGTTTTATTTGGCTGTGAAAGTCAATGAAAGGAGTGAGTGCTTGTCTCATTGTCTCAGTGAGATAAACTTGTTTAAGAATCCTCTTTTTTATTGGAATTTTGCTTTTTATAAAACTTATTTTTTTAATTAATATGCCAAGTCAGATAGAACAGAACCTTAACGACAGTATCTGTCACCGAGAATCTACAAAATTGCATAGGTTAAACTAAATGAATGCAAAAGTTCTATAAAACAGTAGAACACTTAAAGCTATCTTTAGGCTGGCCTAACAAAGGTCTTATTTCTGGACTGTTTGTGTGAAAAGAAATTGTACCTTTTGAGAACTTTGAATCTTGGGAGCTTTATTGTGCTGTCAAAAAAGGTAGCAAAACCAAAGCCCTGCTGAACATCATATTGACAGGGAAGATTGTTTTTCTGCACACTTTAGGATGGAAGACCAGTATCACCAATGGAGCGAAAGTTGAGTACATCAATCAGATATTAAGCATATGTGTTATCAAGAAGTTCTGGATAGACATGGTTAGGTTTAGCACAATATAGCTTCTTTCTGAATATCTTTGCTGTAAAACATAAATGATAAATCAATTTGTTTATGGCTGCCATCCCTTAAAAAAGTAGCTTTCATGTATAAACTCGGTCAGCAACTAATCACTACAGATCTATGTAGCTACAAGAGTTATATTTGATATTTATGTGTCTCTATTTGTTGTTAGGCTGACAAATAGTTTTAAAAAGCAGATCTTCCTCAGTGTTCTAAGCGCTCATCAATGTCAACATGATCGAGTTGGCCAATCAGATCTACAAAGGTGGGCTTTACTTTTCAGAGATATAGCTACCAAACATGAACTTCAGCGTGACACTTCAGTTTTTAATGGTGAAATAGTGTACAAAAGGTCCTAGCAAAATGTTTTATATTTGACAACTGTTTAATAATAGCAATGCTAAACGACCAATCGCAATACCCTCTGATGAAAACTACTTAACTTAAGGTGATTCATGTAATTCAGGGCTGAGTTCAGCTCTGACTGAATTATTCCTGCAGGTTGGGCAAGTGGTATTGACACAAACTTCACAATAACATGCGTTTCGAACAATAAGTTTGCGATTTGATGTCCCGTAATTTGAATTCAGTTTGATTCATTTGTATGTATACAGCACATGAATATATAATACATGTTAATTTTTTCCTCAAGGCAAAAAATCTTAGCTAATTTTAAACAAGAAATGTAACATCTGATTTGTATAATTGCATATAAGGCCATTTTATAATAATTCTAACGTTATAATAACTTTTTAATGATATGAGTAAAAATATAATGAATATGTATCGTAGAGGTTTTTTTTTTTGTTTTTTTTTTGCAAAATACTCCTCTCTAGAGTGCATTTTTCTTGCCAACTGGAGAGTTTATAGACACCGAATGACTTTCCTGAGGTAATTGTACCCTTACGTGACATTGTTTACAAAATGTTTTAATGACGTCTTTCCTCAGTTGAAACACTGACTGAGAGATTACATGAGACATGAAACATTTCAGTTCACTGTTCTGACTCTTTCAACATAACCTTCAGTCAAGGCAACCCTAACCACCATGTCTTGAACATTGGGGAGGGGGTGTTATTTGTCTTTTTATTTAAAGTAATTAAATGATTAAAAGGGATTTAAAGGAATAAAATAATAAAAACGAACAGTAGGGTACAACGGGGCTAAAGGCACACCTTAAGAGAAAATGTGCTTTTCACTACTTTCAAAGTGTATGATTGCCGGAAAAATATATATGTTTGTATGGAACATTGATGGAGCAACAGATTTTGTGTGAAAATAAATCATAAAAGTTGTTAATTTTGTTTAAAATGTATGAGGTGGTGAGGGGAGCCTTTAACACCACACATGGGGTAAAAGGCACACAGTATTCATACAAATACTTTAGCTAAAATAATGTTTTAATAATGTCTCGGTTAATTCTTGTTGAAAAGAATCACTTTAGCAAAATTTGTACTATTTTCTGTTTATTTTGATAAATAAAATAATCAATTTGTGTTCAATAAATATACTGTCATTAAAATAGGCCTATGTTAATATAAAAATATATTTTAAAAATACAGAAACAAAATTACTTTAAAAATTAAAGATTCTGAAAGCATTGAAGGAGATCCCATAATATTAATATAGCTTTACAGAAGTAAAAATAAATTATATTTTATTATGATATGATTAATATAACATTTTTAAATATGGTTGTTTCATTGTACATATGGGTATTATCTCTAAGATGGATACCCAATTTGATATATGATATTTAAGCCAGCTATTCATTATCATGCTAAAGAGGATCTTTTCGTCGACTGAGAAACCAAAGACTGTTACTGAGTTTTTGAAATGAGCGCATGCGTAAGAACAACCCCCCTCCTTCACAGCTCATTTCGAGGGAACGCCTCCCAAAACTCATGCACGAGTATTGTGTTTACCACCGGCATTCGCTGTGTCGTGTTAGTGGATTCATTATGTCGGACTCACCGCAGGTAACTCATAATCTGCAGTTGTTACTCCTGTCTCCTGACAAAAACATTGCATGCGGCGTCTGTGGAGTGTGGAAAGTTACTGGAGCGCGCAGCCGCGCTCGTCTCTCACAAGGAACGTCACGGCAGTGATTGACAAGCCAGAGGGCCAATCGTTTACGCGATGATCGCGTAAACGATTGGCTGATGTTTTTAAGGCCCTACCTCGTGCACAGATGATGTATATTAATATTATTACTTTCAGTGCACCTAATAAATAGTCTTTTATCAGTTAGTAAAGACAGTTTCAAGTAATATTGCAAAAATGTATAAAACAAAACATCCTCTTTAGCACCTTTAATTATTGTGCCTTTCGCCCCAACATCAACGACACTTTTTACCCCAAATACCATACTTTTACATATTCTTCCGTTATTGAAAAGCTGTTGCTTGAATTACCTTAAGAAGACCTTTGTCTGAAAATATAAATATTAATTTCATAGATTCTCATTTGCTACTTAAATCAACAACATTTTAAAAAACATCAAATATTAGATCAAACTGCCTCAGAATCAACTTTGCGTTGCTGCCCAAGATCGCGTCAAAGATCAGACAAATTTGCACGTGCATTTTGAAAAGCAGATATTTAGGAAAGTGCTGCGGGAAATTTTTGTGAAATAAAATCAAAGGTGCCTTTTGCCCCGCGGCGCCTTTAGCCCTGTTGTACCCTACAAGTTACAGGTCTATTGTAGTTATGAAGTAATCAATTTAAACTATTTGAAAATACTATTTTATTTTAAAATTTGCAGACATTCACTCTTATTCGAATGTCTAATATGTCAAAAATGCAAAACATTCCTTGTCTCATCACATTCTGATATGAATTACATGAATCATGTAAATGTTGGCATAATACTGTCGGCCATTTAACATTTACGTAATGTAAAACAGTTATCAAATATTTACATCTACTTACATCTTACCATGCACTTTTTCACTGCCAAAACTAGGCATTGTGTTGGAATTAGTATGAACAGTAAAGCCCAGCCCTTATTGATTTGATTGGCCATCTCAAACAACTCTGATAGACCATTGACGTAGACAAACCTAAAAATGTACCTATTATGCCCCCTTTTACGAAATGTAACATAAGTCTCAGGTGTGTCAGAATTTGTCTGTGAAGTTTCAGCTCAAAATACCCAACAGACATTTATTATAGCTTGTTTTAAATGCCCTTTTTTGAGTGGAAGGAAAAACTTGCTGTTTTCGTGCATGTATCTTTAAATGCAAATGAGCTGCTGCTCTCCACCCCGGTTTCCAGAAGAGGGTGGAGCCTGTACAGCTTGTGCCTCGATACTCTGCTAAAAACCAAAACATCTGTTTGGGTTTGATTATCCTTTCTATCACGGTCATGCTCACGTGACATTGCAGTTCTTCATCATCATGAACTTTATTTTCTGCATGCATTTAAACAGTTTAAACTTCTGATATATGGTTTTCTGAGCGCACATATCCGAAGCACGCGCACAGAAAGCTGGATGTCAGATGGTGCATCCTGTGAGTTTTAAACGTATTTCTCTTACACATCTTATTCCACTTAAACTGTCAAATACACACAAGGTTATCCCTCTACAGCACAGTGTTGCCCTCAGGCAACAGAAAGTTTTCTTAAGCCCTATGTTTTGTACATTTTTCTTTAAATGATTACAACCAATTAGAAAGGTCAAAAAAGTATCAAAGAACAGTCCAGTAAGGTGTGAGACTCACTATCAAGCACCATTTAAAGGTGGGACTTCCTGTTCTGACACATGGTCACAGGAGCACATGGTGTGTGAAGAAGGCAAGATTATTTACATAAAAAAATATATGTGTGTATATGAAGGTGTAGAGAAACCTTTTGTCAGGTTTTATGAAGTTTTTTATTTTGCATGTTCAGAAATTCAATTTTTCTTTTCGTTGCCTCAGGGCAACGTTGTGCGATAAGGGGTACTTTTCGAGGAGGTTTAGGACAATACCTCACATTGGCCATAATGTGTTATAAGAAGGGAAGATGCAAGATTCCTGGGTGTGCAGGAACACCCAAAGTGATGTGAAAAAATTGTAACATACACCTCTATTTCACAGCAGAGAAGAAGTGCTTTTTGAAGTTTCGTACGCAGTGAAATCTCATTACATGAAGTACATTATTTGACATGACACACTACATGATACAAACCTAGGCATGTATCAAATTCAATATATCAGTGTCTTTCAAGTGTTTTTCCCTTTTTACTTAATGATTTCTTGACATTTTTTTTAAAGAAATTGTAATTTTGCATTGCACTCTGAGCATTGTCTTATGATATTTTTTTCTATGATTCTATACCATTGTTGCACAACGTTGATCTGAGGCAACGAAAAAATATTTTGGGGTGGGGGATCAAAATATTTTTTATCAATAAAATGTTCCCAATTGAACCAAAAAATTATGTGGAATATTTTTTTTTTTTCATGTGCCATCAACATGGGTGCAGTAAAAAACACACAAAGTTCATATAAACACAGTCAGTTATGTCTGCAAATGTAAACAAAAAGTAAAGAAATTGCATGTGTACATTAGATTTGTGCATTAAAGTGACAGCAGCATAATATACAGTGCCTACTGCTGTATGCTGTTAATGTGAATCAAACAACAAAAGAAAAACAGAAAATGATCACTGCTCTGACTGAATAACTTTAGTAACTTTAATAAGAATAAATTTCTTACATGAATGCTGCTGTTAAATGATCTGGCAGGAGATAAACATGGCGGACTGTGTACAGCTCACTCAGGGGAGGAGCTAAGCTAATAGGGCGGAGTCTGTCTGCCATGGGCGGGGCTTCCCCTACTCTTAAATTTTTATTTTGCATAATAGGTCCCCTTTAAAACTTTTTGTCATCCTAACAACAAACAGGGAAGTGCGTAATGGAGTGCAGCGGAGCAGCATCATGAATATCAAATATTGGGGGACAATTTGGCCATTTCTAATTATAGCAGGGCACTTGTAAATGTCAGAATCAATCTCCAATATATAACAAAATATTCTGAATGGTTAAAAAGGTTTTTGTCTTCTTTTTTTTTTTTTTCTTTTTTTTCTATAAGGCAGGGATGGACAACTCCGGTCCTGGAGGGCCAGTGTCCTGCAGAGTTTGTCTCCATCCCTGATAAAAACTCACTTGCCTATAACTTTCTACTAATCCTAAAGACCTTGATTAGCTGGTTCAGGTGTGTTTGATTAGGGTTGGAGCTAAACTCTGCTGGACACTGGCCCTCCAGGACCGGAGTTGTCCATCCCTGCTATAAGGGTTAATATCTATTTGCATGAAGCTTACTAATTTCATTTACCAGAGGGCCTTAGATGTTATTTACACACATAATTGGTAATTATTAATCAAACAACAATACTGATGAGAAAACCACTCACTGCTCTTGGCTGGAGGACTAAAAAAATTGAATACTGACACAAATTTAGACCTGAAATGCTGCTCACACAGACTACATGTGCAAATAAACAACAATTCATGCTTAGCGAATTTACAGAATATTACAAATATATTATTCAGATATGCGAATCCAATTTATATAGCATAATTTAATGTATTCTTTAACCTGTTCCCTCTGAAATAAATCATCTCCATACAGCAGAACTTGATCTTTTCTGAGCCTCTCTTCTGATGTCCCTCATCCTCTCTCTCTCTCTCTCTCTCTCTCTCTCTGCTACAGTGCTTTGCAGATCTGCCATGCTTAATAAAACTCTATTGTTTCCTCACACTCACTCCTTCGTGTTCTTCTCTGGCTGTCCCCCTCCCCGCGCCCTTCCCAGCATGCAGCCCTGCCATCGCCACTGACCTGTGCTAAGCAGGAGATCAATAGTCAATTCCATTTCGTGGCCTGCCTCTGACAGCTATTAGATAGGAGTGGATTGGATGCTTGTAAGTAGCAAGAGCGTGAGTCTGAGCTTATCTGACCCTCCTCCTCTGCTGTCTCGGTCTGTTCTCATCAAGACGGCCGTCAAGCACACAGAGCCACTTTCCAGTTTCTCAGCCTTACTGTTCACTCACAGATATGAAACAGTTTAAAGATGATCCAACATTAGCATGTCCAGTGCGAAAATCTGTCAAAGTCAGCGACTTTGAAATCATGCATTTTGATACAGAATCAACATATACCCTGACATTTAAGTTGTCTGCGTAGCAGTTTTTATTTATTTATTTATTTATTTGACACTAAAGTCCCTAAGGTATGAAAGCTTGTTTCTGCCACTAAATAAAAAATGAAAAAGGTAAATGTCTTTTTTCCCTCACAATTGCACATTATAACAAGTTTATAACTCGCAATTGTGACTTTATATCACAGGTTTGTGACCTGCGTGAAGTTGGCCCCCCAACCAACGCAAAACGTCTGCAAAATAGTCTCAATCGTTTGTGCTCCGTTTGTGCTGGTTTGTGCCGTAAAAATTTTCGTTTGTGCTGCTTTGGTTTTTTAGGTATTAAAAGAATATTTATAGGTCATTCTGAGGTCACCCAGCCCCCCACATGTTCCAAATTCACCGAAAATAGACTCAAACGTTTGTGCTTTGTTTGTGCTGGTTTGTGCCGGTAAAAGTTTCGTTTGTGCTGCTTTCGATTTTAAAATATTAGATTTTGAATTATAGGCGATGACGTCACTCAGCCCCCCCACATGCTCCAAATTCGCCCAAAATAGTCTCTTTTGTTTGTGCTCCGTTTGTGCTGGATTGTGCTGGTGAAATTTCCGTTTGTGCTGCTTCGGTTTTTAATATATTAAAATAACTTTTATAGGTCATTCTCAGGTCACTCAGCCCCCCACATGCTCCAAATTCGCCCAAAATAGTCTCATTTGTTTGTACTCCGTTTGTGCTGGTTTGCGCCGGTGAAATTTCCGCTTGTGCTTCTTCGGTTTTTAAAATATTAAAAGAATTGGGTATTCATTCTCAGGTCCCTCAGCCCCCCACATGCTCCAAATTTGGCCAAAATAGTCTCAAACGTTTGATTCAAATTTGAAAATAGCGCCACCCTCGAGAAGCGTTACGACATGGTTTACGGCACTGATATCGAACGCTCATTGGTTCTCTCCTGCTTCGTCACAGATTGCGACATGCCGTGTTTCAGTGGATTGACATTTGAAATGAGTGCGGGCCTTCACAGAGAGAAGACAAATTCATAATTTCACGGATTAATAAATTAAATTCTGCTCTGTACCCTATAAAAAACTATTACCACCAGAGACGACTGCAACTGGAACTCGAATCATCATTTGAACTACTTTTGGTACCACTTTTGACATTTTCGCAAAAAATAAAATACTGTGATTACGCTTGTTTGTCTGTTATTCTTTTATTTATAACAGTAGGTAGTTTAAAGAAATGGTTATGGGTAGGTTTAGGGGTAGGTGTAGGATTAGTGGCTCAAAATATCGTTTTAATGTTATATTTTTACAAAATTGTCATTTTCCTACACATTTCTGTCCATTATGTTTTATTCTTTTAACATTCTGTATAAAATAAGTATGTTTAGGTTCAGGGTGGGGTTTAGGGATCTTACATTTATCTACAAAATGATAAAAAGGGAAAATATATATATATTTTTATGACATGAAAGATTCGTAAATATTTTACGTTTTTTCGCTGTAAAAACGTAAGTATTTTTACGTTTTAGTTCCATAATTACGTCAGTATTGTACGTTTTAGCACCTTTCTAAACGTACAAAAATGTACATTTTGTGTCTTTGAAAGTTACGTATTAATAACTACGTATTAATAATGAGACCAGGCTGGAAAAACATAATGATCATTCACATAAGCGCTGAAATAGCTTTTCCTCCTATATTATTCCCATCATAAAAGTTTTGCAAGCGAATGCAAAGTTTATCAGGGGACCGTAAACATTTTACGAGGGAACACAAAATCATTAAAATATAATCTTTCCTCCCATCTCTCACTTTTTTTCTCTCTCTTTTTTTATCATTATCATCATGGCATGTCCCTTCGGGGGCTCCATAGACACCATACGGGCGACCAGTCGTCCATTTTGTCCTGAAGTGATAAAATTGATCAGGATTTGCTCTTTCATTGAAACAACAAGACTAGCTAAACCACCATTTCTTTTGTGGGAAATTACTTGATTACTTTGAATATAATTCAGATCACTGGAAACTAGCTTGAAACATAAAACTTGATTTGTGGATGGAAAAACATTTCTTCCAATCGTTATTTGGCAGAATTGTCTAGAACAATTGATTTCTTTGTTTTTGTGAAGTGACCTGGGCTCTTTTTGGTGCCACTGGTGGCACAGAAAGGACACACTTCACCTTTAAGACATTAGGAAGTCAACACAAAATCACACGCCCATCGCTGTTTTGGCACGTAGGGGCCCCTGCTCTTACAACACTTCCTGTTTCAAACCCACATCTGTCTCCAGCTTCCTTTCTGATCAATGTACAGAAAATACTTAATGTTCAGGGAATGGAAACTATCTTTATCCATGCGAGAGATTCTCGGTATTGAGCGTGATTGTTTGGACCATTCAGTCAGACATGTTAACCCATTTTCTGTTTTGTTCATCCCTACCATTAAAAAGGGTGGCCACACTTTATCTTAAGGTGTCAGTATTACAGTGTAAATATACATTTAAGTACTGAGCAATAAAAATAAACTACATGTTCAGGATGAGGGTTTGGTTTAGGGTTAATTGCAGGGGGTTTCTCCACAATAGTGGAGGCCACATCACTGATATGATTGTTTTGGTCAATTATGTTTGTTGCTCTTTTATAAGAATCATGTTATATGTTCTGACCAGTACAGACACTGGTTTACCACACATGATATTTACAAGATGTGATCATTGTCACACATCTCTTTAGCCGAGTCATTGCAACACTGTTACCAAAGAAATCCTTGGCAAAAAATAACACAGAAATTTGGCATATGATTTTTTTATTTTTATTTTAATAACAGGATAAAATTATGCATCTGTACTTTTAAAGTGTAAAGTGAAAAATGAAGAATGCACTTCATTCTGTTTGTTTTGAAGGTTTCTTAGATGTTTGATGCTGTCTTGTAAAGAGGACATGAAAGATTGAGGAAATCTGTCCCTTCCTCTTTTGTCATTGTGCAACAACACTGCTAGATTTCACAATAATGGAAGGCAAGAGATGATTTTGGAGCTGTTTATAATCATTTCTCAAAATTTTGAACGAAATTATCTAATATTAAAAGAAGTTAAAGATAAATGACAAGAACTACCAACATACATGGTTTGAGGAAAGAATGAATGACAATCCGTGACACGTCTGAGAGGTCAAAACCGTAATGTTTTATTGGGCCATATGAGAAGTTTTAAAGATGCTATAAGGTGTTTTTTATATACATGGAAGACACATTGGAGACACAAATCTAGATAGAAGTGTCACCAATAATTCTATGAATAAAAAAAGAAAAAATCAGCTACTGCATCAAGTTCCTGGAAGCAATTCGAGAGAAGGGCGAAAACACGTAAAAATAAGACAAACACACAGAAGTACATAAATGGAAAAGGAGAAATTGGCAAGCTCATTTGTGTTCACAGGCACATTAAATCATGCAACTGAAGCAAAATGCCAGACAGTGACAAAAATTCAGTATAAACATAATAACTGCTCTCTAGCAGGGGGGCTGCAAAGAATCACAGGCAATTAGGCTCTGCGAGGAGCAGAAATGTTGGGCAGCCTTTATGTGAGCCGCTGATAAGCAGAGAATGGTGCAGAACTTTAATGCTGTTGGCTTTCTTGTGTTGTGCGCTCTGAGATTGGCAGAATTCTATAACTCTGAGCTTGATTGCATTGGTTTGACCCAATTGTATGTTGTAATAAGTAACAGATATAAACTGGACAGCAGCTGAATTAGCTTGCCGGCACTGCAGAAATCACATATAGGCCTCTTACCATATTATTATGATAACACTGAACATATACTGTAACATTAGTTTATTTGTTCAAAATGATTAGCTTTACGTCTGTCTGACAATTATAAAAAGGATTCAGTTAATTGCACGATAAGCTTATTGGATAATCAAATTAAAGGAATTTAAATTGAACACACATTACAAACTCTAATGGCAAAAGTGATGTCCAGCCTAGGAAAATCGACATGCTCACGCTTTATGCAAATATTCTTAAAAAAAAAACATTAGATATTTTTGTAGTCATATTGCGTAGTTGTGCTTGGAGTCGATTGTTTTGTTTGTGATAATTACACAATGAAACATGACAAATTGGGCAACATAATTTTTGTCCAGGCTGTCATACAAAGAAATGTTGAACACATGCAGAAACAAGAGAGAACCAATGAAATATTAATAACTGATTATACTGTAGTCCAGTGTTTCCCAACCAGGGTGCCATCTGGCAAGTATGGAAGAGGATTAGGGCCAAGCAATAATAAAAAAATAAAACCATCTCGAGATTAAAGTTGTTAAATTTAGAGAAAAAACTCGTTAAATTTAGAGAAAAAAGTCGAGATAAAATGTTGAGAATAAAGTCATTAAATTACGAGAAAAAAGTCGTTAAATTACGAGAACAAATTCGTTAAATTACGAATTTATTCTCATAATTTAACGACTTTATTCTCAACATTTTATCTCGACTTTTTTCTCGAAATTTAACGAAATTTTTCTCATAATTTAACAAATTTGTTCTCGTAATTTAACGACTTTTTTCTCGTAATTAATGACTTTATTCTCAACATTTTATTTCGACTTTTTTCTCGAAATTTAACGAGTTTTTTCTCGAAATTTAACAACTTTAATTATTGCTTGGCCCTAATCCTCTTCCATAGGCGAGAGCAGGGGTGCCGTGTAAAAAAAAAAAATAAATAAATAAATACTTCAAACTTTTTTCAATAGCTAAAATGTGTAAAAAAAGAAATAGCATATACCATCAATCTCTGATGTCTACAGTAAAAAAAAAAAAAAAAAAACACAAATTCGCAATAAAAATGCAAATCACAAGAAAGGTCAGTCTAAATTTAGGCTTGGGATTACAGGGGTTGCTCATCATTTTCATTCCTGTGCTCAAATCCAAAATGAACACATAAATCCGCCTCTCAAACATGGTTATGTCCTAAGTGAACATAAACAATTCAGAAAAAAATTCATGTGCAACAGAATATTGGATCCGTGCGTCAGGTCTTAAAGTGACAGCAGCCTAACCTGCCGTACTGCTGTAGTATTTCTTACTTAAATAGCCCTACTACTGTTAAACCTACCTGAAAAACGTAAAGCAATTTATTTAATTTGTATCTTAATTCTATTGTATTTCTTTTTGCTATCGTTGGTAATTTGTTTATTTGTTGTTATTTTATTACTGTCTTTTTTGGTAACAGTTTATTTTACAGTGCCATAGTTACATGCTACTACATAGTAATAACAGTAAATAATGCATAATTACAAGTAACTAACTCTAAACCAAACCCTAACCCTAACTCTAACTCTATATATGTGCATGTAGTTAATTAATAGCACTCGGTACCTATTTGAGTAATTACAAGGATTTTTTTTTTTTTTTTTTTTTTTTAATCAATTCAAAGTTTGAAATCCAGCTTGAGCAAACAAAATGACCCCACTGTAAAAACACAAATACATTGAGTGAGCAACATTTAGGTGAGATAGTTGTAATGGAAATTAAGCAATGTTTATATATGAATAAAAGCGTAAATTAAAATCTGTCATCATATAAAGTAATCTCTTCAGAAGAAATTATTGATTGCCTAGACTTTCAATGGATGGATAAAAAAATAGATAATATTAAAAATATCTTTATGACATTATATAAGGCTGTTCTTCCCCATGGTATCGAATATCGATACTTTTCAAGGTATCGTATCGAAGTTATAAATCCCTGTATCAAGACATTTTTTTTTTTTTTTTTTTTTTTTTCAAAGGGTGCCGTGACTGAAAAAATGTTGGGAAACACTGCTGTAGTCAATGTATGCTGCATGTGACCTGTTTGATTTTCTATGCTTTTTTTTTTTTTTTTTTTGCCAATTAATTTGTCAGATAAATACCTTAACAAAGTTTAGTGTTTTGTTCTTCCCTCATATTTATACATATAAAATATTTGGTCCCATTTTATATTAGGTGGCCTTAACTACTATGTGCTAACATTTAAATTAATCATTTGATACAATGCACTTATTGTGTACATACATGTTTTTACATTGTACTTATATAAAAAAATTAATAAATAAATAAAAAAAAAAAACATACCCATATCCACCTTAATAGCAGCAAAAGTGTTTTGCAAAACAATATGAACACAATAATACATTGTACTTATTTTTTGATATAAGTACATAGTAGTTAAGGCCAAATATATAAAGTGGGACCAAATATTTTCCTCATTTTGATGGTTTCATCATTAAAAATAAATATCCCCTTCGGACATCACTTTAGGCCACTACTGTCACACGCACTCAGTTTTGTTTGTTCTTAGTTTCTGTTTTCATGGACCTTCAGTTTGTTTTCATCAGTCACATGTCTCTTTGTCTAAGTTACCCACCAGTCATCAGTTGTCATGATGTATGTGTTTCTGTTGAACACACTGTTACGTTTTTGCGCCTGCATTTGGATTAAACCTTGAATCTACTTTGAATCTTCCTTCGTCTGTCTTCATCTTGTGACATGTACATTAGTTGTTTAATTTGCATGTCATTGCACATAAGTCTATAAATGGCACACAGCAGTCCATTTTTCTGGGTTTGTCAGTTTGTCTTAAGTGGACTCATGGGTTCTTCTCACAGAACATGTTCAGTCTGTGTTTTTTTTTTTTTTTTTTTAATTGGCATATGCAATTTTTTTTGTTGTCTCGCATCATGAGTGCCATGTTATTAAGGTGATGTTTCAAGTTAAAAAGAGTTAAACAAATCTTGAGCCCCTGTGCTTTGTTCCATAGCTCATGAGTCCATGATTGATGCAGTTTTTCTCAGGTTATTTGATTTCAACTGTTAAAGTTTTCATAAGTACAAGTAAAAAGTGGGAGCAGAAACTGACACGTGTACAGGGGTTTCACAAGACCCTGACATTTCCTCCTTCGGTTTGCACTTGTGGTTCAGGATGGTAAGAATGAAATGCCACGGAAGGACTGACAGCAGTGACTCCTCACTCAGAGCACAGAAATCGTTCTCAGAACAGCAGCTGGATAGGCTTATTTCAAAATCCTTTTATTTTATTTTAGTTTTTACAGAGAAGTTCCAGACCTCGCTGGGCAGTAACTTCACCCGAGTTTAAATGTGACCTTCACCACTTACAGATGCTTTTAAACACTTTAAAGTATGTATTGAATTCATCTTTATGTTACAGTCTTAATTAGAATAACTGGTAATGCTTTAGAATATCTTTCATTAATAAGTCATTTATAAATATTACATAATGCTTTAAACAGTTCAGATATGAATATATGATAACAACATATCAAAGTCATTTTTTAACCATATGATTGTACTTCAATGAAGCATTATATAATGTTATATTATATATAAGAATATTATACAATGTTACTGTATAGTTTCTTTTTATGTGAAAGACAATGGTTCTATGTACTTTTTTTATCATTTTTATCTTTGTCTTATCTTAGGTTTTCTATATTGTCTGTTAGAAACTGACAATTTTGTCATTTGAGGACTTCTCTTCTCTGAAATAGTAACAAGATTTCACTTTTTCTTTCAGTCATCATAACCATGGAATCAGTCTGGCTTATGCTTGTGCTGTGGATATATATTGATGTCTTAAAAGGTGAATCAACATGTTTTTTTACTCATTACTTTATGATTATTAGACCATTTCTGTTCTTTTTCTATCACTTTAAACCTTTCATTATTTATTTTTAATGTACTGTTCTTTAAGCAGAAAAATTGGGTTAAACTTTGCAATGTCATTTCCATTAGTTAACTACATTTGTTAACATGGACTAACAATCAACAATACTTCTACAGCATTTATTAGTTAATTTACTAATACATTATTAACATGAAAAGTTGTATCTGTTAACATTAGTTGATGAATTGTGAACTAACATGAACAAACAATGAACAGCTGTATTATTTTACTAGCATTAACAACGGTTAATAAATGCTGTAAAAATGTATTGACATGACAGCACTGGGTATACAGTAAATCATTTTACTGCAATCTCAAATATGCTTCAAATACATAATGTAATTTGTCTGTTTAGACACACCAAAGTTTCTCTGTCATGCAACAACCCACACGTTTTGAAATATGTTAGTTGTCGGGAATGTGTCACGCAATGCTAAATCACAAGACTAGTGAAATGTATCAGTGTAGAGCCTGAATTCTCTCCCTGAATTCATATACAGTATTGTCCAAAAGTGATGTCCGGAGGGGATATTTGTTTTTAATGACCTTACAAGTTTGATTAAACCATCAAAATGACAGGAAAATATTATTTTTTTTTTAAATATTTTAAATATGAGGGAAGAACAACACACTAAACTTGGTTAAGATATTTATCTGACAAAATTATTTGGCAAAAAAGAGCAAACTACAGCTACAAGTTTTATTTTACTATGAAAACAAAATCTCACGTTGGTTCTCTCTTGTTTTTGCATGAGTTCATGGTTTCTTTTTTTTTTTTTTTATGACAGCCTGGCCAAAAATAATGTCGGAACAATTTAATGTTTGACACAATGTTTCAATGTGTTATCATCACAAATAAAAGAATCGACTCCAAGCACAATTACGCAATATGCTTACAAAATCCCTGTGAAGGGTGAAGAGTGAAGATGTCAATTTTCCAAGACCGGACATCACTTTTTGACACTGTGTTGGTAAGATTTAAAACACTAACTCTAATATACTTTTATTATCTGCAGTGATTCAGGCATCATCGTGTGCTAAGGTACACACTCCTGCCACAGTGGTGCTCGCTGGCTCGCCCGTATCAGTGTCCTGCTACATCGAGGACAACTGCTTGCTGACTAAAGGCAAAGACTTTCGTGTGGCGTGGCGGATTAACAACAATTATGCCCCTAGCGATCTCTCTTACCAGGAGAGCAACAGAACATATGGCATACTCATCCCCAGCCTACCACACACAGGGGCAGACATCGCTTGTGTCCTGTGTGTAGGGGATCATACCTGCCAAATAGCCGATGGAGTGAGAGTTAAAGTGGGATGTGAGGATCTTTTTTTTTTTTTTTTTAATTATGGACACTTTTCACATTTCCAGGGTTCTCAGAAGTGGAAGTCGTCATAGTTGGGTAAACTTGTGTAGTGGTGAATGGGAGGTGACAGCAAATATAATTTTTCTATTCCCATGGACCCACTTTATATTAAGTGGCCTTAACTACTATGCACTTACATTTAAATTAATCATTTGAATCAATGCACTTATTGTGTACATACATGTTTTTACATTGTACTTATATTTTAAAAACACCTGTATGTAATTACATCTGTAATTAATATCTGTAATTACATTTATAATTACACTGTTGACCCATCCCTTACACCTTACCCCTACCCTTAAACCTACCCATACCACCAAACCTATCTCTAACCTTACCCGTATCCACCTCAATAGCAGCACAAGTGTTTTGCAATTCAATATGAACCCAATAAGTACATTGTACTTATTTTTTGATGTAAGTACATAGTAGTTAAGGCCAACCTAATATAAAGTGGGACCATTCCCATTTGCTCCAATAGCAAAAGAAAAAACTACATGATAGCATTTCCATGACTTTCCAAAAAAGGGGGAAAAATATTGAGAAATTCGGTGCATCTGAAATCGTGTACTGTCTGAATATGTACTATATTTGAATTTAATGAGTACAAATGAATTTACTTGAAAGTAACATGTTGTTACTGTCATGTGACCTACCAGCATCAGTTAGCCTTACAAACATTTCATACATAAAACATAAAATAATTTACTTCAAAAGATTGAGTCAATTACATCCATGCTTGTTTCTTCGCAAGAAGGCATAACGTCTCAGGTTACGAATTTAACCATGGTTCCCTGAGAAGGGGAACGAGACACTACATCCTAGGATGCTATAGGATGCTATGGGGAATGCCTCCAGTGTGACCGGGGTCTGAAGCACGTTCAAATGCGACAATGTCATTGGCCAATGACTACTATTACTATCACTGTCAGTGCAACCATGAGTACAAAAGGGCATCTGTAGTACACGTCATCAACTTCTTTGTCTGAAGGAGATGTAAACAGGCATGCCCGAGGCATGGCAATGAGACACAGTGTCCCGTTCCCCTTCTCAGGGAACCAAGGTTACATTCAACCTGAGATGTTCCCTTTCGAATTGGAACTTGCACTGCATCCTAGGACACTATGGGGAACAAATACCCACTCCATCATGCTGAAGGAATACCTGTCTAATTGCTGTAACAAGCAAAAAACAAGAACTCAACAGACTTCAGTGCCAGAATCAGATTCCCAAACCCAGGTCATCAATGGAACTGTCAGTGACACTATTCCCTACGGCCATTACTAATGCTCCATACCCTATGCAAGGAAGTCGTGGCTTTTAATCCTCCTTTCTTTCTTACCGGGGCGGGTGCCAGTGCCCGTCCCACAGACCCCATGCCTCAGACCCCATGCTCAATTCTTATCCTTCAAGAGAGAATCAAGCATCAAAGGAGCTTCTCACAGCAACCGCATGACAAAGAGCACGTTCAACTCCCTCAAAAGCTGAACGTGCTCCGCTCAAACAGCAGATTCTGATTATTTAATCAAGAATCATGCAAAAACTGTCACAAACACATCACTGTGAGTGCCTTAAACACCCTCGAGAGTCGAAATGCAAATGCAACCTACTATCCCTCAGGTCAGACAAAGAAGTAAAAGTTTCTTGCCTGTCTCTTTCAGTCAGTCTCACAAATGCATTACAAAGACCGCCTCACAATGAGCGCCCCCTTGAGAACTGAATATGCATGCTCCCTAACCAAACACATGCACAAGTCGTGTGTGTCCTCAGGAACTCGATATCTCTGATAAGGAGGCACACACATTCTGAAACACTTGGCTGGGTGTTACTCCATAGTGAATGCCTTCATACGTACGTACGCAAACAAACAGATCCTGAAGACAAAAGAAACAGATGACGTGTACTTCAGGCACCCTTTTGAACTCACGTTCAGACTGATAGTGACATCAAGGACTGTCGTCGGCCAGTGACATTGTAGCATTTGAACACATGCTTCACACACCGGTCATGCTGGAGGATCTCCCCATAGCGTCCTAGGACACAGTGCGGTTCCCAATCGAAAGGGAACTTGTAGTAGTTGGAGTAACTCGCAGGGGTGTGTTTTATGTAATACTTTGCAATGCAGACAGACCCTTCTCTCTGGTTTACACTGATTTTCTTCTTCACATGTTTTGGGATCTGGAGATGCTGTAATATTTTAGAAGATTCGTAACAGCACCCCTACCGTATAACAGCGAAAACATGGATTGCCAAAAAAACTTGTCAATGGCAGGAAGCGCTGTGCCATAAATGATGGAAAATATTGTCAATGGCAGGGAAAGAGTTAAAAATAATATTTATAATATATTAAAAACATTACTAGATTTGCAATGTTGATAACTGTGAAAACGCATCATCACATCTGTGAAAGGGGTCCATGATTAAGTACTATGTTGCTAATTAATAAATACAGTCATAGAGCTTAACCAGGGTCCATATTTAATCTGATATGAATGAAAACAAGGCTTTGATGTTGGTACTGATCGTTCATCCAACAAAACATATCTTAAATGGACTGTATTTCCATCTTTCACAGCCTTGTTTCTATTCACACCAAATTAAATATGGTGTCTACTCTGAAGGTCAGTTTGTACATTCACATCAAGAAATTGTATTTGAAGAAAATGACATTTTCAGAAATTTAATATTGAAGACTGTTCATCATTGTCATTCCAGGCCAAAGTTCACCAGACTTTTAATCTTCCTTTTATCTTTTAAGATCTTCCATCCACTCCTACAAACCTGAGCTGTGCTTTGAATTTAACGCAGTCATACAGACTCCTGTGTCAATGGGATCCTGGTCAGGAAACAGACAACCTTCTTACAAGTTATACTCTTCATGCATTGAGGTACTAATTTCTGCTGACATTTTCAAAAGTGTAGCTTGTTTATTGATCAATCTCACAAAGGTCACGATTCATTCTAAAATTAAGAGGGAAAAGGCATAAAGAAAACAACTCTAATTTTAGGAATATTCAAAGTTTTTGCATGACAGTTTCATGACAGTTAAGTACATTTCCCTTCACAGTTTGCTTTACCATAGTGTGTCTAGGTGTTTTAATTTTGAGTTTTTGTTATGTTTACCTAAATGCTGATTCTCAATAGATTTTCATTTATTACTTTATTATTATTATTATTATTATTATTAAATCAGAATAAATACAAGGAAGTATAATACATATTATCATGATGTATAAATTAAAACTTCTAATTCTAATCAACTGATGAAAACTTGATCAGACTAATAACAGAAACTGGAAATTTCTGCGTATGTGCAATGATGTAGAAATGGCATAATGATGAAGTAATTTCACTCGGCAGCCATCTTTGAAATGCTTCTCGGCAGCTACTTTAGTCATGCAAGTGCAGCATGGGGAAAACAAATTCTCAAAAGCTGTTCACCAAGCTTACAATTAAATTTCATATTTGGAATTACCAATGAAATGTGACAACAACTGTCTCAAATGCAGTTTCTTGTGCTCAAATAGCATTTCAAAAGCTTATTTTTTTTATTCTGGGTTGGACCAGCCAATGTGCATGTGCACTCATACTGGCAGCTTCAGTGACGCAATGACTTTACCAATTGGCGAATGGCTCTTTTATTTAGAAGGCGGGACTTATTCAGACTTTTTGGGCATTGAACTTTCACCCATTCATAGTAATACGAGTGCACCGGCAGGATTTTGAATATCATCCTAAATCGTATCTAGACACCATGGACAGACGCTGACTGGCGCAGCCTGTGTGTGTACACAAAGTGTTTGAATTTTAAACGTGGCAATCATTTAAGACATTTCTCCTTCTATAGAACATTTTTGGTATAAAGTACATATAGTCCAGAACCTTAAGAGTTCTATATAGAACCCTACGGAAGAGGATTAGGGCCAAGCAATAATAAAAAAATAAAACCATCTCAAGATTAAAGTTGTTAAATTTTGAGATAAAAATTAAATTACGAGAAAAAGCTTGTTAAATTTCAAGAAAAAAGTCGAGATAAAATGTTGAGAATGTTGAGATAAAATGTTGAAATTCATTAAATTACAAATTTGTTCTCATAATTTAACGACTTTTTTCTTGTAATTTAATGACTTTATTCAAGTTTATTCTCAACATTTTATCTCGACTATTTTCTCGAAATTTAATGAGTTTTTTCTTGTAATTTAATGAGTTTATTCACAACATTTTATTTCGACTTTTTCCTCGAAATTTAACAACTTTAATCTCGAGATGGTTTTATTTTTTTATTATTCCTTGGCCCTAATCCTCTTCCGTAGAACCCCCACTGAAGTGTGTACAATAATGTCACAGTAATAGGAATTGGGGGCAATGTGTTTTATTGTCTTGAAAATAATGTAACTATGAGCCAGCAAAATGAAATGTATCATTTCCCATGATTTTGGGGTTAAATATGACTTGGATATTGTGACTTTGTGAGATTCACTCTTATGGCAGTTTAGAATAAATTCAATTTATTTGGTGACATGGTTGTGGTGACATGTTTTATATATTTTCCATTTCTCCAGGGGCAGATCAGGAAAAAAACAATTTGAGATCCCACCTGGAGAGCATTTCTTCTTGATTCCACGGGATTCTTACAGTTTATTTTTAGAGTTGGAAGTTTATGTGACAGCAGTGAACGTCTTTGGAAATGCCACCTCTGCTCCTCTGAAATGGATCCCTATGGAAACGGGTAAAAAGAGCAATCAGAATTTCTTTTTATTAAATTAATTTAACTGGTGAACATATAGAGCAAATATGAATTGATATATAAGGATGTTAAATAGTAATTTGAGTATAAAGTGGTACAAATTAAAATTGAATAAAAAAGTTTTATGTGGTTTTATTATTATTGTATATGCAGTATTCATAAACATGCTATCATAGACACAACATATGGGATATTTCCAGAAACAATAGATGATACTAATAAACAATGTTATCTATAGAAATTTGGATTTAATGTATATATTTCATAGCGCACCATAGTATACTTCATTTGTAAGGACAGAAACAACCTTCATAGAAAACTTGAAAATAGAACATTTTCTTTGTATTTCTAAATAATCATTAGATTAAATGTTGGTGTCAATATTTAGTTTTATCAAGTTGTCTGAAATTGTCTTAATGTGAATAAGCATAATTCAGTTATGACAACTCTTGGAATAGTTTTAACATGTTATTGAATATGGCAATATTAATGTACAGTATGTGGTCTTGGCTGACTAGATCTAGCATGTAAGATATGTATAATATATATGTATAAAAGGACATACATAAATCCTGTAGCAGATCTAGGCAGGTGGAGCTGGGGGAGGTGGAGGGGTTCATTCAGAGAACTCTGATAGTGCGCTGCAGGACTACTTTACAGCAAACACTGAACCCAACTGTTTAAATGCTGAGCTTGGATATTTAGCCAAAGTTAATTACTATTATTTTGTCACAAATCTTGTGTTGGACTATTGAAATTAGAAGTTCTTTGAATTGCAATTCAGTGATATTCTCCTCATGTCATTCTATTTCAAATTCTAATTTAACATCTTTAATCATTAAAGTCAATTTCAGGCGTGCCAATTCTTAAATTCTGTCATTTTTGGACAATTCTGCTTCTGGCTGTATCAGTCAAACTTTTACTTTGAAGAAGACCATTCATAATTATCTTTTCAAAGTCTTCCTTGTATTCAAAAATAGGTTATGACATCAGTGGTTGTGTTCTGAAGAATATCAGGTCTGTCTAACGTATGCGTTGTGATAAATAATAATAATAATAATCATGTATTGTATTACAGCAAAGCTCAAACCTCCTAATATTACAAGGGTTGAACCACATACATCTGGATGCTTAAAGTTCAGCTGGAGTCTTGCAGAGTCTCAGAAATGGTTGCAGGTGACCTTCAGTGTACAGTTGAGATTGAAAACATTGAATAACCAGCTCGACAAAGAGTTGGTAAGTGATTGCTTTTCATGATAATATTGTTTGTCTAAAAGCTGAGACAGTCTGCAAGTTATCCAAAAAAGTGTCTTAAATATTCCTTCTATTATAGAATGTCACCTTCAGAGGACGACAAGAAAGACCTATAAGTGTGTGTGGCCTCCTTCATGGGACAAATTACAGCACCACAATAAGAGTGAAGTATGGAGAGAAAGTATGGAGTGAATGGAGTGAATGGAGTGATCCGAAATCAGCCACCACACTTATGAGGGGTAACAAGCTTTATGTGTTCACTATCTTGTAATAAAATACTGTATTCAGATTTTTGCAAATGACTGTACAAATAACAATAATTATAATTACCTTACTGTACTGCCTTGTGGAATAATAGTGTGTGGTGATTGGTGTTGCCTTCGAAAATGCAATAGCATAATTTATTCATGTCGCTGTGCATCCTGGGAAACTATGATGACCAAAATATACTGTGTACAGTACAATACTGTGTTAATATACAAGATATTACTGTAATAGACGATACAACAGTAATTGCTGTGAATCTACAGCACAATGCTGCTACAGAAGTGGGCAAAAGTGATATTTGTCTTTAATGACCCTGCAAGTTCAATTATACCATCAAAATATGAGGAAAATTTGATAGATTTTTAAGCATTTTAAATATGAGGGAAGGACAAACACTAAACTTGATTAAGGTATTTATCTGACAAAATTATTTGGAAAAAAAAAAAGGTACAGCTACAGGTTTTATTTTGCTATGTAAAAAAAATTAGAAAAAACAAACAAACTAAAGGCTGACAGGAAAAAACATACATTGACTATAACATAATTAATTATTAATATTTTGTAGGTTCTCTCTTGTTTATGCAAATGTTCATCATTTCTTTGTATGACAGCCTGGCCAAAAATTATGTCGCATAATTTGATGTTTCATTGTGTTATCACAAATAAAACAACTGACTCTTAGCACAACTATGCAATATGCTTACAAAATTTTTAACAATTCTTTAATAATGTTTGACTAAATGGTGAAGATGTCAATTTCCTTAGACCGGACATTATTTTTGGCCACTACTGTGTATTTACCTCTTTGTGGTATAACTTAAAATCTTCTACTAAAGAACAAGAACACAATTATCTGTGTAAAAATATTTGCTGTAATGCGACACTCAGAACTGGTTGTTGTTTTTTTCAGCTCCGAATGGACATCTGGACACCTGGCTCAAACTGAACGATCAGCGGCCTGCTCAGCTCTTCTGGAAGGTAAGAGTCTTAACACAACTTGGAGAAGGATCTCTCTCAAATTTGATATTATTTAGTGTGTATAGTGTATGTATTATATTATTTTACACAAACACAAACACACACACACACACACGTACATTTATGACTAGTGAGTTGGGTATGGCAGGGTGTGGTGGCTGCCTGGTCAGGTCAATGCAAAGTAATATATTTTTATTGCAGGATTAACAGAGTTAAATTACTATGTGTAACATATAAATTGTATTTAATAAAACAGAAAAGCAAATAAATTAAAGTTATCTGGTTGTTATATTTGTGCGTTATGTTTAACGGCGCAGCAAATGTGTCTATTTACAATGTCTTTTTGCAGCGTTGAGTATTGTAGCCAATCACAACCATTTCTGTTGAAAATAATGACCAGTCAGAGGTGTTTAAGTTACGGTAGTGAGAATCCACTCAAAATGCTGTGTGAGTTTATGTTTAGCATAAGTTTACTATGTTTTATACGCACACAAATCCTCTCATTATAACAAAGAAAGCGGAGACATGATTTAAATAAAAGATTTATTGTGAAGTTTAAGCCAAATTTCCACTAAAATTATCTGGAATATTATTTGTCCCCCCTAGACCTGTTGCTGTGCATTTCCATCGCGGTCTAAAGTACCATGAACATTAGTGCAGTGATGTAGGACTGCGCGCGACTTTCCATTTCCTGCTGGATTTCATCTTACAATACAACCCGAATTGCGGAAAAGTTGGGATGTTTTTTTTTAAATTTGAATAAAATGAAAACTAAAAGACTTTCAAATCACATGAGACAATATTTTATTCACAATAGAACATAGATAACATAACAAATGTTTAAACTGAGAACATTTACAATTATGCACAAAATTAGCTCATTTCAAATTTGATGCCTGCTACAGGTCTCAAAATAGTTTGGACGGGGCCATGTTTACCATGGTGTAGCATCTCCTCTTCTTCTTAAAACAGTTTGAAGACATCTGGGCATCAAGGTTATGAGTTTCTGGAGTTTTGGTGTTGGGATTTGGTCCCATTCTTGCCTGATATAGGATTCCAGCTGCTGAAGAGTTTGTGGTTGTCTTTGATGTACTTTTTGTTTAATGTTGCTCTAAAACCTTTATATAACTTTCAACAGACTGTTTTAAAGTGGAAAAGAGTTCTATGGTCAGATGAGTCCAAATTTGACATTCTTGTTGGAAATCACGGACGCCGTGTCCTCCGGGCTAAACTGTCCAGCGTGTTATCAGCGTTCAGTTCAAAAGCCAGCATCTCTGATGGTATGGGGGTGCATAAGTGCAGCTTGCATGTTTTGGAAGACACTATGAATGCTGAAAGGTATATAAAAGGTTTTAGAGCAACATTAAAGGAAAAATACATCAAAGACAACCACAAACTCTTCAGCAGCTAAAAACCTATATCAGGCAAAAACCTCGACACCCAGATGTCTTCAAACTGTTTTGAAAAGAAGAGGAGATGCTACACCATGGTAAACATGCCCCCGTCCCAACTATTTTGAGACCTGTAGCAGGCATCAAATTTGAAATGAGCTCATTTTGTGTATAAAACTGTAAAATTTCTCAGTTTAAACATTTATGTTATCTATGTTCTATTGTTAATAAAATATTGGCTCATGTGATTTGAAAGTCTTTTAGTTTTAATTTTATTCAAATTTAAAAAAACGTCCCAACTTTTCTGGAATTCGGGTTGTGAAGCCTGAACCTCGTTGTTGGTCGATTGGTTGATTTTTTTAATCTCTATTGTTGATTTGAATAGCAAAAACTCTTACTGCACGCACCGCAACAGGCTTTGAAAAATGCTGCGTGAACTCAACCAATCAGCATGTTCAGCACCCAAGTCCCTCCCCTGAAAGTTACTGAACTTTGAAAAAGTACTACCTCGTGAGCAGGGACTTTCTGAGGGGGAAATTTTTACCCGGAACTTAATTTAGACACTGGTCCCTGCGGACGAAACACACCGAGTACCATCCCAAAGTCCCTAGTTCCTGGGTAAAGTTCCTGCGGTGGAAATGCGGCTTTAGTCAGATTCATTGATTAAAACGGGAGTTCTCGTACTGTACTGACTGACAGCTTCAGTGATCATAAAGGAAGCGCTCTTTACTCGCTGTCTAATTTAATTCGCAATTTGAAAAAAAAGTTTTCATTTCTCAGTAGAATTTGTGACCTTTCCTACAAATATATACTTCACACTTTATTACAAAAAGTGAGAAAAAAATAAACAAAAAATTATAAATTACTAATAATCTCTAAAAAATAAACTCAAAAGCAAAGCGTGTGAAAAAAAAAAATCTATTAAGGAGTGGAATCTACTGGTTATAGTGGTATTTTCATTTCTTCTTTTTTTTAATTAAAATAAAAGTGTTTGTTTTTCACCAAATGTTTTTCTACATCATGAAACTTTTAGTTCACTATACCTTGGCTTTTTGGTGAATTGGCACCACTGAGTCAGTTAGTGATTGAAAGATCTCTGATGTTCATTCACATTTGTGGAGGTCATGTTAATGAATGGTATTAGTTAAACTCTGTGGACCGCATAGTGAATGATTTTGAAAAGAAAAAAATAAACATACCTCATACACTAGCAATGGAAGTTTATGGGACAAAGCACTGCAGCAGGATACATCAGTTATAAATATTAAGTTATGTTCAGTGTTTCAACTCATGCCATGATCATGCAATGCTGCAAACCTGGTAACTTTCACATGCAAGGATACCAAGAAGGGTCATAAAGCAAAAGGATTGTTTGTTTTTACTTTTTTCTGTGATAACTGACAGCATGTCACAGATGTATTTAATCTGAATCTTCCCTTTAACCACTGCCTCATCTCATTTTAGCCCTCACAAAAATTTCGTGCCAATGGCTGGAACTTGACATACACTGTTGAATCAAAGGAACCTAAAATGACTTTGTGTGTAACTCAAGAAAGCCACTGCTTTTTCAATCTCGCCAAGCGGATTAAAAAGGTCTACCTGAGAGCCACTAATGCAAAGGGGAGCTCGATTCCTACTGAAGTACCAGTGTATCGGAAGAAAGGTATTACTTATTTCGGCCCCACTTTATATTAAGTGGCCTTAACAACTATATACTTACATGGCAAATTAAGCATTTGATACAATGTACTAACTCTGTACCTACATGTATTTACATTGTACGTACATTTAAAGTAACTGCATGATCTATCTGTAGTTACAGTACTACTTTTGTACACACCATAATTGCAATATTGTAACTACAATTGTAACTACTCTGCAGTTTCTGTGAATTTATTATTATTATTATTTTAAAGCATTATTGTTCATGCCTACCACATTGTGCTTAAATATGAGTATGAGGGTGGATACTTATTATTCAAACTATTTCATATTCAAGCTATGAATGGAACAAATGTTTGCAAAATACACCTGAATACACCAATGTATATTCAGTCGTCTCATTTAGCACATTATGGCTCCCCAGGATTCACAAAGTTTGATTTTATTTTATTGTGCAACTCACATACTTTAAAAGACACCATGCAAATACCAAGCAGTTAACAAATGAAACCTTATTGTAAAGTGTTATCAGAAAGGGTCTGGAACATGTGCTGATACCCAGGAACTAATGTTTTTCTTACACTGAAAATACACAAAAACTGACCACTTAAAGTGAGGAACCTGTGATGAAAATTTTCAGTAAAAAAGATTCTTAACTGCACATGTTGTTTTTATTTGCATGGACCTGCATTATTAGCGAGTTTAATAATATACACTTAATATAAAGTGGGACCCTTCTTTCTGACAGATGTTCTGTTCACACTGTATTCTCAATGAAATGATGATGTTTGATGACTTCTTCTTGTCTTGTTTTAGGGCTAGACTCTGTGTCTAATTTCGATGTGCATCCCCAGTCAGAGACGTCTGTGCTCCTGACGTGGGAAAGCCCGGTGTCCTCCAGTGTCACAGGATATGTGCTGGAGTGGAGATCTCTGTGTGAGATGCCGGCAGCTCCTCTGTCCTTCATTCTGGTGGACAAAAACAGCTCCAGTACCATATTAACAGGTATTTATTATTATTATAAATCATAAAACCAATAATTATATATAAACAACTGGTCAGAAGTTTGGATTAATCATGTTTTTTAAAGGCTGCATTTATTTGATCAAAATATAGTAAAAGTGTTGAAATCTTATTACAATTTAAAATAGCAGTTTCCTATGTAAATATATATTTATTCCTGTGATCAAAGCTGAATTTTCAGCATCATTGGGATCACATGATCCTTCAGAAATCATTCTAATATGCTAATTTGCTGCAAAATTACTATAAATTATCATTGGAGCTAAAATATTAATAAACGTTAAAAATTGCATTAATAATAACGTTTTCTTTTCCTTTCTTTTTTGTATCTTTGATGAATAGAAAGTTCAAAAGAACAGAATTTATTTGAAATATAAATCTTTGTAATATTATTATAAATGTCTTTATTGTAATTTTTTATCAAATGAATGTGTCCTTAAGTCACGATTCTGTTCTGTTTCGTTTCGTGGTTTTCCTGTGTTCCTTTGGTTTCTATGGTCACTAATTGATTAATTGATTATGTTTACCTGAGTCTTGTTTGGTTCTTCTCTTTCCCCTGTGTGTCTTCACCCTTTATTTACACTGCATGCGTCAGTCAGCGGCCACTCTAGTCAATGCTTGTGTTTACACCAGCCGTGCTGCAGCGTGTTTCAGAAGCGTCCCAGAAGCGGTTTGCGGCGCCACTTTGCTAAAGATAGGCGGCAAGTCTATTTTTGACGGACGCTGCGTCCAAGCCGCGCAGCTCAAATACAAAATAAAGTCAAAATAATCCCCCTGTGTAAACGCCCGCACATATTTCACATCACTAGGAGGCAAGAAATTGCTGTAGCTGTAGCGTGCCGCAGACGTGTGCAGTGTAAATAAGAGGTTATGTTAATGAACATAACCTTCTAGATTGCTTTCCTAGTTGTTTTTTACTTTTTCTTTATTTTCTACTGCTTTTCCTGTGCCTGCATTGTGACATCTTGCTGAATAAAAGTATTATCTTACTAAATCACATCTTTTGAATGGTAGTATATCACAGCAAATCAGCATGTTAGAATGATTTCTGAAGGATCATGTGACACTGAAGACTGAAAATTCAGCTTTGCCATCATAAATTGCATTTTAAAATATGTTAAAATAGAAAATTATTTTATTATTATATTGTATTATATAACAATATAATTGTATTATTTTATTTTAAATTGTAGTAATATGTCACAATATTACTGTTTTTACTGAGCATGTTATGTTAGAGAAAATCCTAATTATTCCAAACATTTGAACAGTTGTGTAATAATAATAATAATGAAAAACAAGTGTCAAATTAAATGTGGTTCAGAAAAAAAGGTTAAAGGTGCTAAGTCACTTAAATATACTTTAAAACCCAATAAAATAACCTTTTTGGTACTTAATCTTAATATATTCTTATTTGTTGCAGACAAAGTGCATGCAAATCTAATCATGGCTGTTTTATTTCAGGGTTAAAGGATTTCAAGCCCTATGTGATCTCCGTTTATCCCAAATATGTTGACGGGGTTGGACGTCCTCTTACCTTAATGGCATACAGCCGTCAGAAAGGTGTGTAGTGTATGAAAGTAGTGGATATCTGAGGGCTTTCTATAAACTGTGGAAGTGATGTGCAATAAAGCAAAGCTGGACAATGATACAATGCTTCCATCTAGTGGGCTCAGATTTTGCTAGATGTATAATTCTAGCATGCTGACAAATGTTTCATATTTTCTCACAGCACCCTCTGCAGCACCAGAGTTGAAGGTTGTGGATATCCGTTATTCACAGGTCAAACTTCGCTGGTATGAAATTCCCCTTAATGAGACAAATGGGATCATTCAAGGATATACTATTTACTTTTGGAATGATACGGATAATGTCCAAGGTATTCAAGGATTTAGAGAAGTTGATAGCAGATTTTTGGATGGTAGCAGATTTTTGAATAGTTATTTTATTAACCACAATGTTTCTATCCTTTTTCAAGTTATATGGACTGAGACGACTAGCTATGTGGTGAAAGATCTTCAACCACTTACCAAATATTATACCTTTGTAGCGGTTCATACAATGGGTGGAAGTTCAAACGGATCAGTTCAGAGCCTGACAACTGGACGTATTGGTGAATATTTATGGCCATACTGTTCAATTATATATATATATATATACAAACGATAATCTCTAAGTACATTTAGTCATGCATGAGCGTAATATGAATGCTCTCCTTAACATACGACACCTGGCATGTTGATTTTAAAGCATTGATTTAAAATGATTGATTTGACTGATTATTGAAAATGTTTTTCAGATGGCATTGGAATGGTGCTCTTTGTTATCCCAGCATGCATTGGGTTATCACTTCTCATCATCATTGTTGTGTTTACCTGTTTGGGGAAACATGAACGGTGAGCATCCACAGCTTCGTTATTATTGTGCGAGGCCAGTATACTGGAAAAAAAAAATTAAATATTACAATTAATTACAAAGAAACTGCAAGTAATACACTGAACTAAATGTGGCATTTTGAAGTAGAAAGACTGAAAAAGTATTTTCTTGTAAAACATACTCCAATAATCTTTATTTACAACTTCTAGAAATCATTTTTACAGTGTACTAGTAATATAACTTACTAATGTCTGGTTGTCATAGGGTGAAGATGTGTTTGTGGCCTATAATTCCCGATCCTGCCAACAGCAGTATTAAGAAGTGGACCACCACTGACTCACTGCAGGTATGTTTGATCAACTGAGTATAATTTATAATTTGACTAATCACTGCCGTGAAAATCCGAACTTAAATGGTTGTAATTAATGATTGCTTTGGAACACAGAACTAAGATTTCTTTTTAAAGAAGACAGATTATTGCATTTCAAAAAATGAAAAGGTAAAAAAGTTCTAGAGGTTTAAAGAGATATTTCTAGTCTGGCTATCACCAGACCAAGCTCAATTTAAAATTGAACATTGGTCTGGGGAGTTTGCTATGTATTTCCTACTGCACAAGAGGCGTGATCAACGAGCATTAGTCACGCAATTGGATAGTCCTTCAACCAATCAGATCAACGATCCGGGTGACGTATTTTTGCAGACCGACGCGAAAACTCCAGACAGGTTTACCATGTGTCTCAATCAGCTCCCTAGTTCAGTAGTCAGGGCACTGATCAGGGAATCAGCCACATTCACTTTCATGATATACTGATTCACGACCTAGGGAACTAGGGAGCGGATTGAGACGCAGGTTTAGTTTGTATTGGTTTGTAGCATTGATCCGCGGTTTGCAGAAGCAGCAATGGCATCGAGCGATTTTTGCAGGTTGTGCAAAAAAACATGAAAGTGATCGGTATTTACACCCACTCGAGCAATTTGTTTGCTAACTAAAGAAGTCATTCAGCATCGTCGAGTTTAAAAGGTGACTCTGATACTATTCTGGTTCAGTGTAAATGAACGCGGAGCCGCCCTAAACTACGTCATTGTCATGACAACCAAAAAGAATTCCAGTCAGCTCAGGCGGCGCGAGATTCAAGAAGCAGGAGACGAAACATATAGAGTAAATATTGTCTACCATCAAGGGGCATTGAAGTAAAAGAGTCCTGTACTCACATCGTGAAGCAAACCACCAAAATAACAGCAGATAATCATCGTGTGTCATTAATCGCTGTTTGTAATCTTCCTATGAAGAGACTGTCGGATCAACGCTCTACTACATTTCTCTCAGATAAGGTAAATGCTTAACACAATCGGCGTCACTGTGATTGTGCATTGTTATTTTGGAGTGACGGTCGTGCGAGAGACGGGTAGATCAGATAGAGTTTGAAAACTGCTTGGTTTAAATAAAACTACCCAGCAGGTTGGGCAAACATTTAACCCAACCGCTGGGTTAAAACAACCCAATCGCTGGGTTTGTCCATTTTCAACCCAACTTGGGTTGTTTTTAACCCAGCATTTTTTAGAGTGCTTAAAAATGAAAATTACCCCATGATTTACTCACCCTCAAGCCATCCTAGGTGTAAATGACTATCTTCTTTCAGACAAACACAATCAGAGTTATATTAAAATATATCTTGGCTCTTCCAAGCTTTATAATGGGAGTGAATGGCACTCAAGATTTTGAAGCCCAAAAAAGCACATCCATCCATTATAAAAGTAATCCATATGACTCCAGAGGGTTAACAAAGGCATTCTGAAGCAAAGCAATGGGTTTTTATAAGAAAAATATCCATATTTAAAACATAACTGGCTTCCGGGGGAAGAGTGACCTCTGACCCCACGGATGATGTAGGAGCAAGCGGCAACCTCCCCAGTCTCTCGTGAAGCCAATACGGAAGTGACTTAAACTGCGATTCATCGACTGGCCGCTAGGGACAGGCTCCAAAAGAGAGCAGAATCTCATAGAGTCCCATGTTAAATTGGCCAAGTTTATAGCAGAAAAAAACATGTTTACAAGTTGGTTCAAATTGTTGTTTTGGTCTATACTGCTATTTTTGCCCTTCATGACAACTGTGAGGGGGGTGAATTTTTTTCTAACTCATTCTTTTAAATTATATTAAGCCTTAAAGTTCTGCATAATTAAGGGCGTGGTCATTTGAGTGACAGGTAGCTTGCGCTGCTGTCTGTGAGCCGTCACTTACTTTACCTCAGTTAATTCCAGCCCCTGAATTTGGCATCTCAGCCGTATTTGTGCTTGATTATTTTATACAATTATAAAATATGGCTTGCTGCATAATATTCGAGACTGATGTGTGTCTGTGTAGATGTGCATGCATGCGGAAGAAACAGAACACACGTTGTTGGATCGTGGCATTGGCTTAAAGTTTTGTTTGTGAGATTTACTACAATGACAATGGCGGGAGGATATCAAAATCTGACAGCACTGCTTGGATATTATAACTAAAACTGCTGCACTATTTTGAAAAAAATATACTTTAGACACGGGCTCATTTGTTTGTTAGATACGATCGTATACAGTTTTACAACATAAACGCTGCTCAGATTGCATCCTTTCTTGAAGAAGGATGACAGAGAGCAGATCATTCAGAAGAAATGTTATGCAAACAATGGATAATATATCAATATTTCATGGACAAAAAGTACTGTTTTTTGCTTTGCAATGGACATTTATATTTTACCCAAGTGCCACAGATTGGATTCATCTCGCGATCTCTATTATAAAGGTATGAAGTCCCATTTTGATTTTCCATGTTGTTATTTGCACACCCAACACAAATTACTGGTGTTGGAGGATCTATATCTTAAAGAAATACCGTAGATTGACAGTAAACCTTTAGAACGTTCTGATGATAAAACTTATCTTCATTAATATTTTAGATCGTATCTAAGATAGATAGATAGATAGCTCCTTTGCTGCTAACATGGTCACGTCGAGCTAGGCGGGCGTGGTTTCAGCAACCAGTCACATCAGCTCAAACCACCTCCCCGCCTCTTTGCCCATTTTCAGTTATCCGGGAGTGACGTGCTGTGACGCGCAGCTAAGATGGCCGCGGCCTCATTTACGCGTCAAAACTGCTGTTCAGAACTCTATGGGTGACGTCACGGACGCTACGTCCATATTTTTTTACAGTCTATGTGTAGGAGTAGCGTAAGCTTAGACGCCTCTCGTGGTCCAAACTAATAGGGCTGGGTAACGAACTAAAGCTAGTCTTCTCTTATATATAGAAATCCTCTGACGTTTCTATTTAAAAATTTTCATTTTAGACTTCTCATTCATGACTGGTGTTTTGTTTTGCTCTGTGCTTCTGTGTTCATCAATATATCATCATCATGCGTCGGGTCAGAGGTCACTCTTCCCCTGGAACTAGACTTGCGTATGGCCGTACGGTAGTTTATAAAGGTATAAATATGGATTTTTTTTCCTTTTTTTTTTTTTTTTTTTTTTTACAAAAATGCATCGCTTCTCTTCAGAAGGCCATTATTAATCCCCTGGAGTTGTATGGATTTTATGATGGATGGATGCACTTTTTTGGGCTTCAAAATCAAGAGCGCCGTTTGAGAAGAGCCAGGATATTTTTTTAATATAACTTATATTGTGTTCGTCTGAAAGAAGATAGTCATATACATTTAGGATGGCTTGAGGGTGAATAAATCATAGGATAATTTTCATTTTAGGGTAAACTAACCCTTTAAGTTTACTGTAAAACAAACGTACTAATTTGTACTAAAATTGCTATAAAATCAAATCAAATCAATCTAATATGTCTAGCCAAGTTGTGTTCCAGTTTTGGAGTAGCTGATGTCATAAAAATTGAGGTTCCTGTGAGATTTTGTTTTGCCGCTTTAACAAAAATAGCCAACAAGTAACACCCACATTCTGCTGAATTGTTTTTATGCGTTTTCCTGTCACAAATTAATACATTTATGTCAAAGCATCACTTCTATCACAAAAAAGACAGCCAAATATGGAACCTTGAGTCAGAACCTTGAGAACCAGATCTTTCAAGGATATGTGTTTTGTCAAGATTTGATTCTAGAATAATGCAGCACTTTTTGTAAAATTTGAAACGAGACCGCCCAATAGGGGGAGGAGTCCACGAAAAGGATGTAAAGTACCGATTCCATGGTAACGCAATGTCCAATTTCAAAATGGTTTTCAAAGGATGAATTTTGAGTGGTTACGCTTTCCAATGATACCTAATTTATGATTACTAAAATATGTTATCCAGTAGGAAAAATGTACTGTACTGAAGTCCCAGTACTGAATATGTGAAAAAAAAAAAAAGTCAATTAGAAATAATGAATCAAACTGAAATAAATTCATATCTTAACGTGTTTTTTGTCCAAGGGCATGCCTCCCTATAAAGAAGACAAGGACCCTGTGTTGGTGTATCTGTCCCACTTCAGTCTTCTTGATCAGTCTGAGAAAGAGCTGTTCAAGAGTGACTACGTCAAGGAGAGCCAGTGGTCACATGATATCTACAGCCCTGATGAGAGTCACAACTCTTTCCAGGCCTGCAGCAGTTACAACTCGGATCGTGACAGGGACTCCGTCCCTTATGCCACTGTTGTTTTCGGTGGTCCGTATCAAAGCCATTCGGCCCCTCTGCCAGCCTACGTACGCTCCGATTCCACACAGCCGCTGTTAGGGGGGGACGAGCCTGGCAGCCCCCCGCCATACGAGAATGTGCCACTAGTCAGGGGTGTTACTAAAGTGAAACACTTCACTGCATTCCCTCGGAATTCCACTGAAAGTGAGGAGAGTGAAGAACTTTGGGAAGAATTCCCTATGCTCAGATTGTTAGAGACGAGGGATACTGATCATAATTAATCTGAATTTGAGTATATATAGAAACATCATGCAGAAAGCAACACAGGCTCATTGGAAAAATGCGTCTCTTTCAACATTTTTGCAAAACTCAGAAAATGTACATACAAACACATAGAAATCACTGCAGTTTCCAGTTGAAAAGAGACAGTAAAACAGCAACAGCTTTTATTCCTTTTGACATAAAATGATTACAGGGGTAGATTATCGAATAATAAAGATTTATTTTTGTGCGGTTTCTTGCACAATACTATGTTATGACCCCAAAACACTTTTACAGTAGTGCATGATTTGTAAACGAATATATTTTGACATTTCCATCACATAAGCAGCTCCATACGTATGTCTTTTCTGATGCAGTAAACTTGCTCAGTAGCTCACCTCATACAGCAGTGCACTCGTGAAGGGAAGAGTCATGATAAAAGAGCTCAAAGACTTTATGTCAAATGTTTTTAGTGTAGATGGTGCATTATTTTAATTTGCATTTGCGTTACCTTTTAGCACCACTTACCTGACATTTCAATTCAAAACTGCTGCGATACGTACAACCAAAACAATAAAATGTTTTCAGATTCACGTTATTCTTTTTTGGATAAAACTAAACATGCTATTAGTGCCACTTATTGGACAGTTCACTTTCAAAGTGTTGCGAAAAGTGCAAGAAATATTGTGTAGAAATGTCGCCACAGGTACGTTTTCCCAATGAGCTTGAGTTGCCAAAAAGGCTACGTTCACACCGAGGCTGTATGTGGTCCAAACCTGATTGTTTTGCCTCAAATAACTGGACCACTGTCAAGTATGGAAAAAATCAGATATGTAAATTTTTGCAATGATATTTTTGCAATGTGATCCTGCCGTGAGCAGTCATATTATGTCATGTCATATGTCAGAATATCATATAACATTCATCATAACTGAACAATTAATTTTCCCTGTATACATATGTACAGTATACATTACCGTTCAAAAGTTTGGGGTTGGTAAGATTTATCTTCTGCTCACCAAATCTGCATTTATTTGATCAAAAAAAAAAAAAAAAAAAAAAAATTGAAGAAAAATGTAACTGTTTTCAATTTGAATATATTTTAAACTGTAATTTATTCCTGCTGAATTTTCAGTATCATTACTCCAGTCTTCAGTGTCACATGATCCTTCAGATATCATCCTGATATGATGATTAGCTGCTCCAGAAAACATTTCTGATTATTATTATTATCAATATTTTTGTGGAAACCGATCAATGTTTTTACTGTCACTTTTGATCAATTTAAAGCAAAAAATATATAAAATCTCACTGACACCAAACTTTTGAACAGTATGGTATAATAATGTATATTAATGCCACCAGCTGACTAAAATATTTAATCAACTTCGATATGCAATGTTCCACTTTGATCGGTTCATCTATCATTTAAACTGAGGAAACGTTGTGAACTCATTCTAATACATGAAGTATTTGTAGAATATCTGAGACTAATAGGACCACTCAGTTCATTATTTGAACTGTCTTTAATATTGCCAGGGACTGTATATTGATTAAACAGAACGCTTCAACAAAAAGAAGAAAGAGGAACCTTCAATATGGCAGCTCTAATTAAGTAAGCCCTGCCTTCCAAATACAAGAGCCAATCAGCAGTCACTGCCTGGACTATATGTGAAACTTGTCTTGAGAAATCACATAGGCTGCGTCCGAAATCACATACTCTCTTGAGTAGGTACTTATTTTGAAGAAGTAATTACTTCACGGCCACTAAAAATGAATGTTCTATATAGTATGAGTGTTTGTAGTATGAGTGTAATCTGGACATATACTGTACATTTGCCTATCATGTGACCTACCAGCATCAGTTGTGTCACTTCACTGCCATTCACAAATCCTCTCCCGTGGCTTCATGGGATAGTAAAGTGTCAAATGAACAGTTCAGAATCTCGCCAGAGGAAATAGGTCATCCGGGTACTTTTTGCCCACTCTTTTATGAATTTACCTAAACAAAACTGTCTATTCTTGTGTTCTTAACTTTGAGAAAATGCAGTAAATTTCAGCAGCTTTTTTTTTTTAATTTTTTTTTTTATTAATATTAAGAATAATGCTATAATATCCAGTATTTTTAGAGTGTCAATGGAGAGATGCTTCAGTCTTAATGATGTCACTGTGGGAGTAAAACTTACTTTTTTTTTTTTTTTACTTTTTTGCCTGTATATTTTGTATTGAATATATTTGAATTTTGAATTGATGTACTATTAGAAAAAGAGCACAAATATGTCTGATTTGTATTTGTATGTTTTTTTTTTTGTTTTGTTTTTTTGTAAAAGAGAAAATCTAAGAAAGAAAAGAAAGACAAAAAAGAAAGTGATAAATGCTATGTTCATTTACTTCATCATTAATGTTACCTGATGTTTGACACGTTTTGTATACATTCACCTTTTGTCTGTATGGTGCTTTGAGTTCAGTATTTTATATGCTTTTTTTAACATTTTAAAAGAGTACAAATTGTGGTTGCATCTGGCAATGTAGCAGCACCTCCTCTGGAAGGACAAAATAAAAGACTTGCATGATTTGGCCATTCCTAATTTTATACTGAAATGTGTGTTGGTCCATTTTTCAGTATGTAAAGTTTATTTGAAAAAAACATTATTTTCTAAAAGCTCTGCTGAAACTGTTTACAGACTGTTTTTAAAGGTGCTGCTGGGATACAAACCAGCATTAAAATGTACATACTGCCACCTACTAAACCAAAGTGTGTAGCTTCATGGCTTCTGCAGTATATACCGATAGGGAATTTTAGATGGTTTTTGATTCCTGAATGATTCAATGTTTTGAACAAACTGGTTGCGTGACTGATTCAATTATACATTCATAAAGACAGTCGAATAAATCAGCAGTTTGAACAAATGGGCTGATTGAATGATTCAATGACTCGCTCATAAAGACAGTCACTTTGCAAATTACAGAAATAGTCAAAAAAAAATGTCTCAAGTTACGCATGTAACCATGGTTCCCTGAGAACAGGGAACGAGACTCTGCGCTTGGAATTGCGCTATGGGGAATGTCCCTCGTGACCCGTGTTCGAAATGCCAAGAATCACACAACTCCAATCCTATTGGCCGGCGACAGCCTATGACGTCAAATGGCGCGAACCGTGACGTATAAAGGGAGCGCCTGGGGAAGCAGTCAAACACCTTCTCATCTTTGAGGGACTGTTCCGTAGGCACCCCGAAGCATGGCAGGGAAGCGCAGAGTCTCATTCCCTGTTCTCAGGGAACCATGGTTACATGCGTAACCTGAGACGTTCCCTTTCGAAAGGGAACTCAACTCTGTGCTTGGAATTGCGCTATGGGAAACGATATACCCATGCCACCATGCTGAACGAGAGTGCATGCCCAAGAAGTCTGGACAAAAGTCCGGCAGCTCCAGGGAAAAAACCGGGAGCAACTCTCCAAGGCTGTCAGTGACAGCATTCCCTACGGCCAACTGCCCAAGCTGAGCCTAAAGAGGCCTTTCGCAAAAGGCCTACAAAGGCTGCTAAAGGCATCTGAGACCAACAACCCGTAGGAAGTGGTCACTTAAAGGGAATGTGGCCAGGGAACCAGAGGAAACCCGGCCAGTCATTAGGGGGATAAATTCACCCCTGACACCACCAAGGAGGCTGTACCAATTTAGGGAAAACCAAACATAGTCTGGGCCAACCTTGTCTGACATACAGAATCTCCAATGCGCGAACTCCATCATACCAGGTGGTATTCAGGATGGCCGAAAGGCCAAAGAACTGAAACAAAGCATGCTGAGCACAAGACCAACCAAGTGATTAGGTAGCTGTGAGTGCCCACAAGACAGCCCATCCAACACAATCCAACGAGCAGTGTACTCGGTAAAAGCACCCTTTACTCCTTAAGCAAGAGGAGTACAACGTACGCCAACACGCACTAAGGAAGGCCCAATGGGCCTATAACCTCAGCAGACACGTGGCATCAGCTCGTGGCAGTGCTATCGAGGTTCAGGCTAGACAGACCGACTACCACGGAGGTCATTAGCCAGCCAGAGCCCCGGCCAGCCAGTGACATAAGACCCTTTACTGTAAATAAAAACTGAAAGGGAAGAGCCAGCATGCTTACAAGGAGGCCCTCAAGCCTACCCATCGCACACGGTGTCAGCTAGCGGCCACTAAAGTTCTAGGAGCAAAATAGAACCGAGTAACAGACAGGGTAGCTATTTAGCTCGACTAGAGCTAAAGGAAACCAAGCTCAAGGCAGCAAATGCATAAAACCAGACCAAAAACTGGTTTTAGTACAAAGCTCACCTCGAGAGGCAAGCCACTTCAGAAAAGTACTCAGTAAAGGCACCTTTTACTCTCAAAGCAAGAGGAGTACAAAGCCAAACTCCCGCGTCACACAAAGGAGGCCTGCGAAGGCCTACAACTCGTATACACGCAGCGTCAGCTAGTGGCATCGAGACCCATCCATGGTGGTGAGTCGCATAGAAACCCACACGAAGCTGTGCCAATATGCAGACAGAAAGGAGGCCCTGACGGGGGCCTACAACCTCTATGAACACATGGCAACAACCAGTGGTAGCTTCATGACTAGGGCCCGCAGACAAGGTACTTGAAAACCCTCGGGTAAAGAAGTACACACTACACCACAGAACTTAATGAAAGGCCCAACATAGAGCCTATTCGAACAGAGGTGGGCGCGGCTGAAGGCGGCGAGAGTCAAAGACATAACTCAACCATGGAATGAGTCCAGAAATGACCAACCCGGCTGGGTCAACACAGAAGCTACAAAGGAGGCCTGGCAAGGCCTACTACTTTTAGCACCATGTGGCGCCAGCCCGTGGTCATAACAGGGCCCAAGCTCAAGGGGGCAGGTCTAGATCCTACACGATAAGTGGGGAACTAACTTACCAAACCTTAGCTCAAGCCTGCACATTCCAACAGGCAATGTACCTCAGTACATAGAAATGCTATCACGAACTGAGGAAGGCTGCACAGGCCTATTACCTCAGACAACGTGAGCAAAAGCCTGAGGCAGTGCTAAAAATACATGAGCCAACTCATTATCATAACCAACAGCGCCTAAACACAAGCTGTGATAGAAAGGAGGCTACCAAGAGGGGCCAACTGTCCAACAGCAAACGCAAGGCAGCTGCTGAGGTCACGATCGATTGGGAGTAAGCTCACATATGTATGTAGGGCTAAGCTAGAACTCAAAGCAAACATGAATGCTTTGTAATACATGCCATCCAGACAGGATAAATGTTTCACAGAGCAGATTTACACTGAAATCCGCAATGAACCCTAGAGAATGAAATAACCCCTTTTATATGAGTAAAATCGTATCTCAAACTTGAATAAATTTCAAGGGGCTCATTGTGAACATTATCGGCAAGAAAAGGTTCTAAAGTGGGGCCTTGCAACAGTGCATGATTTATCTTCTCAAAGATAAGGGCCTACCACCTGAGAACTACAGCATCAGGAAGGCTAAAAATATAGCCTAAACCCAGCTGTTAAAATTAGCTATAGCACCTACATAGCAATATGATAGGGGTTTACAAAAGGGGCATACGGTCAACAACTCCCTCAGGAGGAGGCCAGAACTAGGAAATCACAAAAGAAAAAATAGTGATAATAGTGTTTGAAAAAACACTAGCGCCTAGCTGCTAGCTATAGTCTGAAGCGACCCTGCTGCACTATGGGCTCATCTAATCAATAGCGAGGAAAAGACGAGCACCAGACAACAGCGCCAAGCGACCAAAAGACTGAACAAGTACACATAACTGAAACAAAGAGTGACAACTCTAACAAACACCAAAGTCAAAGAGCAAGCCACTCTAACACAGGAGGCTAAAAATAACACAGCGATAAACAGTAGCTGTGAATACAACTAGCCAAACTAGCGTTTCAGTTATCCAGCCCAAATTAACCCCTTCTAAGACAAGGTCTACATTTTCCCTTTTTCTATGGAGGATAAAAAGAGACCTCGCTTACCTCCTGCGGCTCGTGGGATGAAGACACCTTCCCTTTCTGTAACCGTTAGTAGAGAAGGAAAATCCAAAGTCCTTTAAGCCTAAAAGTACTTTCACTATCAAACCAGACGGTAGGCCGTCAGAAAAATATTCATCATAGACCCTGACCATCGGCCTGACTGCAAAAGCCTGAGCACACAGAATGTTATCAATGCTGCCGGGAGGCGGAAGAAGAAAACAAGCGAGGGCGAGATGTTTTCAGCCCCCACGAGGAGAGATCGATCATCTGCGCTGCTGGCGCCTATGCTTGATCACTTCTCTCAAGTCCCGTTTCTTCTTCTTTGCGTCCCGCCACTTCTGCGCCTTACTCCGGGGAGAAGGAGGTGCACGAGCAGTGACGCTGGCTCTCTGGGCCTGTCTCTGAGCCTCAGCTCGAGACTGCCCGGAGCCCCCCGGCTGTCTTGGCACAGATCTAGATCTGAGCGGGATACAGGATCTGAATGCAGCAGAGCGCGCCCTCGCCTCCTTGAACTTCTCAACAACCGCCTCGACGGATGTGCCAAAAAGTTCAGACAGCGAGACTGGGGCATCGAGGAGAAAACGCTTTTCTTTCTCCCCAATGTCAGCACAGTTGAGCCACAGATGGACAGACCCTGCCCCTGATCAAGATCCTTGAGCAGATCAGCCTGGTACACTTGTAAAATTGCCATAGAATGCAAAGCAGCACCAGCCTGACCTGCAGCGGCGTAAGCCCTGCCATTCAGGCGTGATGTCACCTTCAGCGCCCTGGATGGCAGGGCCGGAGCTTTCAACGACGGTGCGCTGCCTGTAGCGAGATAGTTCGCAAACGTCTCATCTATAGGAGGCATCAACGTATATCCATACTGGCTCAATCCCTCAACATCAGCAAAGCTGGCTCGCTGATGTCGATAAATTCGGGCCGAGTATGGATTCTTCCATGGCCTCTCGATCTCGACATGTAGATCGGGAAGGAATGGAAGGCTCCGCGGAGTTATGGGGTTATGATCTGAAAGGAAGCGTTCGTCTAATCTACCGCGAGCAGGTTCCTTCCTAACACACTCCCAAGGCAGCTGTAACCTGCCCGCAGCGCGCTCCATAACCTCCAATAACTCCGAATACTCCGGGCAAGGTGGCCTGAGAGAGGCTGTGGGCTCACCCACCGCCTCCTCCTCAGCCATCTCATGCTCTCTGGGGCTTTCAGCCAACAGAGCACTCGCTCCTGGATCCGATGACGTCAGAGACACGACATCATCATCATTCAGGAGCGTGTCCTCGTCAGACGCCTCGGCTTGAGAGAGGTTTACACCCCTCTCAAATTCCTCAGCGAGCTCCACCTGAGAGCCCCATGATTTCAGCCGCCACTCTGCCTCAGTGCGAGCGGGGCCAGAACCACCAGGCAACGGTGTTGACGCCTCTCCCCTCGAGAAGAGGGCCAGACGAGAACGGAGCGTCCTCATGGGAAGCACTGTCCGTGCGTGCTCCTCGTCCAGACACATAACGCACAGGATGTGTGTGTCCTCAGGTGTAAGAAACCTAGGACAAGGATCAGCACACTTCCTGAAACGTTTCTCAGACATGATAGAAATGCTCTTACCGGAGTAGTGAGATAGGTACGAACAAAACAGTCCCGAAAAGACGAGAGGATGTTTGACTGCTTCCCCAGGCGCTCCCTTTATACATCACGGTTCGCACCGTTTGACGTCATAGGGTGTCGCCGGCCAGTAGGATTGGAGTTGTGTGATTCTTGGCATTTCGCACATGGGTCACGAGGGACGTTCCCTATAGCGCAATTCCAAGCGCAGAGTTGAGTTCCCTTTCGAAAGGGAATCTTAAAATTCCTCTCTACTAATGCACTGACAGTCTTGTATGAAACACTCAAACAAAGACACAAACAGTGAGACGTCCCAATGCAGTTGGACCAGAAGCCTATCTCCAGTTGACCACTGATCAGCACTCTTCTTGAAAGACATATCGGCCAGTCGAATTCGAGGACTGAAACCGTTGTTATTTTAAGTTAGTTAAGTTATTTTTAATATAAATTTATAAAGCAAAAATTAAATTGTTAATGTGTGTTTTAAACATGCACATGAACAAACAATCAGCAATTACCCTTACATTTTTTAAACTTTAACTTTACAACATTGATTTCGAGACATCCTAACATTCAGTTCAAGTGAGTCAGATGCAGATTGTATAACCGCTCTGGGATGCATTTCCCAAAAGCATCATGACAAGCCTACATAGCATGTAGAAACCATTGGCATCAATAGTCTCTATGGTCTACTGCCTTTGGTAAAAAAGCCCAGGCGGATTCAGTAAGTTCATTTAGTGAAGAATTCCTCAGACTGATGTGAGTTTGTGAGTCATCTTGAATGATTCATTTGAAGAACTAGGTCCTTAAAAAGACTTATCTTATTGCTATCATTTTGTGGTACACTTTTCTTTCTTTCTTTACATTAAATTCAGACTGCAAGCTATGGAAGGCACTTTCATATCATAAATAACTTCATAATTATGAAAAGAGATTATTATTTTGATTATTTTCAGGTGAAAAAGACAGACACGTGACAGTTTTGTTTTGCATTTGTTAAATAGAAAAATGTGAGCTTGTATTAGTACATTTTGTTGTTGTTTTCATGTATTGTCATTTACCAATTAAATATTAGGATTTTTTTTAGGACAATTTGTTCTGCACATAGAGAAACTAGGCCTACTCAGTACTGAGTCAGGGATTAATCAATCTGTGCCAAAGCATGTGCCTGAATAAAATTAAGATTTAAGACATCAAGAAAAATTAAGACATTCTCAGAACTTTAGCTAACATTCTGGCAAGGTTCTTTCAGTAACATTAATAGAATGTTTGCTCTAAGTTATGTGGTCTTTAATAATGTTCTCAAAAGGTTAGCACAATCAATATTTATACATCGTTCATGGAGTTTTTTTTTTTTTTTTTTATGTTTTAGTTGGATGTTCATCAAACAATTTTACTACTTGTTTCAGAGTGTTCAGAGAGAATTCAAAAGTAATGTTCCCATAATGCTTGAACAATGATAAAACGGAATGTTTTCATAACTTAATAGGAACATTAGAAACATGTTCTGAGTAATTACCTTAAATGTGTCAATGTTCTAAAACTCCAGCTGTTGTGTTTAGTTTTCTTTAATGATTTCACTGATTAAACTGCCCTGTATTGTATGGTCAGTGTCTTCTTGCAGGTGAGGAGATCTGTTTCAGACTACAAGACTGCAGACATACAGAATGAGCATTAAACAACAAAACTTTCTAATGGAGTGTTTATTTTAATCAAGTAGTCTCAAGACACTTTTTTCAACCATTTAATTCACTGTATTCACCTTCCTGACAGTTTAATGCCACATCCTATACTCCCCTTGCATGTGAGCACTGATCTAGAGGAAATCCTGTGAAAGCTTTCTGCTGGAAGCCATCAGTTGTATGTATAAAGATGACTGATGAGCCCAGTAATTATCAGTTTTATACAGTCATTCATATTTCAGAGCTTTCTTCTAAAAATAAATATTTGGACTGCAATGCATTCAAACACATCTTATCTTAAGTAACATACAATAAACACATTGCATGATCAGATACTTAAAAAAAAAAAAAAACGGTCTGCAGATATGACAGAAAGTGCTTTGCTATATTAGTTTTCATCGCATGAAATGATTTGACTTTCATGACATCAGACCTGTGATATGATTTTTCAGTGCAAATAAACAGGACACCACCAGATTTCAGCTGAGATACGACAGCACTAGAGGCACAAAACATATTTAAGGAGTTTACATTTGTTTAGGGAAATTGCACCCTATTTAACATATTAAAACATTATCTGCACATACTCTGAGATAAAAGAAACTGGTAACACTTTACATTGAAACCTTTATATATAATGCATTATAAAAGTATGTTTATTGCATTAAATCTGAACCTTATAATGCATTGTATGATCTCATGAATAATTGTAACCAGTTATAATACATTATTATAACACTTATCTATTCACCTTTAGAAAGTTATTGCATTAAAACATGACAAACAACTAATTTCAGCTGTAACAAGGAATATGAAAGAATTATAATGCATTTTAACTTTGGTTACAATTATTTATGAAAAGATATAATGCATTATAATGTACATTATGAATACCTTTATAATGCATTATACATCAAGGCTTTAAGTACAGTGTTATGAAGAATCTTTATTCATTTGGCAGCCAAACAGCTATAACTACTCTTCTCATTGTAAAATGACCCATGTATTGCATCCTGATTTACTGATTTCAATTTGCTATATGGAGACACAGCAACAACACTGGCTCCATGGATTGCTTCTTTCATTAAGTTTTGCTTTAGTTGCATTACACATCGACCGTGTCAACTAAACCTCACATGTCCATGTGAATGGTCAAATATGTCTGAAAAAACATTCAGACAACACAATTGATCCTCAATTTCAGTGTAAGAACAAAACTAGCAGAATAATTCTGCTTAAGGCCGCTGTCTTAAACGGCCTGGTATTTGAACAGTTTGGTGACAGAAGTCGGTGGGAAAATCTTCTAATAGAAATGTTAGAAAGCAAGTGTTTCTGTTGTGTTCTCTGTGTTATACGAGAATCTAGAAGTGCACATGTTTGACTGTACACTGGATTTCCACAAATGGAAAGACAATGTAGTAGAAAGGTTGTTGCAGTTTCATTATAACTGGAAAGTGCATTTTATATGCATAGAAGTAGTCTGCAAGTGTGTGTATATAAGAAATCCATGTTACACTCCAGTGTCTCAATCAGCCCTGAAAAATGTGAATTTCTTCTTCACTGAAGTCCAGCTGTCTGACCAATCTGTGAGAGAGGATGCCAAGAGAAAAACAAGCATTTCATTAACCAAACAGTAAATAAACCTTTATAAAGCATAAATGAACCCTTATGTGTCCTTAGAGGCATTTTTGTCTTTTTCATTTTTGGTATTTTTAATGATTTTCGTGTTATTGCAAACAGCATAGATTTTGCCAAAAGTGTTTATTTGTATTGGAACTTTATTCATTTAATCCTCATTTCCTTTTATAAATCTATTTTACACTAGGCACACACAAATACTTACACTCAGGACCTTAAAGGGCAAAATAGCATGCATTTTTTGTTCATAGGCTTTCATTCTGTTGGCAAGGCTTCAAAACAGAAATTTTTATGATTTTCTACCAGATGGCGCCATTTCTCAGGTTTGGCCTATGGAGCAAATACTCACTTTTTCCTGTTTTCTGCTTCTGCTGTATTATAGGGCATTTTAGGCCAATTGAATAAATGATGCACCTATAAATGTGTGGATGTGTAGGTATGTATGTCAGAGTGTGCTTTGTATGCATGTACTGACAAGTGTTTGTGTGTGAGTGGTAGTTATAGTAGAGTAGTGGTAGTGGGGTTTTTTTGACACCGACACTGCACAAAAACTAATAATGCATCAAAGTTAATGTTGCTGCTAATCATTGACATGTCCAAGACTGTAAGAATCACCCCAAAAAATTCTGCTTAGTGTATAGTATATTTAATTTTTTTTTTTTCATCAACTGTAGCATTATGTAAACAAAGTGGCATTTAAAGGTACAATATGTAAAATTTTTCCAGTAAAATATCCAAAAACCACTAGGCTAGTGTTATATATTTTGTCCAGCTGATTACAAACAATATCTCTAATGTTTTCAACTACTTGTAAATCATGAGAAAATTCCCATTCTAAACAGTGACACGGGGCAGTGCAGTCGCCTGTCAATGACGTCAGTTACCTTTGTTACCGCCTTTACTGACGTAGAAACCATATGACAACAGTGCCGTGGACAAATGCGGAAGTAGAGTCTAGCGTCCAGCAAACCACTAGTTTGCTTCAAGCAGTTCCTTATTTACTTCTTGCACGTTTTATGGTGGATTGTGTTACTTATTTATGGAACATAATTACTGTTTACCATCTGCCGCTGGTTCTGTCGACAAGGACAGCTCCCGTAAACTCATGACCGGAAAAGCGGAAGCGGCGCCGGCGACTGTGTCATAATAAAAGTCCCGCTGCTCGTGAGGCGTGTGTTGATCAATCGCTCCAGCTCCTCGTTCAGCTCCCGCAACACTCGGTCCTGCTCTGCTTCATACTACATTAACGGTAATAATCGCATCCACGAACATGAGTTCTTCCAGACTCCAATCCCTATTCTTTTGCACCGTCCGTTGAGATGGAGACCACATGTCCCAAGTTTCCGCTCTAAAACTTGGCGTCATCAAACTACGCCTTTGTTTTGAATAGGCTTCTAGCGACCTCTAGCGGAAAAAAATATCACAAATTGTACCTTTAAAGGGTTAAAATCTTAAAAATTAATGATACTTTTTGCTAGTTATGATCATACGGAAGAGGATTAGGGCCAAGCAATAATAAAAAAAGAAAAACAATCTCGAGATTAAAGTTGTTAAATTACGAGAAAAAACTTGTTAAATTTCGAGAAAAAGGTTGAGATAAAATGTTGAGAATAAAGTCATTAAATTACGAGAAAAAAGTCGTTAAATTACGAGAACAAATTCGTTAAATTATGAGAAAAATGTCGTTAAATTTCGAGAAAAAACTTGTTAAATTTCGAGAAAAAGGTCGAGATAAAATGTTGAGAATAAACTCATTAAATTATGAGAAAAAAGTCGTTAAATTATAAATTTAACAACATAATTTAATGACTTTTTTATCGTAATTTAATGAGTTTATTCTCATAATTTAATGAGTTTATTCTCAACATTTTATCTCAAAGTTTTTTCTCGTAATTTAACAACTTTAATCTCGAGATGGTTTTACTTTTTTATTATTGCTTGGCCCTAATCCTCTTCTGTATGATCAGGACTACCAAAAAGTGGACAAAAATATTAATATATAATATTTTATGACCTTTTTTTTTGACAGGCATTTTTGTCCTCTAGGACCTGTGCAACTTTTTTTTTTTAAATGAATGCACGTGTTAAATGAAATAAAGCACTCACTCAAACAGCTTCTAATATATCAAAAGTGTGTTTGTGTGTGTGTAAACCATTAAACAAATGACTCACTGCACTGCTAACTCTGTGAATCCAGTTGGGCCGCACACACACACTAAACACTTGGAGTTTTCTGGTCTCTCCAGGAAGTTCTGCAGCATACAAGTATCTATCCGCCCTCTTCTGCCTTTCCATGAGTCTGCAGGCTCTGACAGAACATACTCCACCTCAAACCTGCCAAACATACATGAGAGTTAGGACGCTGCCTGCCTGAATCAACAGTGAATCTAAATTGAGCTGTATAATGACATTATTGTCTTCTGTAGAGCTGCTTTACAGCTGAAACCAAAGTCATTTCAAAATTAAGGAATTTTGCAACATTAAAACTTTTTTATGTGAAGCTGCTTCGAAACAATCTGTAATGTATAAAGCGCTATACAAATAAAGGTGACTTGACTTGGCAAAGGCAATTAACTGATTTAGAGCCACTTCATAAGCCCATAGAGTAGTTAAAAATGTGATTTTCCTGATAGAACAGTCATACTTCATGCAATGTGATAAATTATACCTTTCCTCTTTCGTACAAAGTTCATCCAGCTGAGAGCACCACAGAATGTCCCTCTCCTGACGGTTAAAGAACATCAGCTTGGCTTTTCTAAAAAGACATGCCAAAATAAAAAAATAATGCCTGCTTGAATACACACAAACATGTTAAGTGTAGTGTTGATGATTAAATTAAGGAAAACATTTAAACTGTAGGATCAGTTAAAACTGTGTGTTACTTCAGGCGATTATGAACACCTTAAATGGTAAAAATCATTATTTCTTTGTATTTAGAAGTCATTTAAATTAAAGGTTTGTAAAAATTCCAAAAGCTATTTGTGAACACAGCAGCAATACATCAACATAAAAATGAGGATTCGCATTAACACTGTCATAAATTAATCATATAAAAATTAAAATAATAAGGGGCCCAGCACCGAGCCTTGTGGTACCCCTTTAGTTCATGTTATGTAACAAAACAATGTAATATCTCAAACGTGTTCCTCTATACCTTTATCTTTACAAACTTGATTTAGACCTTTGTCTGACAATGGAGTTCACAGGTTTGTTACTCACCACGATCTTTACACTGAGTAAATGTGTCATGGAGTTCTAGTGGTTGCCCCACTTGCGTCCACTTGTAAGATGTGCAGACACACCTGAACTTTTTCTACCAAGTGGGCCGTCTAAACTAACCCTTTAAAGGGTTAGTTCACCCCCAAAAAATGAAAATTATGTCAGTAATGACTCACCCTCATGTCGTTCCAAACCCGTAAGACCTTCGTTCATCTTCGGAACACAGTTTAAGATATTTTATATTTAGTCCGAGAGCTTTCTGTCCCTCCATTGAAAATGTATGTACGGTATACTGTCCATGTCCAGAAAGGTAATAAAAACATCATCAAAGTAGTCCATGTGACATCAGTGGGTCAGTTAGAATTTGTTGAAGCATCGAAAATACATTTTGGTCCAAAAATAACGAAAACTACGACTTTATTCAGCATTGTATTCTCTTCCGGGTCTGTTGTCAATCCGGGTTCACGACTCCGCTTCTTCGTCCTTCCTGTTTTACGGCGGTTGGCATCCAGCTTATTGGTGCATACTTCTGCTCCGGAGTGTGGTTCACGACTCCGCAGTGATGCTGCTGACATGTTATCTAGTGCGCCGAGCTTCGTTTACAGTCTGAGGGAGACGCACGCTGTATTCAAGCTATTCTACATTGTTTGTAGTTTGGTATTGCTATATTTTTTAAAATGGTGCGTCAGTGTGCATGTCGCGGATGTCCTAATCGCCAAAAACAACCACGGTGACGTAAAAGTGCATTACCAACGCCAACAGATGAAAGGATTCAATGGAATCAGTTCAATGGAATCAATTCAATGGAATCAGTTCAATGGAATCAATTCAATGGAAAGGATTCCGGAAGAGAAGACAATGCTGAATAAAGTCGTAGTTTTTGTTATTTTTGGACCAAAATGTATTTTCGATGCTTCAACAAATTCTAACTAACCCACTGATGTCACATGGACTACTTTGATGATGATTTTATTACCTTTCTGGACATGGACAGTATACCGTACAGACATTTTCAATGGAGGAACAGAAAGCTCTCGGACTAAATCTAAATATCTTAATTTGTGTTCCGAAGACGAACGGAGGTCTTACGGGTTTGGAACGACATGAGGGTGAGGCATTAATGACATAATTTTCATTTTTGGGTGAACTAACCCTTTAATGTGATGAAATACGCCTATGGTGGCTTTGCTAGGACAACTCTGTGAACTAACTGACTTTATACATACATCTACTAAAAATCACCTTGATACAAGCTAAAGTCATTGCAGAAACTGCAGATTGCAACTGACTTAAGTGACCAAATACTGTCTCTTTATAGTGTTTTTCTAGATTTGTATGGGCCAGACCTGAGTAATGTGAGGTCCTGCAGGGCCAGTCGTATGAGACGAGCCATGGGTGTGAATCCGGTGCCGGCTGCTAACATGTACAGATGAGTGACGTCACGCAGGACACGCATAGTGAAGGAGCCCTCAGGACCGCCTACTGACAGACTGGCTCCTGGAACAGACCAAAGTATGACATGAGTTAGAAAGGTTTGTTTGTGATTTGATTCCAGCTTTTATGGCTATATTCAACAGGTTAAAATGTAATAAAATAAAATGTTTCCAAAAGTGTGAGCTGAATCAAACCATCTCTTCAATAGATTTCAACCACCACAGTCCAATAAATATATGTTTCAGAGAAATTGTAGGGAAGTTCGATATCAGGTGCAAATGATCTGGTACATACAATTATTAGAAGTGATTTCTTCTAATGGACAGAATAATCAAATTCAATTTACTTATTAAAGCTGTGACAAATCAATTTCTATGATATTACAATATACATTCAATATCATTGTATATCACAGAAAAAGTCACCGGAAGTGAAATTGTCATTATACGTTAAAATAAAACTAATGTACTATTTTTTTTTTTCTTTCTGTATGTGTGCAGTTTAGAACTGAATTGAGAGAGTTTTTAATTCAAATTCAATTCTTTGTGTAGGAAGTAAAGAATTAAAGTGAACTGAAATTTGGAAAAAAAAAAAAAATCATATAACTCCTATGTGTCATTTTTTTTTTTTTTTTTGAGACTTTATAGGTCTCTCAGATTTATGGACAACAGTGTAATTTCCCTAAAGACTTGTTAAATGTCTTGTTAAAAGCCCTGATACAAAAGCACATAATACTGTTCAAATAAATAAATAAAAAGGTTATGAGAAGATATGAGAAGTTACTAACCAATAGGAAGGTTGGCGAGGTGTGAGGTCAACACTCCATCAGGATAGATCTTTATCATGAGATGAATGTGCAAACCCATTTCAGCACTGGATTGTGCAGGAGGTATCAGCGTCTGATCCACTGGTGTGTAGGGTTTCACAACATCCGTACCTGCTGGACCAACACACAAATCCAGCCTGATGAACACTCCATGAACAGGTCACCTTCCATTCCATTACTGTAGATTAGAAGAGCATGTGATGTGTGACAAAGAGACATGTTACCCTGGACAGACGTTTTGAGGTAGACGTGTCTCCCCACAGGAACTTGCATACGTGACCCTGGAGGAAGTTGTAAACGCAAGACCTGCGTGTCATGCGTGACTTCTGTTTTTGAAACCAACACGCATTCCCTGTAGAAGAGCCCTGTGATGAAACAAATGTTATTAAACACTACAGTTATTATTAATCTTTTACCAAGTTATTTCTTTGATTTTTTTTTTTTTTTTTTTTGAGAGAGAGAGAGACCTTGCAGCATACTACAATAATAAAGACATTTCGGTAACATTTTCTATGAAGACCATGCTTATAATGATTTATAGGCCCATTTATACTTATTCATAAGTAAGTATTACTATTCCATAAATATATTTATAAAGCCTAATAAAGACCTATTCTGCATTATAAGAACAGTTACAGATACATTTATATTATTTTTATAATTACTTATAAGCCATGCATTTGCTTTTTCAGTGTGCATGTTCATAATCCATTATACACTGATTTATAAATGATCATATATGAAGTAGTGCCAGAGACATTTGTTTGCTATACCAATTAGTTATTATGTCTTTAATGGCTAATGTTTGCATTAGAGGTCATGAATTTTTTAATTTTAATTTGTTAAAATCTATATCTCCTCAGCCATATGCATGGTACTGATTATAGCTCTTTGGAATTATACTTTAAAAAATATTGTTGCAGTGTTTTGCAAGTATGTAACATTAAAAAATACTTTTTTTGTTGTAATGATTTATGCATTTTTATTTTATTTTATTATTGGAATTATTGTTCATTAGTTACATTTACAAGTAAACAACTTAAAATGTATAATGAGCACATCTTCATGTTTTCTTAACATTTGATTTAGGAAAATTGCATCCTATGTTTTCACTTCACTTAAAGCCATCAATGATGCATTTATAGACATTAGTAACTATTATTACTCACATTAAGTATTTATAAGAACACAACACGGGTATATATAACAATATATTCACTAATTTGACAGAAATAAATGTGAATAAAAAGTCATTATAACTATAATAAATTAACATTGTAGCAATGCAGGTTGCATCTTTATAAATACATTCATGGAACCATACGACTGATTATTAGTACTTATAAATGGATTATGAGCATGAGCATTGAAAAAGCAAATGCGTGACTTATAATTGAATTAGATAAATAATATAACATAACTATAACTGTTCTTATAGTGCGATATAGGTCTTAATAAGTCTTTATAAATAGGTTTATAAAATAGTAATACTTGCTTATAAATACGTATAAATGGAGCTATAATTCATTATAAGCATGGTCTTCATAGAAAGTGTGACCGAAATTTCACATAAAACAGAAAGAAATGTGAAAATAAATAAATGCAATGAGGAGGAAATTGGGTAAACAGGCAAATATACTATTTAACTTTATATTAAAATATTGACATCAGCCAAAATATCTGTTTAAATAGACTTTTACTCTGTCTTAGAACTGTTTAACGGTTTAACAAAAGGTTTGAAGGGAGCAGATACAAACAATTTCTTACCAAACTTAGTCCTTACTTTAAGCACTGATGCACATAATAAATGCTCAAAGTAGTCAGGAATATTTGTTTGAATATGAACACACTGTAAAAAGTAATACGCTCTATCTACTCAATTAAACTGTGGCAACAGTTTACAAGCAATATTATTAATTAAATTCAGCATATAAGAATTGAGTTAGAATTAATCCAATTAATTCCTTAAAAGTCAACCATTTAAATGAGCAAACACCATTACAAAAACCACAAACTGATATAAAAAACAAAGCGTCAAACTGCCCAACTTAACAAAATTCTGCTTCTTATCATCAGGTGTCTTCAATGTTGGCAATAAAAAATTAAGAGTTCGTAATTCATCTTTGACGTCTGTCTGTTATTCAGATATTTTTGTTTGAATTTTACTTAAATTTTACTCGTTTTAAATGGTTGACATTTAAGGAATAAATTTGATTAATTCTAACTCAGTTCTATTTGTTGAATTTAATTAATAATATTGCTTGTAATCTGTTGCCAAAATTGTATGGAGTAGATATAGCGTATTACTTTTTACAGTGCACCTTAAATGGTAAAAATCATTATTTCTTTGTATTTAGAACTCATTTAAATTTGTATTATTTTAAAAGCTATTTGTGAACATACAAGGAAGCTGTTTATGTAGAAGCACAGCAGTAATACATCAACATTAAAATGCATTAACACTGTCTCATAAATTAATAATATAAAAAACAAATAATAAGGGGCCCAACACCGAGCCTTGTGGTACCCCTTTAGTTCATGTTATGTCACAAAACAATGTAATATCTGGAATGTGTTCCTCTATACCTTTATCTTTACAAACTTGATTTAGACCTTTGTCTGACAATGGAGTTCACAGGTTTGTTACTCACCACGATCTTTACACTGAGTAAACGTGTCATGGAGTTCTAGTGGTTGTCCCACTTGCGTCCACTTGTCTTTAGCAGATTTGCGCAGACACACCTGAACTTTTCCTACAGAGTGGGCCGTCTGGACTATAAGCAGAGAGAAATATAGAGACACTTATTTAGAATGACAAAAAATATTGATAATTCATAATAAGCATTAAAATTTTATTTTTTCCTTTACTAACCTTCGGGGCTATGTCAATAGTAAAGTACTATGTGATCTGAATTATATACATTATCTGATTCCATCAATGTACCATTGTACCACATAGTGTTGTCAAAAGTACCAATGATTGGCTACAATGATCACCGCTTCAAAAACATGTTGTAAATAGATGCTCTTCACAGAGAAAGGGGATACGTCTGATGTCTATTTACAATAGGGCTGTCACGATATTAGATTTTTCACACCACGGTTATTGTGGCCAAAAAATATCACAATATCGATATATCGCGATATTTATAGAATCCTTGGGGGGAAAAAATCAGTCTAAATAATTTTTACTTTGTTTATTTAGTTTTTCTCTTTCAGGGTTGCTGCACATTTTTAAAGTCAAATTTAAGGCTTTTTAAGACCTGAAGAAATAAAAATTTATACTAGCATAGTAGCCTATACATTATGGCTGTTTCCAATCAAATTAAATCATTATCAACAAAATCCATCTTTGTAACACAGAGGTGACACAGAATGAGAAGTGCCATTAATATATTTACACAGCATTTACAATTTGTCTACATAAATTTAATTCAATATTTAAATATTTAAATAAATTTTTCTAATTTTAACTTTTTAATTAAAATGTCCCTTAAATATGAAACTAAACTGCCAGTAGGTGGCAGCAAGTCACTGTCTTAATGAGTGAGTGAGTCAAACGATTTGTTCAAATGACTGATTCATGACTTCATTCAGGAACGAAGCTCGGATTCATTCGTTCTAAACGCGGATTCAGTCAGAATAACAAAAACATTTCTGTTGCACTGGGCTCTGTTCTGCTGTTCATAATTTTGAAATTTTCGTTGGCGAAATAAAGGGGAAAAAAACAATATTAACAATTCTGTGTCTAAAATGTAACTCACATTGTTCATTTAACAATAAGTTGAAGGAACATTGCATTTGTGATGATTTGGGGAAAACGGCACTTTTGCTCGTGTGATATTGTAAAACAACTGCATCTTATAATATGATATAATGATAAAAAATTGTCGGGGCAAAAAATACCCGTGTATCTTGAATTTTGAGGCCATAACTGCATGCATATCTACATCACGCTGAATAAGACGAGTAAAGAAAATGCGGTAGGCTACTAATTAAAAGAACCACCCTTTATTTAAATATATGAACACAGAAAATCGCTGTTAACAGGTAAATATAACACTTCCCATTCCATGACTAGTAAAATAATCGCAACTTACTCTCTGTAAAATGGCGTAATCTGCAGGGTGATGGACACGGAGGTGGGTAAGGTTGGTGGTGTTGCCACACTTCGCACTGACTGTAGGCAGGCAAATCCTGCGGATTGGACTGTCTGAGCCAAGGAGCCGAAAAACTCCCATACTGTCGAGCTTATTTACCGCTCGGAATAGCTGCGTCATCTTGTTGTTTGACAGGCGTCAGCATTAAAGTGCAATACTGCCACCTGAGAGCTCAACCAGGTACTGACGGTGGAGTATTTACATGTCATGATATCATAAGCATCCTATTCATTTTAAATATTGTGGTTATCGTCAATACCGGTATATCGTCACACCCTAAAATAACACGATATCGATATTTCATGGTTTGAATTAGTGATGGGAAGTTCGGTTCTTTTCCGCGAACCGGTTCTTTCGGACAGTTCGATTCAATAAACCGGTTGAAAAAAACGGTTCACCGGTTCTTTTACGCTCCGACGTAATGACGTCATCCGCGATGACGTCGTCTATCGCGGCCGGCTGAAAAAACAAGTGATTCAAATATATAAAATTAGTAATCATAACATCAGTCAACTAAAACATTATAATCTGAAGCGTTTCTTACAATTTAGTTTTGCATCTAAAGCATCCAAACACATACAGGCAGTGATGTGCAAACAAAGTTTTACAGTTATAAAGTGAATAAATTAGTCTTCATCATGATCCTCTAACATTATGATTAAATAAACTTACGTTTCGCCAGATTGGCCCCTCATTCGAGTCCTCTCATAGCATCAATTGTCCTAGTTAACCGGTGCTGTGATGTTACTGTTCGGTAGCTTCAGATCACACGCTGAATCACGCATGCGCAGTATCATCAGCTCACCGGTTCTCAAATCGGACACGTCCGAAAGAAGCGGTTCTTCGGTTGTGTACTGATGATCCAAAAACCGTTGCAACCAATTCTACCCGAGAACGAGATTGAGATTCGAGAACCGCGAGAGCGATTCAAAAGGAGACGCTTGTTTGCTCTCGCTGTAGTTTGATTACGTCATTTTTTTATCTTTATATCACCTTGTTTAGAAATTAAAGCTGTCCATGGATTATTTATGAAACAAATAAATGTTTTGATAAATCTAATTGTTTTCACTCTTTTAAAAAAAAATAACTTGAAAGCACAACTGCACAACTTTAACTATATTGCTTTTTAAATAATATTAATATAGAAAAATGAATTTGTATAACTATTTCTGAACATTAGTTTGATCTGTGTACAAAATATTATGTTCATGTGGGCATGTAGTTTATTATGTACAGTATTATGTACAGTATTTTATGCTATTAATCTGCTATGGTGTATTTGGAAAAGCACAATAAACGTTATATTTCCAGTATGTTTTATATTATCACACTGTCCGATGTTCAACAAAACTTGACTAACGTGCTTTTCGTTCACTTGAAAAGTTAAACGCATGCGCAGTATCATCAGCTCACCGGTTCTCAAATCGGACATGTCCGAAAGAAGTGGTTCTCGGTCGTGTACTGATGATCCGAAAACCGTTGCAACCGGTTCTTGACTCGAGAACGAGAACGGTGACAGGCCGTGTATGTTCGTTCGTGTACGCACTCATATCAGCTGCTCTGCTGCTCGTGCTCATCATCATCAGTTCTCTCTTTACAGCAGGTTAAGTCAGTGTACTGTTGGAGTAACTGAATAACTCCGGGATGTTGGTTTATTTCGAGAGGTAGTGTCAGGCACGTCAAAAAGTGAGTAACTTTAGTAATTTGTGGATTCATGTTTGCATACTGGAGATGCGAACTGTTTGGAACGATTCAGACCGATTTGGTGAACTGGTTCAACCGGTTCACTGAAAAGAACCGGTTAAAAAGAACAATTCGTTCGCGAACCGGACATCACTACTTTGAATATCACGGTTATCGTCAATACTGGTATATTGCGACACCCCTAATTTACAACATGTTTTTGAAGCGTTGATCATTGTAGCCAATCATAGACACAGACATATCAACAGCGCTCAAAATGCTAGTGAGGAAATGCTGGAATCGTCACATTTTTAAAATTTCAATATCGACTTGGTACTGAAAAGTTTGTAATTTTGACAATGCTAATACTACCATAGTGGAGTTTTTTGTACAGATAATTTTCAATATAGTTCTAGATTCAACACAAAAAAGCATGTCTACTGTAATTTAACACACTACTCACCATCAACACGTCCTTGAACTTCACCGGACAGGCCTGAAAAAAAGAAACAGTGTTATCGACTCGATAATCAACTCATGTCTGTGTGGCTGCTGGTGAAAGACTCACGCCAGTAGAGAAGGTACGACATCTTCCCCAAGAGCATCTCCACCCGAAGAGCATCGCCCTGCAGATCCACCACTGCACAGCCGGAGCTGGGAATCTGGTGAGGGGGACACAATAAAGTCTTTGACTTTCTTCTTTTACATATGAGAGAAGACAGCCACATTATCACTGCACTTTATGAAAATCAGTTGGCACCAACCTTTCGCTTGGTGTAAACAACAATATTGACAGTGCCATCTGTCTGGAACCAGTCATACCTAAAGATGAAAAACAAAATGCATAGTGTGACTTAGCTTTCCTCAATTTCAGCTTTAGCTTTAATATTTTTTTAATATAATTTTGTTTTAATAAAATACTAATATTTTTAGAGTGCTGTAAGACTGCCAGCACAATAAACTCTCGCTGAGATCAAACACATATCCTCAACATTACTCATTAGACCACAACCACAGCTGAATGCTGAATAACATGAGAAGAAGTTGGAACAAAACACACATAGACCAGCTGTTAATGCATCAATGAATGAGTCACTCAGTACTGTTGTTCTTATAATAGTGATATGACAAAAGTCAAACATACCGTGGGCGATGATCTTTGGCCGGGGGAGGAGCAGATAAAGGCTCCAGTCTTAAGGGTGGAGGAGCAGACAATCCTGGTGTCAAGAGTAACATACACACAATTACTAGAAATATTATAACCAGAAATCCACATAGTTGAACTATGGCTTTGCTGTCATACCGTTCAAATAAGCGCTCTCCGTCTTCTCTGTCTGAGCTGTAATAACCAAAGAACCATGTAACGAGGAATTAAAACAACCATAAAAAGCTTATTTCATGTTCTGAATTTAAAGGAATATTTCAGGTTAAATCAAATAACATCTTTTAATTAGTACAGAAAAAATATTTCAGCCCACAAAGTACTGATTTTTTTCATTTCCAGCTCATGAGACAGCATGTTAGTATGAAAATAATTATGTTTCCACAAAAATATACTGTCAAAAGTGCTGACAGAACCTTGAAGAGCAGGACTGGGCTTGACTGCCATCCGTCCCACCAGACACTCCTTCAGCATGGACTCATAATTCACCCACCGGTGGACCTGGGGTGGACAAAAATAGTGACACTTAAGAAGAAGTATAAAGCACTTGTAAATCATTCACCAACTATTAGTTTTAATTTGATTCATAGTTTAGAAATTGCAGTCTTGTTAATACATTAAAGGTGCAATGCAGTGTTAATTTAGTTGATGAATAATTTTCGTCAACAACATTTTTTCATGGATGAAAACGAGACGATGACTAAATAAAAATGCACTTTGAATGACTAAAACTATGACTAAAATCTACTCTAATTTTCGTCAACGAATAACGAAAATGATAGAGAGGGACGATTTGGGAAGATATCCAGTCAAGACTGCTGTCCTGTGTGGAGGATGCGCACATTTGAAGTGTAACGTGCTGATCTAACCGCGGGAAACGCGGCGCTGTTGCGCCCTCTACAGGCTCGCCCAGCAGCACTTCAGACTGCTTCACAATTAATGAATAGCGCACATTTATGCCAAGCAATTGCTTATAAGCTAATGTTGATGAATTATGACAATATTTACTACACAATGTTTATATGGTAATATGTTTTAGACGGTTGTAAGAGTGCATATTTTATCTCCCTCATCTGAACTTAAATGAGCAGCCTGCTACTGCTACAGTGCTGACTGCAGACATTTTCCAGTTCATTATTGTTATTTCGTTTACACAATAAACTGTATTTAATTTAATTTCTATTTAATTCATAGTAAACTACTGTATATAATAACATTATTTGATATTGAATAATATAAACTGATATTGAATAAATTATTCAATATATTTTACTAGTATAAGGGTTATTATAGTTAACTAAACCTAAAACCATAAAAATCTTCATTACCTGAAATGAACGTTAAAGGGTTAGTTCACCCAAAAATGAAAATGATGTCATTAATGACTCACCCTCATGTCGTTCCAAACCCGTAAGACCTTCATTCATCTTCAGAACACAGTTTAAGATATTTTAGATTTAGTCTGAGAGCTTTCTGTCCCTCCATTGAAAATGTATGTACGGTAGACTGTCCATGTCCAGAAAGGTAATAAAAACATCATCAAAGTAGTCCATGTGACATCAGAGGGTTAGTTAGAATTTGTTGAATCATCGAAAATACATTTTGGTCCAAAAATAACAAAAACTACGACTTTATTCAGCATTGTCTTCTCTTCCGGAATCCTTTCCATTGAATTGATTCCATTGAATCCTTTCATCTGTCGGCGTTGGTAATGCACTTTTACGTCACATACATTTTGGTCCAAAAATAAAAAAAAATTCTGACTTTATTCAGCATTGTATTCTTTTCCGGGTCTGTTGTCAATCCGAGTTCATGGCTGCGTCCGAAAACTGAAAAATGCTGCCTTCCGAGGACACATTTCAAGGTAAGAAGGCATCAAGGCACGTCCGAATCCAATGTTAGCTTCACTTCCTCTATCATGAGATACCTTCCTCAGATCGATTTTTGAAGGAAGCATAGATGTACCCTTAGCTGCCTTTGATATCCCACAATCCTGTGCTTTCCATTCTGTGACAGTTGAGCTAGAAAAATAAAGATGGCGTCCGAAAGTTGCGTTTGCTGCTCAGTTTGTGTATAAATGTACAATTTTGATCAACATATTTCAATTTTGATATCATTTCTATCGAGAAATTACTACTGTAGTAATTAAATATTTGTTTAGTTCTCACCAAAGCTCGCGCTATATTGCTGTAGATCATTAAACTGTTACGCTGCCTCAGAAGTCTGTCCGAAATCAGTTTCGTGAGGTACCTTCATGCACAAATGCTGCCGTACAAGTCATTCTCTTATAAGATAGCGAGGCAGCAAGACAGCTACCTAGGTTTTCGGACGCAGCCCATGACTCCGCTTCTTCTTCTTTCCTGTTTTACAGTGGTTGGCATCCAGCTTATTGGTGCATTACCGCCCCCTTCAGCTCCGGAGTGTGGTTCACGACTCCGCAGTGACACTGCTGATGTAAGACGCTGCTGATGTGTTATCTGGTGTGCCAGAGCTTCGTTTACAGTCTGAGGGAGACGCACGCTGTATTCAAGCTATTCTACATTGTTTGTATTTTGGTATTGCTATATTTTTTAAAATGGTGCGTAAGTGTGCATGTTGCGGATGTCCTAATCGTCAAAAACAACCACGGCGACGTAAAAGTGCATTACCAACGCCAACAGATGAAAGGATTCAATGGAATCAGTTCAATGGAATCAGTTCTATGGAATTAATTCAATGGAAAGGATTCCGGAAGAGAAGACAATGCTGAATAAAGTCGTAGTTTTTGTTATTTTTGGACCAAAATGTATTTTCGATGCTTCAACAAATTCTAACTAACCCACTGATGTCACATGGACTACTTTGATGATGTTTTTATTACCTTTCTGGACATGGACAGTATATCGCTCTGGGACTAAATCTAAATATCTTAAACTGTGTTCTGAAGATGAACGGAGGTCTTACGGGTTTGGAACAACATGAGGGTGAGTCATTAATGACATCATTTTCATTTTTAGGTGAACTAACCCTTTAATGTGATGAAATAATATATATGTATATATAAAAAATCATCTAGTTTCTAAGCTTTATCTTAACCTGATGTACTAAAATAACTAAAACAGAAAAAAAAGTAAGCAATCAACCCTGCAAATGAATGCTTAAATGCTTTGTATCTGTTCAGACAAAGTGAGTACAAATACAGAAATTCTGCTCCTAACTAGGCCCTAAAAACTTACTAAAATGTAAATAATTTGAAAAATCTTTAATTTCTACATCAGTGGCCTCCTAAAACAATATCTGAGAGGTCAAAAAAAAATTTGCTCATTTTTTTCTATATTTGGGTTTTACAGGGTTATTAGCGAATTAATGGTGAATTAATGGTAAATGTTTATATAATTACGGTGTTTTAAACAAGTGAATCTTGTTAAAATTTACATGCACATCTCGTCTCCCCTCAGATGCGCTGTAATGGTGATCCTGCGCACAATTCTCAAAACAACCACAAGATGTCGCTGTTTATTGGTAAATCCGATATTACAAAACCGATATCCGATTATGTTAAAATGCTTAAATATCGGGAAAAATATTGATAAATCGATATATCGGTCGATCTCTACTATTAATAAGCAGTAATTCAGAGTTTACTGAGGGAAAAGTCATAGTTAATAGTTTTAGTTCCCTATTCTAAAGTGTTACCAGAAAACTCTAGATATTAATAGTTTCGTAAATTGTTAACCAGTACATTAAGCATAAATTTGCTTTATACATAAACATTTCTTTTCACCTCATTACTATTCATTGAATAACTTTTTAATGTTTTCATGAAATAAGACTGACCTCTTATGTAGATATTGGTATGTAACATAAACATACTGACTCTTTACATATGAGCTAATTAAACAATGATCATTTTGTAAATTACAGTGAGAATGAATGAAGAACTCACTATTCATAAATAGCCAATTAATATATTAACAATGTAGAGGCTACAGTTTATAAACTATGAATTAACTATAAACAGTTTACAAATGATTTTTTAAGAGCTTTATTACTGCGTTTGAGATCAAAACAACATGGACTATTTTCTGAAAACACCATTCATGTTCTGGTTATGCAGCATTTCACCTGGTCAAACAGGTCCGTGCTGTCAATCCCAGCAGCCCTCATTAACTCTGCCTCTCCACCGGGATGGAAATCCATGTAGGCACTCACGTTATAGACCATACCTACAAAAAACACACAAACATGCGGACTTTAACATAAAATCAAAATATTATATTTACAAAAGTAGAGTACTTTTCTGTAAGACTGTAAAAAAAAAAAAAAAAAAGATACATGTGCTGTTTTCTGTTTTATTATAATATAATTTATTCCTGTGATCATTCAGTGATTACTCCAGTCTTCAGTGTCACATGATCCTTCAGAAATCATCCTAATATGATGATTTAATGCTCAAGAAATTATTATCATTTAAAGGGATAGTTCACCCAAAAATGAAAATTTGATGTTGATCTGCTTACCCCCAGCGCATCCAAGATGAAGATGACTTTGTTTCTTCAGTAGAACACAAATGATGATTTTTAACTCCAACCATCGCAGTCTGTCAGTCGTATAATGCGTGTCAATGGGAACTCCATCTATAAGAGTCAAAAAACATGCACAGACAAATCCAAATTAAACCCTGCGGCTCGTGATGACACGTTGATGTCCTAAGACACGAAACGATCGGTTTGTGCGAGAAATTGACATGCATTATAAGTTTAATATACTTTATACGGGATAAAAATCATCATTTGTTGCTCAAATCCGGTTAGTGAGGTCAGAAAACGCGTTCTGATGAGGGAAGTGATGTCTCACGCTTATACTTCAATCACTGCCGCTGTCAGAGCACGTTTAGACCTCACTAACCGAGTGCTGAACGCAGTTGGACATAGTGGTGTTTAAGAGGAAAAAAAAGATATAAATTCTGTTGGGTTTCTCGCACAAACCGATCGTTTCGTGTCTTAGGATATCAATGTGTCGTCACGAGCCGCAGGGTTTAATTTGGATTTGTCTGTGCATGTTTATTTTACTCTCATAGACGAAGTTCCCATTGACATGCATTATACGGCTGACAGACTGCAACGGTTGGAGTTAAAAATCTAAAGAAACTAAGTCTAAAACAAAGTCACCTACATCTTGGATGCGCTGGGGGTAAGCAGATAAACATCACATTTTCATTTCTGGGTGAACCATCCCTTTAAATGATTTGAGGTTGTACCTCTAATGCACGTCCAGCAGTCATTTCTGGTGTTGTGTTTCTTCAGCTCCTCTTCGGTCACCTCGATCAGTCTTCCTCTCAGGCCGGTCAGATCGCGTCCACTCTTGGTCTGTCGGATCCAGTCCAGCAGACTGTGACCGGGCTTCAGCGCCACCTGTGCGCGTCACACACAGCTGGATTTAGACATGCATGAATGTTAAATAGAAATTAATATCTCTCTATGCACTTAAACCACCCCTTAAATCAGCATATCAATGAAGTTTCACCTTGTTCCTGGACTGTCCGGCTGGAGCGACTCTCTGCTGGGATCCAGCTGCCGGGAAAGACTGCGACGGCACGTTCAGCATCACTGATGCTTTAAAACAACGCCAGTTCCTGACAAAACCTGTCCCAACACACTGGATATCACTAATAAATAAGAAACTGGCAGAAACACACTGATGCCGCTGATCGTGGGAGTTCACTTGTGAGGAAGTGCAGCGAGACGCGACTTCCTCATTTTGGCAAGTGGCTTCATTTTTTTTGACCTATCCAGCATGACAACATGACGCAGTTCAGCTGCTCTGAAACACTCATAAACATGAGAGATATGCAATAAACAGTCGCGATGACACTGCTGTCACAACAGCTCCTACAGCAGCACTTTCCTGCTGCTCAAACAACTGTCGCGAGAATGTGACGTCAGTGTCTTCCTCTATTATGAAATGCAGATTTCATAATAAAAGACTAATATATGACAAATCACCATTGTAGTCTTTAAAAGTCTTTATTTGGTACAATAGGCTATTTAAAAACCCTGTCAAAATTTTTTATAATACCACACGTGATGATCTTGATTCATATGGTTCTTATGTTTAGAAGAATATTATTTATTCTTTCGAGCCTGTGCATGTATTTTCTTGTTTCGTTTTTATATTTATTTATGTATTTTTACATAACTTACTGTTTTTCTCTCTTTCGTTTTGTGTCTAAACCCTGTAAATGAAATGACAACTTGCAATAGGCCTGGTTTTCTGAATTCATAAAACATGAAAACGAATGTATGTGGAAATAAATACATTTATACATAATGCAAAATGCAATTTGGTCTGAAATAAAATAGCTTAGTTTAGTTTAGCTTCATTTTTATCATAGTTTTATTGTTGTTGTTGTTGTTGTTGTTGTTGTGTATTTTAATGCATGTATAATATATTTGACCTAACATGTATTAATTCTGATATCTGCTGTCTCTCAGACATTTACATTTAATATCTTTCCACCTAGACTAAATAAATGTTTAGAAACCAAAATCTGTTATGATGGATGAATAATATAATATTAGCCTACTTTGGACCACATTTCCACATTGTTTGTCTAATGCAACAGGTATGATAGTGTTGTGCACAACTGCTGCTGTCTCCACACATACAGGCTGTTTCTTAAAGCTGGTAGTTATTATGTATCTAAAAACTCACCAGACAAAACACTGGAGATGACAGAAAAAACAACTGAAATGTTCCCTCTGTTTTCAGTTCTATAATCTTCCTCCTCTTCTTCCTCAAAGTCCTCTTCATCTTCCTTTACCATTCCAGGGGTATATTTTACAGTCAGTGGTTTTAAAAATCTGATTATCAGTCAGATCAAACAAATGCATGGCTTTATATTTTGCCAGGAGCTACATGCTGAACTTGCATGACTTTTATTATTGGCTAATCTGTTTAATCCCACCTTTAGGAACTAGTAGAGATTATACTGAATGACACAGGACTTCAAAGACTTCAGAATAAAAGTCTCAGGCCTAAATAAAGTGTCAAAGTTTAAAACAAATTTCCTTCCACTTTCAGTCGAACACTCATATTTTGTATGAACAGTTACTCAGAATCACACTTTACTGGCAAAGATGCAGAAGTGGTTTTCTTGATGAAATATAAACTCTGAATCCTTGAGTTGAACATTTTACAAAGCTTTTGCATTACACAAAATTTTACCTTTTTTGAAAAAAAATTCTTTGATCATTTGAGGCACAACTAAAATTCTCTTGAAGACTGTGTGAGATGAGTTTGTATTTTCATCTTTACATGAGTGAATTCTTGAGTTATCATTTACTGAGAGAGAGAAGAAGAACTCCTCCTTATTGGACACTCTTCATTTCTCTGATTCTGACACAATATAGATGGCCTCAAAAACAGTCATGAACTAAAAAAGACACATTTTAAGAAGCAGCCACAGAAATCTATTCCAATTGAATTGATGCAATGTGATGCATTCAGATTAACTGCAAAAAAATGAATCATCGTGAAGAATATTATTATTACCTGATGCAGTAGAGCTCACTGATCTGTGCTGCTTTCCCCAAAAACATCGCAAGCCTGTAGATCTGAGAGTTTCTACAATCTTATTATATTATATTATATTATATTATATTATATTATATTATATTATATTATATTATATTATATTATATTATATTATATTATATTATTTATTTGTTTGTCTGTTTGTTTGCATTCACAGAAAGATTTGGTGTTCCACCTGCACATTGAATGAGTCATGTGAAAGAGGTTTTATTTATTTTTTTCTCAAACATGAAGCTTCAAGGAGATGCTTTTGATCATTTTGATTGAGTCTGAGACATGAGACATGATTGGAGACTAGATTGTTTTCAGTACGTATATAAGTCAAATTTACTTATCTAGCTACATGCTTGTGCTTTGTAGTATTTTTAGAGCTCCTGTAGAACAGCATGCCGTGTAACATTCTAATGACGTCATAACGCTGAGCTGCAGTTATGTGTGATGTTGTTTTTTGTTTTGTTGTTGTGCATCTGATCATTCTACTGCTGTTATTACATCATACAGTAGTGTTGTTATAGTCTTTAGTTCTTGTGTGCGACTATGAACAAAGTAGGCTGTCTTCTCATGAAGGTCAATCTCTTGAAATACAAATAATGTAATGTCAATCGTATGTTGAAATTAAAATCACCAAAACATATTAAACCTATTTAAAAACTTGTGCTGTCAAAAGATTAATTGTGATTAATCGCATCCAAAATAAAAGTTTGTGTTTACATAATATATGTGTGTGTACTGTGTATAATTATTATGTAAATACACACACACATTCATGTATATATTTAAGAAATATTTGGATGTATATATATATATATATATATATATATAATTTACATTTTATATAAATATAAATATTTCATATATAAATATAACATTTTTCTTAAAGGTGCCCTCGAATGAAAAATTGAATTTATCTTGGCATAGTTAAATAACAAGAGTTCAGTACATGGAAATGACATACAGTGAGTCTCAAACTCCATTGTTTCCTCCTTATTGTGTAAATCTCATTTGTTTAAAAGACCTCCGAAGAACAGGCGAATCTCAACATAACACCGACTGTTACGTAACAGTCGGGATCATTAATATGTACGCCCCCAATATTTGCATATGCCAGCCCATGTTCCCAACATTATGAAAGGCATTATTAGATGTCTGGATCTGTGCACAGCTGAATCATCAGACTAGGTAAGCAAGCAAGAACAATAGTGAAAAATGGCAGATGGAGCAATAATAACTGACATGATCCATGATATCATGATATTTTTAGTGATATTTGTAAATTGTCTTTCTAAATGTTTCATTAGCATGTTGCTAATGTACTGTTAAATGTGGTTAAAGTTACCATCGTTTCTTACTGTATTCACAGAGACAAGAGCCATCGCTATTTTCATTTTTAAAAACTTGCAGACTGTATAATTCATAAACACAACTTCATTCTTTATAAATCTCTCCAACAGTGTAGCATTAGCCGTTAGCCACGGATCACAGCCTCAAATTCATTCAGAATCAATGTAAACAATGTAACAGTATACAATACTCACATAATCCGACGCATGCATGCCGCATGCATGACGAACACTTTGTAAAGATCCATTTGAGGGTTATATTAGCTGTGTAAACTTTGTTTAGGCACTGTTTAAGGCAAGCGCGAGCTCCGTGGGCGGAGAGCACGAGATTTAAAGGGGCCGCACAGCATAAATCGGCTCATATTTAATGATGCCCCAAAATAGGCAGTTAAAAAAATTAATTTAAAAAAATCTGTGGGGTATTTTGAGCTGAAACTTCACAGACACATTCAGGGGACACCTTAGACTTATATTACATCTTGTAAAAAAACGTTTGATGGCACCTTTAAATATATACACAAATGTGTGTGTATTTACATATACATAATAATTATGCAGTATATACACATACATTATGTAAACACTCACTTTTTTTTTTTTTTTTGATGTGATTAATCTTTTCACAGCACTAATAAAAACATAAACAAACTCAAATACTGATCTTTTCTGTTGCTTATTGTGTATGACTCTTTCCATACATGCCACTGTTTGAGCTGCTGTGGTAAAAGATGTTGAAAAGAGTCACAGTACAGGTCAAACATAAGGTAACCCTATTGTTGCTGTTTGCTTTAACTCAAGCCATAACCACTTAACTGGAGTGTTGAAACACATTGAACTACTAGTATTGAACACACTGTAAAGGACATTTAAAGATGTCATCATGAGCTGCAGTTACATGTACTGTATGTTCATTTAAGTTCAGTAACCCACATTTTTATAACAATAATATCTGATTGTGTTTCATTTGAATACCTCATAAAATCCCTGCATTTCTGATATGGGTCTTGTTTTGCTCGACTGTCTTTGTTTGAGCGCAGCACACTGAGGATCTGGAGCCGAACCTTGTAGAAGAGAAGAGGTCTGGATTACAACACCTGGAAATGAACTTCTCTCTCCTCTCTACAATCACACGTCCTTTGACTGTCATGCTGTTATATTGAACATCCTACTAAAATTCACTTTGTTGTGATTTGTCCATCTTCAGTCAATAGGGCAACTTCACGGAGGAGCGAGACATGCTGCTGTCCTCTTTCCTCTGAGAATGACACTCATCTGCTGGTCCTGGATGAATGTCTTCACATGCACTCATCTGTTGTTTGTTTACTGTGTTATCTTTCAAAGTAAAATAGCTTTAATATAAAACAATAATATAAAATGGTACAGTGAGAGAATGAAGTGAATAAATGATGAAGATAAATTTGCTCATTTGCACATTGTTTTTATTGGGTCATCTCCATCTTAAATTTTTAAACTTCTTTTTTTTTTTTTAAAGTTGTGAATATGAAATGATTTATAACATTTAAGTCAGAAAGAAAGATATTAAAATAAGACCAATTGATGGAAAGGCGTCACGTCAATGACCCTTACGTATACATGTGCATTTGTCCCGAGACTACACTTCCCATAATGCATTGCAATAAAAACAGGAAGAAAGACACCATGAGGAAATATTGTCCCAAAATGAATCATAGAGCGATGGAGGGATATTGTGCGGTGGAATGAGTCTCGAACACAGCGCATCAGCCAACAGCCGATGGAAGAGATCGAGGCGTTGGCTTTTCAGAGAGAGCGCGCGAGAGAGAGAGACAGAGAGAGTGAGAGTGAGTGTTCCATGAGCTGAATTCTGTGTTGGTCATCTCATATGATGGAACGGGCGATGGAGCATTTTAATGTACAGCTGAATCGACTGACGCGCTCCCTGCGCCGCGCGAGGACCGTGGAACTCCCCGAAGGTGAGACGTCACGCAGTACATTCTATTTACAAACATTCCTTTTTCTGAAGACTTCTGAAGTTGTCAAGGCGACCCTGGATACATTGTAGTCATCCTTCCTGTCTGCGGCCTTACACATTCTCTCGGGGTTGTCCATATATGGTCAATAACTACAAATACACAAAAGTGTATTTGGATTATTCTCCGGGCAGGACATATAAATTTCACAATAATGAAATAATAAAATATACTGTGAAAGGATTGGAGAATAACTAATCTAATTATTCCAAGATATTCACAATATAATATACATATTGTCATCTGACAGTCACACAATATGTTATCCAAGGTTTGCTCTACAGGGTTACTTAGTTGAGCGGTAACATATTTGACAATTTCACCATTTTGACTTTGAATTAGCATTATTTCAATGTCAGGCCTTGTCTGGCCAACCAAATGTTATTTTCTTTATCAGGTTAACCTCAAATTTGAATATAAATTTGAACTCATAATCAAAGAAATATTGTAAACCTTAAAGTGATAGTTCACCCAGAAATGAAAATGTGATGTTTATCTGCTTACCCCCAGCGCATCCAAGATGTAGGTGACTTTGTTTCATCAGTAGAACACAAATGATGATTTTTAACTCCAACCGTTGTCTGTCAGTGGTATAATGCGTGTCAATGAGAACTTTGTCTATAAGAGTCAAAAAAACACGCACAGACAAATCCAAATTAAACCCTGCGGCTCGTGACGACACATTGATGTCCTAAGACATAAAACGATAGGTTTGTGCGAGAAACCGAACAGTATTTATATCATTTTTTACCTCTAAAACACCACTATGTCCAACTGCGTTCAGCATTCAGTTAGTGAGGTCTAAACGCGCTCTGACAACGGAAGTGATCTCTCGCATTCATCGACGTATATGCACAAGACATCACTTCCATCATCAGAACGTGTTTTTTGACCTCACTAACCGGATGTGGAGGGCAGTTGGACATAGTGGTGTTTTAGAGGTAAAAAATTATATAAATATTGTTCAGTTTCTCGCACAAACCCATCGTTTCGTGTCTTAGGACATCAATGTGTCGTCATGAGCTGCAGGGTTTAATTTGGATTTGTCTGTGCATGTTTTTTTTTTTTACTCTTATAGACGAAGTTCCCATTCACTCCCATTATTTGACTGACAGACGGCAACGGTTGGAGTTAAAAATCATCATTTGTGTTCTACTGAAGAAACAAAGTCACCTTCATCTTGGATGCGCTGGGGATAAGCAGATAAACATCAAATTTTCATTTTTGGATGAACTATCCCTTTAACAATGTACCCAACATATTTGACGATCAATTAAAGGCATAGTTCACCCAAAAATGAAATTTCTGTCATTAATTACTCTCCCTCATGTTCTTCCAAACCCGTAAGACCTTTGTTCATCTTCAGAACACAAATTAAGATATTTTTGATGAAATCTGAGAGCTTTCTGTCCCTCCATTGACGGCTACAACTACCACTGTGACACTTCAAAAAGTTCAAAAAGAGATTGTAAAACTAATCCATACTTTATATGATAAACAGATTTAATTTAGGCTTTTACTTGCATATAAACATTCATCAACTCACACGTCAGTTGTGGTAAACGGAGGCTCAAGCTTCGTTTGACGTGCAGGAACCAATGAGGTTCGTTCTCGTGTGTTACGCAGCATGTTTGAGCGTCCGCGAGAGCCAGTGAGGTTTGTTCTCACTAGTGTTGTCAAAAGTACCGATACCAAGTCGCTCCTGAAATTTTAAATATGTGAAGCTTTGAGCGCTGTTGAGCGGATCCGTAAACACCTCTGATTGGCCAATGTGTTCATGCACTCAACATATATGTCTGTGATTGGCTACAATGATCAATGCACGGGAGCTTTTGAAAACAGGTGTCTGTCTATCAGTGGACCGCTGATCAGCGCTCGGTGAAGAGCGTCATTGATGTCTATTTACAACATGTTTTTGAAGCGTTGTTCATTGTAGCCAATCACAGACATGTATGTTGAGCACGTGAACATGATGGCCAATCAGAGGTGTTTACGAATCCGCTCAACAGCGCTCAAAGCGTCACATTTTTAAAATTTCAGAATCACTTGGTTGGTACCGAAGTCATTACTTTTGACAACACTAGTTCTCACACGTCAAGTGGGTTCGGTTGAGCTTCTGTTTATGTTTGTTGATCGATGTTTATTTGTGAATAAAAGCCTGAATTCAATCTGTTCATCAATTCTTCAATTTATGAACTTCTTTAAGCATCAAAGTAGTAGTTGAGTAGCTGTCTATAGAAGGGCAGAAATCTCTCAGATTCCATCTAAAAATTCTTCATTTGTGTTCTGAAGATGAACGAAGGTTTTATGGGTGTGAAATTTCATTTTTGGGTGAACTATCGCTTTAATATACTCCTATAAAATAAAATAAATATTTTTGAGAGAGAGAGAGAGAGAGAAAGTTATAAAAGTATCAGTATCATCAATGGACATGAAATGTGCCCTAAATGGCTCTCATAATGGTCTGTAATGCATCTGGACATTGTACTTTTCTCTTTGTTCTTGATGACGATTCTCAATATGCTCTCATTATTGTAATACAGTAACTTATTTAATCCAGCATAAATCAAAGGTAGTTCAGCATACTACCCTGATGTATTTTACATTTAACATAAGATATTCCATCTTCCAAAGCTGTCTCCAAGTGCAGTGTTTTGGGACAGTCTTTGTTAGACAGAAAATATATTTGAAATATGTGTATTTTTGTTCTTGTAGACAGTGAAACAGCTGTGTACACCCTCATGCCCATGGTCATGGCTGACCAGCACAGGTGAGTGACACTCTTCCCATGAGGAACACATTAGTCCGACATTGTTAGTTTTCCCTGACTATGGTGAGAATGCAACATCCTGGAACACAATTAAACTTCTATAAACTCTTATCTGTTGGGCCACACTTCTGAATGTAACAACTGTGAATGATTATTGCTATTTAAAATTTCCGTATTTATGCTTACAGGTCAGTTTCTGAATTGCTTTTAAACTCAAAGTTTGATGTCAACTACGCCTTCGGACGTGTTAAAAGAAGCCTTCTACACATTGCTGCCAAGTAAGTTGTTGCTGTATCATTTTATTTATTTTCACATTCTCACAAAATTACAGAATTGACACAACCACATTTTTTAAATATAACCCTTTTTTTTATATATTTTTGAAACTCTTCATTAAGGGGTTTCCAGTTTTCTTAGTGTTTCCTAAATAAACAGCATTTTATATATACTGTATATATACATGACCCAAATTGAATATGTTCTTCGGATGTTTATCTGTTGTTGTTGTTTCAGTTGTGGATCGGTAGAGTGTCTTGTCCTGCTGTTAAAGCGTGGAGCGAATCCAAACTATCAGGATATCTCCGGCTGCACACCTCTGCATCTGGCTGCAAGAAACGGGTAAACGGAGAGTTTTATAAACTCGGCACAGCACTGCCACCTGCTGGAAGCAGAACAATTTACATTCATTAGTCTTTATCCATTCAAGCCTGAGCATTTGACTTTATTGCATGGGAAAAAAAAAAAAAAAAAAGGATATCTGATCAGTAATTTTCTTCAGACTGAGAAATTAATTTATGTTGAGTGCCATGATCTTTTTTCCCATGTTGTCTTCACAGACAGAAGAAGTGTATGGGCAGACTGTTAGAGTTCAATGCTGATGTTAATATCTGCAATAATGAAGGTCTCACTGCTGTGAGTATGATGATAAAACTGCACATTTAAGACAGAAATAACAAAAACAACATTAATAACAACAAAAAGTTATTATTATTATCCCTCTACCACTCTATGACAATTAATATATTTAATATATACAAACCCGATTCCAAAAAAGTTGGGACACTGTACAAATTGTGAATAAAAACAGAATGCAATGATGTGGAAGTTTCAAATTTCAATATTTTATTCAGAATACAACATAGATGACATATCAAATGTTTAAACTGAGAAAATGTATCATTTTAAGGGAAAAATAAGTTGATTTTAAATTTCATGGCATCAACACATCTCAAAAAAGTTGGGACAAGGCCATGTTTACCACTGTGTGGCATCCCCTCTTCTTTTTATAACAGTCTGCAAACGTCTGGGGACTGAGGAGACAAGTTGCTCAAGTTTAGGAATAGGAATGTTGTCCCATTCTTGTCTAATACAGGCTTCTAGTTGCTCAACTGTCTTAGGTCTTCTTTGTCGCATCTTCCTCTTTATGATGCGCCAAATGTTTTCTATGGGTGAAAGATCTGGACTGCAGGCTGGCCATTTCAGTACCCGGATCCTTCTTCTACGCAGCCATGATGTTGAAATTGATGCAGGATGTGGTCTGGCATTGTCATGTTGGAAAATGCAAGGTCTTCCCTGAAAGAGACGACGTCTGGATGGGAGCATATGTTGTTCTAGAACTTGGATATACCTTTCAGCATTGATGGTGCCTTTCCAGATGTGTAAGCTGCCCATGCCACACGCACTCACACAACCCCATACCATCAGAGATGCAGGCTTCTGAACTGAGCGCTGATAACAACTTGGGTTGTCCTTGTCCTCTTTAGTCCGGATGACATGGTGTCCCAGTTTTCCAAAAAGAACTTCAAATTTTGATTCGTCTGACCACAGAACAGTTTTCCACTTTGCCACAGTCCATTTTAAATGAGCCTTGGCCCAGAGAAAACACCTGCACTTCTGGATCATGTTTAGATATGGCTTCTTTTTTGACCTATAGAGTTTTAGCCGGCAACGGCGAATGGCACGGTGGATTGTGTTCACCGACAATGTTTTCTGGAAGTATTCCTGAGCCCATGTTGTGATTTCCATTACAGTAGCATTCCTGTATGTGATGCAGTGCCGTCTAAGGGCCCGAAGATCACGGCATCCAGTATGGTTTTCAGGCCTTGACCCTTACGCACAGAGATTTTTCCAGATTCTCTGAATCTTGGGATGATATTATGCACTGTAGATGATGATAACTTCAAACTCTTTGCAGTTTTTCTCCGAGAAACTCCTTTCTGATATTGCTCCACTATTTTTGGCCGCAGCATTGGGGGAATTGGTGATCCTCTGCCCATCTTGACTTCTGAGAGACACTGCCACTCTGAGAGGCTCTTTTTATACCCAATCATGTTGCCAATTGACCTAATAAGTTGCAAATTGGTCCTCCAGCTGTTCCTTATATGTACATTTAACTTTTCCGGCCTCTTATTGCTACCTGTCCCAACTTTTTTGGAATGTGTAGCTCTCATGAAATCCAAAATGAGCCAATATTTGGCATGACATTTCAAAATGTCTCACTTTCAACATTTGATATGTTATCTATATTCTATTGTGAATAAAATATAAGTTTATGAGATTTGTAAATTATTGCATTCCTTTTTTATTCACAATTTGTACAGTGTCCCAACTTTTTTGGAATCGGTTTTGTAATTGTAATATATTGATTGAAAATAGAATAAATTGAATAAATTGGCAATGAACAGAGAATGCAGATGGGTTACCGAGCACAGGCCTGGTTCCAGAGTCAAATCTGGTGCTTTAGCATCAATGCACATATATCAGACTTTTGTCCCGTCCATTGCTATGGGCACTATAGCCGCGTTTCCACCAAAATTACCCGGAACAATTTGTCCCAGGAACTTGTTTCCCCCAAAACCTATAGCTGTGTTTCCATAGTGGTCTAAAGTACCATGAAGATAGTCCGGTGACATAGGACTGCGCATGACTTTCTAGGTCAGTGCGAGCATGTACTTTCAGAGGGGGAATTTTTTTACATGGAACTTCATTTAGACCCTGGTTCCTGTGGTGGAAACACACAGAGTACCGACCCAATGTACCTAGTTCCTAGGGAAAGTTCCTGCGGTGGAAATGCGGCTTATGTCAATCATTGCAATTTCAAGAGTGAATTTTCCATTTGCAGCATGTATGTCTCTGCACAATAAATCTCTTTACATCGTGTATACACTTTGTTTGTTAAAATGAGAAGATTTGAGAGCTTGCAGAACTCAGCACTGAACAAAAACTGAGTGGTGAGTGGATTCTGACTAGCTTCAACACTTCTGATTGGCCATTGCATTCAAGAATTCAACAGATATGTCCAGTGTTGGGGAGTAGTTAACTACATGTAGCGGCGCTACTAGTTTAACTACATTTTTCAGTAGCTTGTATGTAGTTCAGCTACTTTTAAAACAGTGTAGCTTTTCCAGTAGTTAACTACATTTTCCAGCAAGTAGCGGTGTAGCGCGACCAGAAGCTACAAGCTACATTCCGTTTTGCGTTCTGCATTGCATTGAAGCAGCACAGCGTCTTCAGATCACGAACTAAAATAGTGCATTACCGCCATCTATTGTTATATCACAAATCTTGCGGCTTTATCAGTTCAGCAGTTCATCGAGAAGAGATCGTCTGGAGATTATGTAAAGGAGTGGGTTCACACTGCACGAATCGATTAGTAAAGGTTGCCCTTAATTTATAAACAAATGATTAAAACTCTGTCTGTGTCGAAGACTTCAAGCGCATACAGGTGAATAATAGCATTTTTAAATGGATTGTCCTGCTTTATTGCAGTCTATATCAAATGTATGCAAACTATTTTATTACAGTGGTGACCCGCCTTAGTCTAATCTGTCCCGCCAGTTTTATAATGAACCTAAGATAACTAACACAGAGTTTTGAGTCATTGCATTGGCAAAGCATCCGTCAATTGAACAGAAAATAAAATCGCGATATAGCTTAGTGCGCTTATTATCACATGGCAAAGACTGATCTAATAAAATCGGTTGCTCGGGTATAAGAATGTTCACGCGAGAAGCGCATGATTCGCGTCTCAATGCTTCATCACTGCATGTGCTGTGAGTTTAACTTGCATTTTCTGTGTATCCAATTTAAGTTAAGGTTCGGTTTAAGTGCAGGTCCGGTTCCAGAATCAAATCATTGAGGGTGCTTCTGAAATAAATGAGGGTGCTATAGTAAAGTGCAGATGTAATGTGTAAACAACGGCTCCGCCATAATAAGAATAGCAATGTATAGTGAGACATTTAAGATAAGTAATTTTACAAATAATTGGAATAGAATTTAAAAAATATTGATACAAAAATTCTAATATTTTTCTAGTCTGCATTTAACATTGCTTATTATTATTCTTATTATTGCATATTTTTGTCCCGTGTTATGGTTATGGTAGCAATTTTGAGCATGAATCCTGCATTTATATGTAGAAATCACTTCTGTAACTGCAGAGTGCAATTGGTGGTCGGTCCTCTCATAGCATGAAAAATAAAACTTATATTAAAATTCTGAATGTATTATAAATAAAGCGTGCAAAGAGAGTCAGTGTGAGATATAGGCTACATTTGAGTATTGTATCTTTTTGATATAGTTTACAAAATAAAACAGTATGCTTTGAAATCATAATTGTAGTGCATTGCTTTGTTTAAACCCCAAACATCTTACTTAAATATTCTTCATTAACAGTTATCCAGTTATTTGTAATAAACTGTCATTTAAAAAAAAAAAAAAAAAAAAAAAAAAAAAGTAGTTTCAATGTAGCTAGCTACTTTTTGATAGTAACTTGTAGTGTAGCGAACTACTTTTTCAAAAGGGTAGCTTGAGTGTAGTTTAACTACTTTAATTTATGAGTAGCTTGTAGCTTGTCAAACTACAGTTTCAAAGTAGCTTCCCCAACACTGGATATGTCTGTGATTGGCTACACTGCTCAACATTGCAAAAGCACGTTGTAAATAAAAAACCTTTGACGCTTTACAGAGCACAAACACAAATACACACTGGAGTGTTTACTAAATCTTTTTCACCAATATCCTATTATTAAAAATAAATAAAAAATATGTAAAGTAAATCTAAAATAAGCTAAATAATGTAAAGTTTAATTTCAGCGGTAGTTGCTTGTTATCCGCTCCCACACATGTGAAGGTAGTCACTACTGCATTTTCTTCGTTTAGCTTTATTTTTAGTCTTTGTGATGTCAGGCATTGCTGAAGATTTATCCATCTGCATTTGTCCTTTTCAGCAACCCTGTTGATAACCATTTATCTACGTTTAAATCTGCTGTAGCCAAAAGTAACTGTATGCAGCAAAAGTATGGCAGATAAATTGGTGGTTTTTACACAACCAAACAGCAAGCTTAAAGGTGCCCTAGAATCAAAAATTGAATTTATCTTGTCACAGCTATATCTATGTGCACAGCTGAATCATCAGACTAGGTAAGCAAGCAAGGACAATAGCGAAAAATGGCAGATGGAGCGATAATAACTGACATGATCCATGATATCATGATATTTTTAGTGATATATGTAAATTGTCTTTCTAAATGTTTCGTTAGCATGTTGCTAATGTACTGTTAAATGTGGTTAAAGTTACCATCGTTTCTTACTGTATTCACGGAGACAAGACTGTTGTTATTTTCATTTTTAAACAATTGCAGTCTGTATAATTCATAAACACAACTTCATTCTTTATAAATCTCTCCAACAGTGTGTAATGTTAGCTTTAGCCACGGAGCACAGCCTCAAACTCGTTCAGAATCAAATGTAAACATTCAAATAAATACTATACTCACATGATCCGACGCATGCATGCAGTATGCATGACGAACATCTTGTAAAGATCTATTTGAGGGTTATATTAGCTGTGTCCAGATCAGATGCCGTTATCCGTATCCAGATCAGATGGAGAACCTGTGTCTGGACCTGCCTACAATGTAGCCCAGGAGACAATGGGCCTACAGATCCAGTTCTGGCTGCATCTATAATTCTGATTTTTAATCCCCGTATCCGCTTACATATATTTATATATAATCTATTTTTAATCTCTATAATAAAATGTATAATTTAGATTTTGATCTCCATATCCATTTACATATATTATATATATCTTCCAAGGGGTTTTTTCCCTCCTAGGACTTTTTTCCCAGTGTTAGCACACTGGGTTTTTCTCCTAGGGGGTTTTTTCCACCCCTGGGAGTCAGCCGACATTGGCTTAATGTAGCACCATCTTGTATATGTTACATATTACCACGCTTGTTTGTACATCTTATTTTTAACCACTTCCCTTTTTTCTGTGCTTCTAATATGTAAAGCTGCTTTGAAACAATTACCAATTGTAAAAGCGCTATATAAATAAATTTGTGAATTTGACTGTGTGAACTTTGTAAATGCACTGTATTATAGCCGAGAGCTCGGGGGGCAGGGAGCGCGTGATTTAAAGGGGCCGCAGCCTGAATCGGCTCATATTTAATGATGCCCCAAAATATGCAGTTAAAAAAATTAATTAAAAAAAATCTATGGGGTGTTTTGAGCTGAAACTTCACAGACACATTCAGGAGACACCTTAGACTTATATTACATTTGTAAAAACTTGTAAAAACTGGTTCTAGGGCACCTTTAAATAGTGAATACACAGTAACAGTTTAATATTTATTTTTTCTTATTTCATTATATATTGAATTATTATATTTAATTAGACATTTTTACATATATTAACAAAATGATTATTTTTATAAATAGTAAATGGATGAAAACCACTGGCCTAGACCATTAGAAACATGAATTCCTGCAAGTATATCCAAACCTTTGACTGGTTTTATTGTTGTTGGTATTATTATTACTCTTATTATTATTATTATTATTATTATTTATTTATTTAGTTTGTTATTATTGGTATTTTAACAATGTCTGCAGCAATTAAGGGTAATATGTGGCATTGATAAAACAAAAGTTATATAAAAAATAAAAGGAAATTTAAATGGAAATACATGCTGTTAGCCTCATAGCATAATAGCCCAGATCATATTTCAAAGGCAGATATCACAATTTGGCCAAAAAATGACTTAGGCAATTATGCTATGAGGCTAACGATGTGCAATATTGTAAATGTGAAATGTGCAATCTGTGGTTGAGTTCACATGGAATGATCATATTATAATATTATTTACTAATATTGTGTTCTGTATCTCATCCTCTGATGTCATTAGATTCATTGGCTGGCAGTGAATGGAAGGACTGAGCTTCTCCATGACCTGGTGCAGCATGTGTCTAATGTGGACGTGGAGGACGCCATGGGCCAGACAGCCTTACATGTGGCCTGCCAGAATGGACACAAGACTGTACGAAAACTGTCTGACTACAACAGTTGCACACTAGAACTAAACGTCCTTTTTACTAATCGTATTAAGTTATGTTCTGGTGATGTTTCCCACAGACAGTGCAGTGTCTCCTGGACAGCGGAGCGGACATCAACAGGCCCAATGTGTCTGGAGCGACTCCACTCTATTTCGCCTGCAGGTGATCATTATTCACAGAACTACCAGCTGCCAATGTAAAGAGAGACGGTTTACCATGATTACTGTTTGTTTCGCTTCGGCCTGATATGGGAAAGTGGCACATTTGGTCAAGAATTAGAATGTGGCCCCTTAAGAAAATTAACTTCCATTCAGTGACTGAATCGGGACAGCTTTCTGACTACACAAAAAACATAATTAGGGGTTTGAACAGATATTTTTCCTGGATATAACCTTTTAACACAGGGCTTTCTTGTGAGTTTAATGAGCATAACTAGAGAATTGAGCTTTCTTTGCTGTAATGACGGGCTAATAAGAATGTGTCCTGATGAGGATGCGCCGCTGTTGGTATTCTGAGTGTTCATCTTTGGTTGCTGAGCAACAGCACTGCATCCGTCTCTTGTTTTGATTACATTTTGCCACTGATATCAGTCCACTCGAGGCTGATGATGATGTGATCAACACTAACATGCCTCACAACAGATAATTAAAGAGACTAATTAAACATGGGGTTGAAAAAAGTCTGGGCCCGCTCTGACTCTTGTAATTTCATACTCACTTTTGTGATACTTGCGTATTGTAAATGAACCATACGCATCCTTCTGGGTTCGGGAATGGCAGGGCCATCATTACTGGTGGGCAACCAGGATGTTGTCTTGAGTCCTGAACTGAGGGTGGCATACAAAGATTACGTTCAGACTGCGGGCAAAAGTGACCCAAATTGGATTTTCTTTGCTCATATGTTAGTCAGTGGAGGGACGGTGAGCTGTTATACAAGTAAAACTTGTGGAAAAACGTTGCTCTCTTTCTCCTCATCCTCATCGGTGTCCTCCTTATCTCCTGCACACATATTCACTGGCTTCCCCGGCACATCACCTTATAAATTGACGATTTCTGATTCATTAGCCGCTAACGGTAAGCGTAGCTAGTAGGTCGTGTGTTCTCCATAAAGTAATGTGTAGTTGCATAATATTGACGTTCAGTGAACCAATAGCAGCCTTCAAATACGTGAGCAGAAGATGTGTTTACCCTTGATTCTAACTGTTTTGCCTCACATAACTAACTGTAAAAATAAGTTTCCATTAAAATACAATACTACTTATTCATGAATAACTTCAGAACAGAATTTGTCATTAAAATTGTTGTTTTTCATTGTTGATCAAATGTGCCATTTTCATTATTTACTTGCAGAGAACAAAGTGCAACACGCTAAACATCATAGAAAAATGAGGGGATTTTCAACCTAAACTTGTTCACATTGAAGGAAGATATCGATATTGTGCAGTTTATAAGCATTTGTCATTGTGTTGCAGTCACGGTCAGAGGGACACGGCTCAGATACTGCTGTTCAGGGGAGCCAAATATCTGCCAGACAAGAACGGGGTCACGCCGCTGGACCTGTGTGTGCAGGTGAACGCTGTGTAGTTTACTTCTTATTTTAGTTTGATTCATATTTTGAATTAGCTTTCATATTTATATTTTTAGTTTTAATATTAATTTCAGTTTAATTTTTAGTCATTTATAGGGGTGTGACGAGATCACGTGACACGAGTTTATGAGAAGGAGACGAGACAAGATTTTTACACAGTATTTTTTAAATCGTGAAATCGTGTTTTAATTAATCGTCTTGTAATGAATGTCATTTCACTTCTATTTTCTGAGTATGAATTATCATATGCAGTAAAAGACAACAATACTCAAGTACTGTAAAAAGTTGACAGGCTTCTCTCCTGTATGATTTCATATGAGAACTTTTGTCCTCCTAACTAAACATGTTAATTTTAGTTTAATTTTAGGTAATTTATAGGGCTGTGACAAGACTGTTAGATCATGAGAACGAAGGTTTTTACACTGTATTTTTAAGAAATCCTCAATGAAATACATGACTAGAGAAGGTCTGCAGATGCATTTGAAATGTTTTAACTAATCATCTTGTAATGAATGTCATTTCAGTTCTACTTTCTGAGTATGAATTATCATATGCAGTAAAAGACAACAATACTCACTGTAAAAGATTATTCCACAAACTCAACCGACTGGCTTCTCTCACACGAGTCTCTTCAGATCTTACTGTATACATGATTGATGAGCTTCTTCTACATTTGACCTCCTAACTGAACTCCTTTCCACAAACTGATCATTGAAATAAAAACAGTATTAATAAAAATGAAAAACAAAGTTTTCTCTTAGTCTTATTAAGTGCAAACAATAAGTGCAACCATAATCAAAGTACTCTCTCAATATTCAAAGTGCAAATAGAGACCAAATATTTCTTCAAGCCTGATACAGAGCTGAGAGACAGTTACAACTGCACAGCCCAGACTGAGATCGCTTTCATATTGGGAGATATTTGCATGCATCAGGGAGCCACTCTTAAAATGTGGGATTTTGAAATAGCATTTGAATATGTGCTCGCATTTTGCTTTCGCTTTCGAGATGTGCGTACTCCGTGAATAGAGAGCGGCACATTCTACAAGATCAGACATTTGTCAGATGCTTAGGCTCTGTTGTGCAACGAATCCTCCGCCATGGTCTTGTCAGTCATCTCGTCACTTACTCTCATCACGTGATCACTGAACCCTGATTGCTGCTGCTCTACATAAGCTGGATGGGATTGATGTGACCGTTATCCAACTGAATTAAAGGTTTTTTATTTCTGTAAAAAGCAAAATGTCAGTGGAGGCGTAATGTAAACGTAGCTGTGGCGTATTCTATACTAATTTCACCCTCACGCTCCGTCATGGCGATATCACAAGACAGCTTTTCACCTCGCCAAAAAATCTCACATTTTATTCTCACGAGATCTCATCACACCCCTGGTAATTTTGTTACGTGCTTTTGTCATTTTATTGTTTTTTTTTTTTGTTTGTTTTTTTGTATTGCTATTTAGGTTTATTCATTTCTATTTCAGTTGTAGTTTGGTTTTTATTTCACTTAAGCTTTTTTGTTTCAGTTTATTGCAAAGGTAGCATTTCTAATTTTCATTTAGTTTTTATATACAGTTGCAAGAAAAAGTATGTGAACCCCTTGCAGAATCTGTGAAAATGTGAATAATTTTAACAAAATAAAGGAGATATTACAAAATGCATGTTGTTTTTTATTTAGTACTGTCCTGAGTAAGATGTTTTACATAAAAGGTGTTTACATATAATCCACAAGAAAACAAAAAAACAAAAAAAACAATAGCTGAATTTATTAAAATAACCCCATTCATAAGTATGTGAACCACTGATTCTCAATACTTTGTGTCGTTATCTGGATGATCTACGAGTGTTTTTATGTTTTGTGATGGTTGTTCATGAGTCCCTTGTTTGTCCTGAGCAGTTAAACTGAGCTCTGTTCTTCAGAAAAATCCTCCAGCTCCTGCAGATTCTTCAGTTTTCAAGCATCTTCTGCATATTTGAACCCTTTCCAGCAGTGACTGTAGGATTTTGAGATTCATCTTTTCACACTGAGGACAACTGAGGGACTCAAACACAACTATTAAAAAAGGTTCAAACATTCACTGATGCTCCAGAAGGAAACACGATGCATTAAGAGTCGGGGGGTGAAAACTTTTGAACAGGATGAAGATGTCACAATTTTTCTTATTTCGTTTAAATATACTTTTTTTTTTTTTTTTTTTTTCATTTAGTACTGCTCTTCGGAAGCAACAGAAGATAATTGCATGTTTCCCGGAAGACAAATTAAGTAACAATTTACCTTGATCTTTGAATTCCAAAAGTTTTCACCCCCCGACTCTCAATGCATTGTGTTTCCTTCTGGAGCATCAGTGAATGTTTGAACCTTTTTTAATAGTTGTGTTTGAGTCCCTCAGTTGTCCTCAGTGTGAAAAGATGAATCTCAAAATCATTCAGTCACTGCTGGAAAGGGTTCAAATATGCAAAAATGCTTGAAAACTGAAGAATCTGCAGGAGCTGGAGGATTTTTCTGAAGAACAGAGCTCAGTTTAACTGCTCAGGACAAACAAGAGACTCATGAACAACCATCACAAAACACACAAACAGTCGTAGATCATCAGGTAACCACACACAGTATTGAGAATCAATGGTTCACATACTCATGAATGGGGTTATTTTAATAAATTCAGAAAATATTGTTTTGTCTTGTGAACTAAACGCAAACATCTTTTATGTAAAATATCTTACTCAGGACAGTACTAAACAAAAAAATATCATGCATTTTGTAATATCTACTTTATTTTGTTAAAATTATTCACATTTTCACAGATTCTGCAAGTGGTTCACATACTTTTTCATGCAACTGTATTTTATTTCAGCTTTATTTCAGTTAACATAAATGCTTTTAATAGTTCATCCAATATTTTGAATTAGCTTTTATTTTTAGTTTTCATGTTCATTTTAGTTTAATGTTTAATATTTTCGCCATGTGCTTTTGTCATTTTATTATTCTTTTTATATTGCTATTTAAGATTAATTTAGTTTTATTTCACTTTTAGTTAGTTTTTAGTTTCAGTTAATAATCTTAATCTTAAAATCTTAATCTTTTGTTTCATCTCAATATTTAAATTTCAATTTGTTTCCAAGGCAACATTTTTAATTTTCATTTATTTTGTTTTATTTCAGTTAACAGAAATGTTTTTAATAGTTTTAGTTGTAGTTAATGATAACTCAGGTGCTCATATGCTGGACACTGAAGCTCGTCTGTAACTAATTTCAGGGTGGTTATGGCGAAACGTGTGAAATCCTCATCCAGCACCACGGCAGACTGTTCCAGACACTGATACAGATGACCCAGAACGATGACATTAAAGAAAACATGGTACACCTCTATTTTCCTCATCTATCTTTCTTCATAAGTTTATGTACATAACTGTCTTTTTACATGTTGAACATTATTTCTAAGCTAAGGCAGGTTCTAGAGCATGTTTCACAGCAGAGTGACTCCAACTACCAAAGGATCCTGACCAGCTTGGCGGAGGTGGCCACCACAAATGGACACAAACTGCTGAGGTCCGTCTACGTTATCCACAATTTTTAAGAAATTCCTCTTCTTATATAGAACTTCCTTTACTCAAATCTGTTTCTCACTCTGTTTCCATTCAGTTTGTCCAGTAACTTTGAGGTCCAAACCAAGAGTTTACTCCGGATTATCCGGATCTTCTGTCATGTGTTCTGCCTTGGACCGTCCTCCCCAAACAATGGGACTGACATGTGCTACAATGGAAACAAGACGCCCCGTAGCCAGGTGTTCAAGGTCAGTGCGCATCCCACGGCAAACCAATCTTACTTGTTTGCTGATCATAAATGTTCAGATGCTTAAAGAAAGTGATGTTCTGTTTCACCAAAGTGTTTGATTCTTCTAGCATAAAAGATGACCCTAACCCAGATATGCATAAAATTATGATATGTAGAAACTTTTTATGATTTTTTTTTTCTACTTATGGATATTAGGACTGGGTTAAAATGTTTGTTAAATGTTTAATGCAAGTAAATAACATTAAAAACAGTCAAGGAATGTTTTCACTAAATTAACTCAGTGAACAGTATTTAATTGTGTTTTTTTTAATGCACCAATATAACAATGCATCGTAATAATCTGATTTGTATTAAAACTAACTGACATTAAAAACATTCTTGACTTCCATTATTTATTTATTTACTTTTCAAATGTATTTTATGTATGATTTAATTGTTTTACCCTTGTCCCACACCTAGACTTTACTTTCAATATTAAACTCTAAAAATTCATCATAAAAATATATATATATATTTTTACATGTTTAATATTATGATGATTCATGCAGGGTTTTTCCTGTGTTGAAGATATTTTGCCGGACCCCAAAATGAATCTTTGTCCCACCAAAGATTTATTTGATCATTTAATGTGATGTGACCTGCCGTTCTGCTGTAGCCGGCTGCTTTAAAACGTGAGGTTTTGTCCAGTTCGAGTTCTGCACGCTCGTGAATCCGTTCATTATAACCAGTATAAATACGATGTCAACAGGTGATTCACTGCACAGCGGAGACAGCTTCAGTGATTATAATGGGAGTTTTCACAAGAGTGCAGCTTTGTGTACCTCTCGTTGTGATTGACAGCTACAGTGATTATAGTGGCAGCAATCATTTCTCGCTTTCTGTATATAAAGTATATTTTTCATGCTGCCAACTACACCGCAAAGTTTCTGGATTGACAACTGTATTTAAATGCACAATTGACAGTGATAACCATAGCAATGGACGGAACGAAATAATCTGATACTGTGTGTAAAATGATCTGTGCATTCATTCTTGGAATGTAAATGCGAAATAATGGACCTGCCGCTTGTTCTACGTAATGTGTTACTTTGCTGTTCATTTTATTACTAACTTTTCAAATCAGTCACAGTACACATAAATTTACAGATTTTTAAATATAAAACAGTTCTAAGCACTTTGTTTTATGATCAGTCCTAACAGACTCCATGAAAAATAGGATACGTTAATATTATTTCTTTGCATTTATTTTGGATTTATTGCCAGTACTCAACACTGTTTGAAATTGGCCTTAGACAGTTTTATTTTCAAACTGTTTAAATATAATTTCCACCATGGATATGGTTAAACACAGTAACTAATGAGAGTGTGAAAAGTGTTTGAGTTTAATTTCTTAAAACCCACAAGGCCAAAAATGTGCAAAGTTGAAGGAAGGCCCACATTTTACTGGGGACTTCAGTGAACATTTTTGACTGCTGATCCTTTGAATCTGTGCTTTGACAGGAAATTTTTGGAAGAATTTATTGTCAGTAATGAATCAGACTTGCCTCATATCGATGGTTTTGACCTTGAGGTTTCAATCAGAGATAATATTAAAATATCTAACATGTTTATAGAATGTCACAAGCACTCAAACTAGTATACTGCTGCAAAATTAATGTGCAAATAAGATATTTACAATGTCACTTCATTTTATATAGTAGATCATATACAGTAGTGGCCAAAAGTGATGTTCAGAGGGAATATTTGTTTTTAATGACCCTGTGAGTTTCATTAAACCATCAAAATATGAGGGGGAGAATAAATAAATAAATAAATAAAAATACAAAAATAAATATATATATATATATATATATATATATATATATATATATATATATATATATATATATATATATATATATAAATAAAAAATATTCTAAAAATGAGGGAAGAACAAAACAACTAAACTTGGTTAAGGTATTTATCTGACAAAATTATTTTGAAAAAAGGCAAACTACAGCTACGGGTTTTATTTTACTATGCCAAAAATAAAATAAAAATGCATAGATTAAAAAAAAGCTGACAGGAAAAAACATGCATCGAGAACAACATAATCAGTTAGTAATTTTTGGTTTATTCTCTCTGGCTAAAGATGATGTCAGTTTGTCATGTTTCATTGCGTTATCATCACAAATAAAACAATCGACTCCAAGCACAATTATGCAATATGCTTACAAAATCTTTAACAAATTTGTAATAATATTTGAATAAGGGTTGAAGATGTGAAATTTCGTAGGCCGGACATTATTTTTAGTCACCACTGTAGAATATACTGTAAATATTCAATGTATCTCCTGATCTAGTGTACAGACGATAGACGAACACGCAGTCTGCTGTAGAATGGAATGGTTCCTCTCAGAAAGCTGCTCTGGTGTTGTGAAGCACAGCTGTGTTGACGTGACGTTCTCTTGTGTTGCTGTTTAGCCTCTGGAGCTCTTATGGCACTCTCTTGATGAATGGCTGGTTCTCATCTCCACTGAGCTGGAGAAGGAGTGCACAGACGCAACAACCTCATCCTCAGGAAATGACATCGCGTCACTTTTCCTGAAAAAGCAGGAGGGCGACCCCTCTGTATCCAGCGAAAATGCCCCTCTGTTGCTGGACGCCAAGTCAGTGATGAAGACGCCAGAGGGTTGTGCCGACGGTCAGGATGTCATCTCTATGATAGCCAATCGCCTGAGCGCCGTGATCCAGGCCTTCTACATGTGTTGTTCCTGTCAGATGCCACATGGGTAAGACTGACCTCAAACTCAGACGTTTCTTCCCAGTCCGCACAGACCGTTTATTCAAACTAAACTGCAGAAAACAGTTAAAAAGGGATAACGACAAGTCGATGCGTTCAATACCCAGTAGGAAAACACACATACTGACAAAATGTATATCTTGAGTACACTGTAGGCTGCTTTGATTATAAGAACTGTCGACATCTCACATTTACACGTGAACCGTATAAGTGGACCTAAATGCTTCAAAAGTGTGGAATATGTCAAGGTCAAGTGTGTACCAACTTATAATGTAATTAATATTACAGTATTAATGTAATAAAATGTTCATAATGTAATAATTTTTAATAAAATCTTGAGCTCATAATGTAAAATCAATTTTTACATTGAGAAATGTATTAGATTACAAACATTGTCATATTTGTTGTTATTGTATTAGATTTTTTAAACATAAAAAACATTATGCACTATATTTTTTAATATAGTTCATAACCCAAATCATCAGTATAAAGTTTACCAATAATGTCTTTAGTTCATTAGTCACTTAGAAAAATTTAGTAAGTCTTAATAGAGAATCACATCACTATAATTATAAATGTATGTACATTTTTGTAGAATATAATCACATTTTTATGATGACCATTTATGTGACTGTATCTCAAAAATGTCCATAATGTCCATAATTCTATTTTTTTTTTTTTTTTATTATTGACTAAAAATGTGTTTCTGGGTCAAACTGACTTAAAATAATGGAGCACATCATAATCACAAAATAAAATAAAACATTAAAAAATAGAAAATCGAAATGTTGCATTCACAATATAGCCGCATATGTAGCTACTTTTCTTTTAATGTAATAGCTTGTTTTATATAAAACTGTCATTAAGTTTTGTGATCAAATGTATTATACTGAAAGATTATTATTATTATTATTATTATTATTATATTGTAAACAACTGAATTGTGGTTACATTATAAGCTGCTACAGTGTGTTCATAATGTAATACATGTCTCATACAGTAGCTTATTACATAATGTGAAAAATCATTATATTCAGAAACTCAAAATCTCATTACGTTATGAGAAAATTATTACATTATGAACATTTTATTACTTTAATACTAGTAATACTTATTGCATTATGAGTTGTTAGATGAGTGTTTAATAATATGGTTTAATCGTCACCCGACACCACGGGCTGCTTCTCTAATGATGATGTTTTTTAGATTGTTAAATCACTCTTTAATTAATGCATAATTTATGTACTCTCATTGCCAAGTCTGAGACCCTGCATGCTCTTCCTTCATTTTCCTTTTCCTTCTCTGATATCTAGCATGACCTCGCCTCGATTCATCGAGTTTGTCTGTAAACATGATGAAGTGCTCAAGTGTTTCGTGACAAGGTACGTCAAGAGCATCTAATACATTTATAAATCCGTTGCATTTCTTATTAAAGGAATAGTTTAATGAGAAAAAAAAAGAACATGCATCTCTTTTCCATACAATGAACGTTCAGTGTATCACAGTTTTCACAAACATATTTCACAGCACAACTGTTTTCAACATTGATAATAATCAGAAATGTTTCTTGAGCTGAAAATCAGCATATTAGAATGATTTCTGAAGGATCATGTGACACTGAAGACTGGAGTAATGATGCTGAAAATGCAGCTTTGATCACAGGAATAAATTACATTTTAAAATATATGAGTAAATATGGCAGAGTTTGATTTTCAGTCAACTATTCCTTTAAACTTTAGATTATGGCTAGCGGTGTGCATATGCATATGTATGTGTAGCCCTATACTTTCTCACAGTTGCTCTTTCATTGTTCCCAGGAATCCCAAAATCATCTTCAACCACTTCCACTTCCTGCTGGAATGTCCTGAACTCATGTCTCGCTTCATGCATATCATCAAAGGCCAGGTAAGCGTGATGAGTCCTGAAACAGATCCTGGAGTTCCTGAGCAGATCATGTCTCTGATCTGGACTTTAGCAGGGTCCTCGACTCCCGTATGGCCTGGAAAACTTTAGGAGTCATGAAGAAATGAGCCTATTTACTTGATTTGATACCCTATTTATTTCATGTTATTCCCAAGAATAACTATGTCTTTATAATATTTCATCTACATGCATTGGAAGTATACATACTGTATGTTTGATGAACTATTATCTAACTTAAGATAAACATCACATGAAAATACATTTTTCAATTACTATTAATAAAACAAATATCTGTATGCCTCTCCTTAAGATGATGATGCTGGTGCTGTCCATCTCTTACCTTCTCAACTTATTATCAGTTCAAATTATTATGACACTGAAATATGATTTTAATTGCTGGATACACTTGAGTGTACAATTGTAGTAAAAATATTTTAATCATTTAATTAAGCTTTATTGTCAAAAATATAATATTTGCACATCTCTGTTGCCAGATGATTTTCCACCTATAGTAGTAATAATAATAATAATAATAATTGTATCACCCAAGAAGTGACATTATTGAACAGACTAGCTTGGATCAAGTGAGTGACAATTAATTATCACATTTACTACATTACTTACTACAGTTTTCATTTATTTGTTAATTAAAATAAAAATTTCACTTAATAGAATTCACAAAATCACACAAATTAGGGTATTAAAACTGTAGACATGCTAATAGGATTGCATGAATTGCAAACTCCATAAAATAAAAGAAAATGGCTCATATAATATTTAGTTTGACCTAGGGCTGCACAATATCGGGGGAAAAAATTGACAATGCAATATTTGATTTTTCTGCAATTTATAAATCAGTTCCACCAGATGAATATCTCTATTTGGAAAGACTGAATCATTCTAGAAAGATTGGTGTGATTTTGTAGGGGAGTGAATATGCATAGAAAATAATAAACAATTTAAAAGCATAGGTAAATACAGTAGAACAAAGATACAAATGAAATAAACAGTGCTTTTTGTTTTTCAGGTAAGTCTAACAGTATTCAGATACAGACATTGAATATCAAATCTATCTGCATAGTCTTCACTGTATGAATTAAATATAATTAATCTTTGTTAAAGCTACAAAAGTGATTTTCTCTTTGTGTTTTGTTGTTTGATTAACATTAATGACACAGGCTGCAGCAGGTTTATTAGGCTGCTGTCACTTTAAGAGCAAATGCACGAATCCAATATAATGATACCTATCTGTTTTCTTTCTCAATTGTTTTCGTTCACGTAAGCCATAAGCGGCTTTGTTTACAAGGACACTCGCGGAGACAGACATTTTGACATAATTTTGCGTGCATGTGTCCGTTCAAGCACAAAAAAGACGAAAAAAGAGAACTGAATTCAGTGTCTGCGTTATGTCTCAGCTGTTTGTGCACAGAAAATGGTGGGCAAATTTTGAATTGATTTCTCTTTCACGTCTTCTTGTGCTTAAATGGTTTAAAATCACTTGAATGTTTAAAGACAGGACCTACAACATGTGCAGATGATAAACTTTCACTCTATGATGGTTAAACTTTGCATTTAATCGAAGAAGTGCCTTGTCGTGTCAACTACGATCCCTATACTTGACATCACACATCCTGTGATGTGACTATCACGGATAGTACGCACGTCTTGATATTGATGCTAAAGCGATATATCGTGCAGCCCTAGTTTGACCTGCTTGGATTGCGTTGGTCAAGCATTCAGGTCTTCATTTGCATCTTTGTGTAAGATATGTTTCTGGCCTAAGAATTCATCTGTGAGAGAAGAGCAGTGCAGCAGGACTGAATGATTGTCTTCATGTTTAATGGGTCTTTGTTTACCTCTCTTCCTTAGCCATTTAAAGACAGGTGTGAGTGGTTTTATGAACATCTTCTGGCTGGACAGCCAGACTCAGACATGGTTCACCGGCCGGTTAATGAAAATGATATTCTTCTTGTTCACAGAGGTAGACAAATTTCTACATTATCTGTTGAAAGGTTATTTCATATTTCAGCCTCCACTTCCTTCCTTCATTTTTTTTATCATCTTCTTTCAGACTCAATATTCCGAAGCAGCTGTGAGGTTGTATCCAAGTCGTCCAATGAGAAACTCAAACAAGGCATTGCCGTGCGGTTCCACGGAGAAGAGGGAATGGTAAGCTTGAACATGTCATCCAGGAATCTCTTCTTCCCAAATCTTTTGGCACTTCCAGACATTTAGCCCTGCCAAAAGAGAGTAGCACCACAAAACGACAAGCCAAATGAGGTCATTCATTACACTGATTCTACCACAGTTAGGCACAAGTGGTAAAAGTGTCATAATGACAACAACAAAAATACAATCGATGTTTACATTAATTTCAGATTTAGAAAGTTCTGTTTATATGAACCTATATTGTACAGTCTGATTTACATATTAATTTATATATGCATTACATGAACAAAACTGCAATAATGTCACTGGAGCTACTGTGAGCATAATTGCCATTTTTGCCTTAATGACACATCTAAAAAGAAAGCTGACATTTAAGAGCTTTTTTTTTTACTCCACTGACCATAAGATGTAAAATGTTTGTAAACTGTTTGTAAATGTATGTAAAAAGGTATGTGTTTGATAAGATAGTCGGAGTCAAGTGTTTGCATGCTTAATTTTTCTTCTATTGAACGGATTATTCCAGGTCTACACCGCCCTTTCAGTCTGATCAAAATTTCATTTGGATCATGCACATCAGATCTATTGAGGCCTTTACATTAAGACTCTTCAGTCCGGCATTATGGCCCAATTATAGTATCGTTAGATTTTACTCCACTAAAAAGTCATGTCAAAGACTTTTTTGCCAGAAGATTCAGAATTGGAATCGATTTTCAGTTCCCAAACCTAGAACCGTGCCAGAGTTCTTTTGCCAAATGATTTTCCACCTCTTGCTTAAAAAAAATAAATAAATTATATATATATATATATATATATATATATATATATATATACACACACACACACACACACACGTGGCACTTTGCGTCAAGAGTCTACTGATGATGCTTAAAACAATTTATGTAGCTGCATATTATTGCACATTTTACAAGATTTTATAGTGTTTTATCACTGGGGTTTTGATGCCATGAATAACTTTATTCTGTCTGTTTTCTCAGGGTCAGGGAGTGGTCAGAGAGTGGTTTGACATTCTGTCCAATGAGATCATCAACCCGGACTATGCGCTGTTTACACAGTCTGCCGATGGTGAATGACATCTCTAAAATACAGTGCAATTAGTATGTTTGTCCCCCACGTCAGCATCCCACTAGCCAACTTGATATTGGTCAGGTGTTGCACCTATCAGCTGTTCTAACTGAACTATTGCCCTCTTCTGTCTGTCACACTCATCAGTTCATATGGAAATATAGTGACAAAAAAAGTGTAAAGAAAAAATAAGAATGCAGTTCATGGAGTGGCATATGAATGGGTGTGATATGGAATTGTTTTTGGGACATACAATACAAATTATATGTTAAAGGCACAATATGTAATTTTATGCCACTAGAGGTCGCTTATTCAAAACAAAGGCGTAGCTTGATGACGTCTTGTTTTTTGTGGAATCATAGGAAGTGTTGTCTTCATGTTTACAGCAAGTGGAAAAAAAAATCTTTGCTCGGCGGCTGCTATGAGACACTTGTTACACACTGCAGTAAACTAGATCGATATTAGGCATGGTAAAACATGGTACTCGTGGTAAATCAAAAACACAAGATTTAAACAATAAGACTTGCTATGTTGCGCTATATAACATGACTAGTTTTTTGTTGATGAATGTACAAAATATACAGCATAATGTATAATAAAATGTACAACAAAATAAATAACATTGTTCTAGTGGTTTTTGGATATTTTAATCCAAAAATCTTACATATTGTGCCTTTAATGTTTAGTTTCAGTGAAAAAACATTTACATTCGATCCACCTTATTTTGAAAAGCAGAAGTAAGAGATTTATTTCTGTGAATGTGCGGAGACTTCTGATTCATTAACCTTTATTATTCAATAACTGGAAGAATAACAAAATGCTGTAAATGGTAAAATAATTTACGCTACAAACCAGTGTGTTTATGATTCTGATAATATATCTAAAAAAATATTTCAAACTGTTATTTGTTATTATATCAAGCAGCATGACAGATAAAATAACTGGAAGCGGATGAGACCGGAAGACCTCGACACAAATCGGCGTGTCCGCTCCTACGGTAAAAAAAAAAATACTAGTGCAGAAAAAACCACTCAGTTGAGCAATCGCCATGGAAGAGTCTGCTTTTACCATGTTGCACTTGCAGAGGGAAAAGATTGGATCAGATTTGAGCTGAGCTTCTTTCAGTGTGGGAAAAAGCGTATTGGTCACTGCCAAGGGGCAGCTTGAAGTTGTCTGAGGGTCTGCAGGGCCGTGAACTCACTGGGAGTCACTGGGGCCATTAACGTCCACCCGCTGAGAGATGCGGCCACACACAGAGACTCTGACTCTATGAATGAATGACTTCAAATCAGCAAAGAAATATTGGCTAGTGGGAAATCATTTCCTCTGTGATTTGTGCAGAAATGGATACAATTCTCTTCTCAGATGCACTGTGTTGTGTTTTATATGTGTATGTGTGAATTTTTTATTTTTATTTTACAGGTACCACATTTCAACCCAACAGCAATTCCTCTGTAAATCCAGACCATCTGAACTACTTCCGGTTTGCTGGTCAAATCCTGGGTCTGGCCCTCTATCATCGGCAGCTGGTGAACATCTACTTCACACGCTCCTTTTACAAGCACATTCTGGGTAACACACTCCACTCTCAGAGCAATTCTGTATCTGCACATCTTTTAACCTGTTTGATATACTATTTGCATGCATATATGTACAGATCAGAACTTGTATAGATGCACGATTGATTGCTTTAATCAAGTGAACTCAATACTTGTTCATTGTCACTGACCATGATTACAAGCACAAGCATAATCATATGCCAATCAGAAATTGTCATATGCGTCATGTTCACGTGTTAGCCCAATCTGATTAAGCCAGTATTTCAGTTTCTAGAAATCCTGAGCGGAAGACAGCTGGCATATTTATTACCTGGGCTGCTGTGGGAAAATAATGTGCATGTAAACAGGAGTGTCTGACACATGCATAAAGTGTTATAATGTGATTTGTGTGTGATCTTCTGCAGGCATCCCGGTGAGCTATCAGGATGTGTCGTCCATTGATCCAGAGTATGCTAAAAATCTTCAGTGGATCCTGGACAATGACATCAGTGACCTTGGCCTTGAGCTCACCTTTTCCGTGGAGACGGATGTGTTCGGGACCATGGAAGAAGTCCCTCTCAAACCAGGAGGAATTACCATTCAGGTCACCCAAGACAACAAGGTAATATATATATATATATATATATATAGGCGTTCTGTCATTGTTTTCAATTAGAAGTGCCTCGGTTCTCTTTTATTAACCTTTGGAATCAACTGTAGGGAACAGTGGGGTAAGATGAGCCAGTTACCAGGCTAGTTAAAAGGGTAATATTCATACCATTTGAAACTAGTTGTGTCTCTTTGTTTTAAATAATTTTCCTCATTAAAACTTTTACATATGAAATCAAAGGTACTTTAGAAAAAGATGAATTGTACTTTTCAGATCAGTTTAAATCATTTACACATTAGTTTTTTGTTAGGGACATTTGCCCTCATTTTAGTCACCCAAGACTACTGAGCACAAAGCACTCTCTCCATGATTGTGAAGAAGTGAATGATGGTTTGATTTGTCATGTTTCTGTGTCTGTCAGGCGGAGTATGTGCAGCTGGTGACGGAGCTCAGGATGACCCGAGCGATTCAGCCGCAGATCAATGCCTTCCTGCAGGGCTTTCACACTTTCATCCTCCCCTCGCTCATCCAGCTCTTTGATGAATATGAGCTGGTCAGTAGATTCCTCCTCTCATCTCTGCATGAGACTCCTGCTTCTATCTCTTTATATTTTCATGTTGCATTTTTCATTTGGAGTTTCTCTCTGCTGGTTTTCTCTCCTGTGCTCACTGAAAAAAAATTTAAATTGTAAAAAAGAAAAAAAAAAGAAAAGAAAAAACAACAACAACAACAAAAAGTATGGAATGAGATGAAAGTATGAAGTATGGATTAAGATGAAAGCGCTGAGCACCAGTGAAATGAGCAGGTTAATTAGTTCATTCAAATACATCCTGTATATACAAGATTAATCCACAACGTAAACGTAATATTAGCACTTGCATTGAATACACAAGTAAACTGGAATCGTTACACTGTGATTCCAGCAACAAACAATTCGTCTGTCCACACCAGATGCAACACAACTATGAGACGCGACAAAATCAATCTTAAATCACAGCCAATGAGAAGGGCTTGTGGGCGGAGTCTCCCTGCAAGCGCACTGCACTCGCAACTAAATCAAAAATCACAGCCAGTCAGAAGAGTGTGTGGGCTGAGTCTCTGCAAGTGCACTGCACTCGCAAACAAATCAATCAAAAATCACAGCCAATCAGAAGAGCGTGTGGGCGGAGTTTCTGTAAGTGCACTGCACTCGCAACCAAATCAATCCAAAATCACAGCCAATCAGAAGAGCGTGTGGGCGGAGTCTCTGTAAGTGCACTGCACTCGCAACTAAATCAATCCAAAATCACAGCCAATCAGAAGAGCGTGTGGGCGGAGTCTCTGTAAGTGCACTGCACTCGCAACCAAATCAATCCAAAATCACAGCCAATCAGAAGAGAGTGTGGGCGGAGTCTCTGTAAGTGCACTGCACTCGCAACCAAATCAATCCAAAATCACAGCCAATCAGAAGAGCGTGTGGGCGGAGTCTCTGTAAGTGCACTGCACTCGCAACCAGATCAATCCAAAATCACAGCCAATCAGAAGAGCGTGTGGGCGGAGTCTCTGTAAGTGCACTGCACTCGCAACCAAATCAATCCAAAATCACAGCCAATCAGAAGAGCGTGTGGGCGGAGTCTCTGTAAGTGCACTGCACTCGCAACTAAATCAATCCAAAATCACAGCCAATCAGAAGAGCGTGTGGGCGGAGTCTCTGTAAGTGCACTGCACTCGCAACTAAATCAATCCAAAATCACAGCCAATCAGAAGAGCGTGTGGGCGGAGTCTCTGTAAGTGCACTGCACTCGCAACCAAATCAATCCAAAATCACAGCCAATCAGAAGAGTGTGTGGGCGGAGTCTCTGTAAGTGCACTGCACTCGCAACTAAATCAATCCAAATTCACAGCCAATCAGAAGAGTGTGTGGGCGGAGTCTCTGTAAGTGCACTGCACTCGCAACCAGATCAATCCAAAATCACAGCCAATCAGAAGAGCGTGTGGGCGGAGTCTCTGTAAGTGCACTGCACTCGCAACTAAATCAATCCAAAATCACAGCCAATCAGAAGAGCGTGTGGGCGGAGTCTCTGTAAGTGCACTGCACTCGCAACTAAATCAATCCAAAATCACAACCAATCAGAAGAGCGTGGGGGCGGAGTCTCTCTGCAAGCGCACTGCACTCGCAACCAAATCAATCCAAAATCACAGCCAATCAGAAGAGCGTGGGGGCGGAGTCTGTGCAAGCGGACTGCACTCGCAACCAAATCAATCACAAGCCACAGCCAATCAGAAGAGTGTGTGGGCAGAGTCTGTGCAAGCGCACTGCACTCGCAACCAGAACAATCCAAAATCACAACCAATCAGAAGAGCGTGTGGGCGGAGTCTCTCTGCAAGTGCACTGCACTCGCAACCAAATCAATCCAAAATCACAGCCAATCAGAAGAGCGTGGGGGCGGAGTCTGTGCAAGCGGACTGCACTCGCAACCAAATCAATCACAAGCCACAGCCAATCAGAAGAGTGTGTGGGCAGAGTCTGTGCAAGCGCACTGCACTCGCAACCAGAACAATCCAAAATCACAACCAATCAGAAGAGCGTGTGGGCGGAGTCTCTCTGCAAGTGCACTGCACTCGCAACCAAATCGATCAAAAACCCATTTGCTGTAACAAATCTCATTTGTACACATTCAAACACTTTTTAATGTGCCGCACCGGGTTTGACATCAGTCATGACAGATTTGAAATAACATGATGAGCATAAAATGACACATTATTAATACTTTGAGAGAGCTGTTTCTTTAAAAGTCCTAGGCCATGTTAGGAATGATTCAGTCCCCCTGAATCAGAACCTGGGTGTCTGTTTAGCTGCTGTGGATGCTTGATGGGATTGTTTGTTTCTGTGTTTGTGTGTGTTTGTGTTTGTGTAGGAGCTGCTGTTGTCAGGCATGCCTGAAATTGATGTGATGGACTGGAAGAGGAACACAGAGTACACTAGTGGCTATGACCTGCAGGAGCCTGTCATACAGGTATCCCATCAGCACCAGCACATACAAAACAATCATTCTGCCTCAGAGGGGTGGATGATGGAAGCAAATAATTGTAACAATTTTTACATATCACAATATAGACATTTATTAATAGTGAGAGCACAAGTGCTTGTCAGAGACAGCAACAGTAGTAGAGGGTAAATTGCCTTATGGTTATTGTAACACTCATTCTTTACAATGATGCAGTGATTAAAACATGTGACAATACATGGAGATGTACTGGTTATATCTACTGGTTTATTGTTTCAGTCATTTTATAGCCCAGTCTGGTTGGAACCAGACTCTGATTAGAGACGTACATGTGTTTCTGTTGCAGTGGTTTTGGGAAGTGGTTGAAAATCTCACTCAAGAAGAAAGAGTCCTTCTCTTACAGTTTGTTACAGGAAGGTACGTGTAGTTATTTCCTCATGCTGTATTCAGGCACTTTAAACGGGATTGCTGTATTCATATTGTCAGAAAGTAACTATTGACCATGTGTAAGCTTGTCACACTTACAGGGTACAATAGTGACTTAGTTCCTATGGAAGCTTGTGTCCGCCACTAAATAAAAAAATAAAAAAGGTATTTGCAAATTTTTATCACGCAATTCTGACTTTATAAGTTGAAATTCTGGCTTTTTTTCTCAGAATTGCGAGATATACTCACAATTGCATCTTATAAAGTCAGAATTGTGAGATATAAACTCACAATTCTGAGAAAAAAACCTCAGTCTTTTTTCCCTCACAAATTAACATTGTAACGCGCAATTGTGAGATTATATCTCGCAATTGTGACTTTATAACTCGCAATTGTGTTTATATCTCGCAATTGTGAGAAAAAAATTCAGAATTGTGAAATATAAACTCGAAATTGCGAGAAAAAAGTCAGAATTGTGAGATAAAAATAAGAAAAGGTAATTGCGACTTTTTATTTCATGGCGGAAACAAGCTATCATAAGTTCCTTCATGGTACTGAGCTCTAAGAAGTTTTCTCTCTCTCTCTCTCTCTCTAAATTTTCCCCCTTAAAAGAAAAAATGGAGAGAAAAAATGACTGAGAAAACAAATTGGGGAGAAAAAATTGGAGAAGGAGAATTCTTTAGTGTCACAATTTTAAGGAAAGTTACATGGTTTGTAATGGAGGAAAATCCATTACATGCAAAATGTTTTGGTAATATATTTAAAATAGTGTTTTTATATATATATATATATATATATATATATATATATATATATATATATATATATATATATATACACACACACACACACACACACACATATTTAAAGGGGAACTACTATTCCCTTTTACAGAGTCTTGATGTTGTTTTTGGGCTCTACCAGAACAGGTTTTTATGCTTGAATATTGATTATTCTCCATTGTTGCAGCTCCTCTCTTCCCAGTCTGTCAGTAACACTCTGTTTAGTTCCTGTCTCTATGAAGCTCCTCCTTCTCAAAAGCACAATGTGCTGTGATTGGTGTTTGGGAAATGTCCCGCCCCTTACCATAACTGCCAGTTTCAACACACTACTAACTAACTAACTCAACCAGGCCCCGCCCCTTTATTCTGCGTATAAATTATTTAAATGAGGAATATTGTGACGTGTTTGTTCCCAGAGGAAAACTCAAGACTGCAATGGAGGCGTTTCAGGGAGTTCAGAAACAGTGACACTGATTTAGAGAAGAACACACTGTTTTGTGCTTTACTGAGCTTTATCATGCACAAACAGCAACATGGTACCTTTTTCTTTTGTCTAACAGTTCAAGAGTCCCTCACGGAGGATTTGCTTTCCTTATGGGCGGCAGTGGTCTGCAGAAGTTTACTATTGCCGCTGTGCCCTACACATCAAACCTACTGCCTACCTCAAGTACATGGTGAGAGACACGTGGATAGTGTTGTTCAGATAGGAGCACTAGAGGGCAATGTGGCTCTTCTGAGATTTCTGAGCTGTAAACGCAGAGCTGCTTTATAACATAATGATGAAGAGTTGGAGAGTGACAAAGAATAACAAATAGAAAAAAGTGCATGTAATGAAACCAGTATGACTCTCACAGTGTAGCATCACTTACCCATCTCTCTGTTCTCCCAGCATTAACATGCTGAAACTCCCAGAATACCCCAGCAAGGATGTCCTGCGTGATCGTTTGCTGGTTGCACTGCATTGTGGGAGTTACGGATACACCATGGCGTGACGCAGGCTGTTGTGTTTGCTGAGACTTCTGCTCTATGGACACACAACGCACACACGACTGAGTTCAGGGATTCTTCAACACTACAATTCAAAAGCCTTTACATTTAAAATCTATGACAAGGACATCAGTGGATAATGACAGGAATTAATGACACTCCAGGCACTGAGGCTGTTTTGCATGTATGAAACGGATGTCCAGGTCACATTTCACCATAAATTCAAAATAAGAAACTATATTTTGCATAAAGAAAACTAAGCCTTTTTAGGGCCTTTAAGTTTTTTTTATATATATATTCCCATTGCTGTAATAGTTATTTTTCTGTATTACATCAAACATCATTACCATTATACTTTTTTATTATTATTAAAATCTGCATAAATTACCAAGATATATAAATACTTGACTTTTTGTTTTCCACAGAATCTAATTTGTCATAAAAATAGGCTATGCATTTTTATTATTATTTTTTTTTATGTTGTTGGTGAAATATGATCCAGAGATGTTCTTGACAGGTTTCATGAGATTCACTCTTATTTTACATGCAAATGTCAGTTTTCTTTTACATTTATAACTGCATCCCAGGCTGTATTATTTCAGTTATTTGATGCTGTTCAACTCGCACCATGCTTCAGTTGCATGTGTGTGTGTGTGGATGCATGTGACAGTTAGATATTTATAGCTGATAAAGTCAACACATTATTGAAAATTGTGATTTTGAGAATAACAGTTTTTTCCCTCTCTGTTGCATTGTTGTATTGGTCTCTTGTGGCACACTTTCAGTTAGTGTTCTAGACAGTTTTTTACTCTCTCATGATTATTGTGCCATATATATATTTTTATGTACTCAAATGTATTTGGTTATATATGGGGTTGTCAGCATAGTCCAAAAATTCTTAATTTTATATTAATGTCTAAATAGTTTCTGTGCATTTAAGTTATTATATGAAAGTATCAAATAATGTGTTAGGTGTGCCAAATATTCTCACCAACAAATCATATAGTTATCTTCCTGTAAAACAAGGACATGTCAAGAAATGATTTTGAAAAAGGGAAGTCAAGTCATTTTAGGAATGTACAATATCTTTACTATTGGTTGTGAATTAAAGTGAAACTGTAGATATATAAATCTATTTATTCTAATTTATCATTATGATTTGGGATTCAGATTTGTTTTTGTACTTGTAATAACGGAATATACTGCACAATCCTTTGGATATTACAGGTGGGCATCAAAAATATTAAAGTATGGATTTTATTACAAATGAAGCTAACGAGAGTTATAATTTATTTGTGTTTAACCATTTTAGCAGGTTTCATCAAGCATAATCCATATCCATAAATCGTAGGATGAATTCCACATTAAAGTGCATTATTTGAGCAAATCCCTAGGCTAGAGTATGAGCTATAGAGAGCTGCAGCAATAATGTATTTTTGTAGGCTAACCAACAAGTTTGCATCACCTCGGTTCCCTCGACAACAAACCAATAGGATTTTTGGTAACACTTTAGTATAGGGAACACATACAAACAACTTTCCCTCAATAAACTCCTAATTTACTGCTTATTAATAGTTAGTAAGGTAGTTGTTAAGTTTAGATATTGGGTAGGATTATGGGATGTAGAATATGATCATGCAGAATAAGACATTAATGTGTGCTTTATAAGTAATAATAAACAAAATTCTAGTAATATGCATGCTAATAAACAACTAGTTAAAAGACCCTAAAATAAAGTGTTACTGTGTATTTTTTATAGGCTTTTGGGTTATAGCAGAAACTAAACTCAAATGTTTTTGAAGACTATATACACAATCGGCAGAAGTAAAAAGTTAAAAAAAAAAAAAAAAAAAAAAGATGTAATATAAGTCTAAGGTGTCCCCTGAATGTGTCTGTGAAGTTTCAGCTCAAAATACCCCATATACCCCATAGATTTTTTTTTTTAATTCATTTTTTAACTGCCTATTTTGGGGCATCATTATAAATGAGCCGATTCAGGGCTACTGGCCCTTTAATTCTCGTGCTCCACGCCCACGGAGCTCACGCTTGCCTTGAACAGTGCATAAACAAAGTTTACACAGCTAATATAACCCTCAAATGGATCTTTACAAAGTGTTCGTCATGCATGCGGCATGCATGCGTCGGATTATGTGAGTATTGTATACTGTTATATTGTTTACATTTGATTCTGAATGAGTTTGAGGCTGTGCTCCGTGGCTAACAGCTAATGCTACACTGTTGGAGAGATTTATAAAGAATGAAGTTGTGTTTATGCATTATACAGACTGCAAGTGTTTAATAATGAAAATAGCGACCGCTCTTGTCTCCGTGAATACAGTAAGAGTAACTTTAACCACATTTAACAGTACATTAGCAACATGCTAACGAAACATTTAGAAAGACAATTTACAAATATCACTAAAAATAACATGATGATATGGATCATGTCAGTTATTATTGCTACATCTGCCATTTTTCGCTGTTGTTCTTGCTTGCTTACCTAGTCTGATGATTCAGCTGTGCACAGATCCAGACGTTAATACTGGCTGCCCTTGTCTAATGCCTTTCATAATGTTGGGAATATGGGCTGGCATATGCAAATATTGGGGCGTACATATTAATGATCCCAACTGTTACGTAACAGTCGGTGTTATGTTGAGATTCGCCTGTTCTTCGGAGGTCTTTTAAACAAATGAGATTTATATAAGAAGGAGGAAACAATGGAGTTTGAGACTCACTGTATGTCATTTCCACGTACTGAACTCTTATTTGACTATGACAAGATAAATTAAATTTTTCATTCGAGGGCACCTTTAAACGTATGCTATGAAAGAACTACACCATCGTCACACCAACATCACCATCATTAAAGCTGCAGTCCGTAACCTTTTTTTGGTTAAAAATGATCCAAAATCAATTTTTGAGCAAGTACATAACCAGCCAGTGTTCAAAACTATCTCCTTACCTTAGCCCGATTCACAATGGTAAGCTTGCAATAATGTTTTATAATAAATCGATACTGGTGGATTTCTGCAGGAAATTCGAGCATGCAGCCGTTCGTTTACGTCATTACGTCACGTCTCTAAACAGAAAGGAGGAATCCCAGCTAGTAGGCTATGGCATGTGAAGATGCTGCAGGTGGCAGATCATTTATAGCCTTTTCTCACAGCAGATGGTGTAACTCATAATTCCGCAAATAACTGCAATTGCAGGTTTCAAACAGAGATGGTGACAAAAAGGCTAAACTTACGGACTGCAGCTTTAAGTTACCTCTTTCAGTCTTTATTTAAAAGCAAATCCCTGAAATGATAATAAGCTGTCGTAATTACCGTAATTACAAACTGTCAACACGTGACCTAGTGGGAGTTGTTCTTAAACTCTGACATTAAGCTGTTGTTAATGTTTACATCTGTAGTCACATTTAGCCACTTGTTAGCAACCGCCTTTTTCATGACAATAAAAGCTTTTTTTTTTTTTTTTTTAAATCAAGGCGGTTTTACTGATGTATTTTATGTGGAATAAAACATGAAAATATCTTGACCTTTCAGACAAAAAGCCATTCAAAAAACCCACTGACTTTGTGCCGATGGAACCCTGAAGAGCTAAAATGCAAACTGTCTGGGTTTTGGCCTACACAAATATGTCATTCCAAACAGCACTAAATAGCAGTGATGAATAATCAACAGCACTAATAATACAGCTTTCTTTAAAAAAAACTACAATTGACACAAAAACCTCCATAATTCCAGCTTTCATTTTATTCTGCAGAAGCTCAGCATCTCGAACACGACCAAACAGTGTGCTACGCATCGATTTCTGCCAACTAGTGTGCCATAGTGTGTATGAGGCCCTTGGCAGTTGGCAAAAGTGCTGTTTTGATGTCACCTGCTCACTACGGTAGTGCTATTGTAATTGCAAGCTGCTCTCCATGGCAACGCAGCATCCAGAGCAAGAGCGACTCAGCATGAGGGCTCGCCCGGAGCTGGGACAGATGCAAACTAAACATATGTCACCATGACAGCCAAGCAAAAACAAGATTGAAAGAGTCAGAGAAGCAGGGGGAACTAGAATAAGCTCGAATAGAATAGAACATACATATGTACGTATTACATGTGTGCGATTTGTGGTGTCATCAATGGACAGATGGAACAAGTACAGATTGTACTTTTCATGCTATTGTGCTTTTCCGGAAAGTTTTGGTGGTTCACACCCTTTTTTGTGTGACATGTATGACTCTTGCATCCCATTCCAATACAATCTGTTCCAGCTCAACTGAAGTTCCAGTCCATGAAATTGGAAAGAATGGGGAGGTTTTGCTCCACACTGAGACACCTTCATCCTTCCAGCTTTCAGATTCTCATGTGATTGTACAGTAATCAACTGCTGAATCATCCTGCCATATATATCATATATTACATGGATTTGCTGTTTACAAATGATTTGTGGTGACTTCCATTTTCCTTAGGCACATTAAAAATGAGATTTGTATTAGCACTTCAATCAAATTTAGCTGAAAACTAACAAGTGTTGTGTGGGGCTGGAGATTTGGACTTCTTTAGACCATCATTATCTGTGGATCAGAACACACTCAGGATTTGACACAATTTGTGATTGCTCCTGCTCTAATAAGATCTGATTAACCTGCAGGTAGTTCCGGTAGATTTGCATTTCTCTGAGGCATCACACAAACCCTGAAGATGCACACCGATGTTTTTAACTTACAAAAAACAACCAAGGTAACAGATATAAGGTCAAATACAAAACCATTGAAAAACGAACAGGACCCAGGTCTCGGTTACGGTGTGGATGTAAAGAAAAATAATGCAACACTAAAAAAATGCATCTTTGAATGTAGTAATAAGTAAACTTGTGGAATCAAGTTTTGCTTCATGCCTCCACAGGGCCAACGGCCAGGGTTTGTTGGCCCACCGAATACCTTGGTCCAATGTCATTATTTTTATTTTTGCGCACAAAAAGTATTCTCGTCGCTTCATAACATTAAGGTTGAACCACTGTAGTCACGTGGACTATTTTAACGATGTCCTTTCAACCTTTCTGGGCCTTAAAAGGTGCAATGTCGTTGCTGCCTGTGTGTGGTTCAGAAACCCTCGGATTTCATCAAAAATATCTTCATTTGTGTTCCAAAGATGAAGGTCTTATGGGTTTGAAACGACATGAGGGTGAGTAATTAATGACAGAAATGTCATTTTTGGATGAACTAACCCTTTAAAATAAGCTGCCCGTGAACCGATCATCTCTTCCTCTTGACAGCACCAAATAAACATGAATGAACATCAGAGGGTATGTTGAAAGAACAAGTAAAACCTAATGAAATGTGTCATGATTTATGTAATTGCTCAATCAGTATTTCAACCGCGGATAAAACAGTTTGTAAATAATGTCACGTAATGCTACATTTACCTCAGAAAAGCCATTCAATAAACTGTGCAGTTAAAATATATGCACTATATTACATATTCATTATGTTTTTATTCTAATACAACTAAAAAGTTATTATTAATATGTTATTATTATAAAAACGGCCTTTTGTGCAATTATTTACAAATAAGTTGTTAATTAACCTTTAATAATAATGTACCAGCTGACAGGGTTCACTGTATAATGTACAACATTAGTTGAGAAAGATTATTTTTCCCTGATAAAATTCCATGTATATATCCAAAAGAATCAAGACTGAGATTGAAATTGAATCGCAAGCTTATGAATTAAATCGTGAATTTTTTTCTCAATAACACTACCTTACTAATGTTTAGTAACATCAACATATATTATTACATTTAAGAGATCAATAGAACTAGATGGTACAGCTCAAAGTCATCATATAAAGCTACTTGTCCAAAGAAACCGAAAGTTTATTTGCTTGTGTGATGTCACATCAGTTTCAGCTATAACAACATAATGTGGAGTGTATTCATACATGTTTCATTTTCCATCTGTCATCCTTATTCACTGGGTAAGAGATTGCAGTGACTGACATTATACTAATTTTTTTTCCATAGAATACTTCTAATGAAAATGCAACCATTCTGTTGGGTTGTTTGCTGGATCATTTAATTTACTACCTCAACAACAGCATGAACTGATGATTGCATCTTTGGAGCATATCACAAAGGTCTCATTGTGATGTAAACTACAGTGTTCGAGTACAGTTATAGGGAAGGGAAGATGAAACATCCTTGTTCACTTTCTTTCTCAACACTACCCCATTTTTATCTGCCCTAGACACTCTCAGCCCTAGACATGGAAACATGTCTTAGAGAATTATATGCACATTAATAGTCTCTCGCCAAGTAGAGGTTTCACAGGCTTCTTAGTACTTGTTCCCAAAAAAAAAAAAAATAAAAAATCACATGTGGTTGGAAATGACATCATTTATGTCTGGCACCACTATATGTCATTTCTCCTTTTAATTATTGCTGTAGCCAGCAGAATTCCCCCTGGGAGCAATAAATTGTTATTAAGTCTCACCTTGTCCTTGTGGTCTTTTATCAAATTATAGGTGAAAGTAAGGGTTCCTTGATCTTTTTTTCCTCATGTGAGTGTATTGTGGAGCTAAGAAATCATTTCAAACTGTAAAACTCCAATTGCCAGACTTCCATCAGTCAGTTTCCACTTTGCCAATTGTACATTCATGGGCCTTATTTGTTTTAAAAGGTTCTTGTTATAGATGTTGTGTTGAATGGGTGTTACAAGGATAATCATCAAGGTCTGGAGGCGATCTTTAATTATTAGAGTGAAGAATGATGCAACCATCCGAGATGATCCCTTGTGATTTTCCAACTCAAGAACCTGTACAGGCAGTTGTTTATTTTGTAGGCTTCATCGTGTGGTAATTGTCTCCAGCCCAATTAAGAGATCTTAGCTAGGCTAGTTCCATCCCAGGACCAAGGGCACCAGCAGCTAACATCTTGCATCTAGCAGCCCCACCTTGTTCATGGCACATTGTAGAGATTTGCTGTGCTGCTGAATCTGACCTGCTGAAGCTGAGCCTTTTTTCTCTGGGTTTGTCGGCATGGGATAATGTTTCAACACTCCCACCTAGAGCAACCCTTTCACCAGAGTACAGCATATTGACAGCTTTCCAAAAGGGGCAAACACCAAATAATCCACTGAAAGTGAAAGTAACGTGTAGCCTAGTATGGTGTCCCATACTCTGAATTTGTGCGCAGCATATCACCCATCAAAGTGCACACACACAGCAGTGAGTATTGAACACACAAACACACCGTGAACACACACCCAGAGCAGCGGACAGTCATTTTTACTGCGGCTCCAGAGCACCTTTGTTGTGGATAATAAGAGTGGAAGTTCATTCACACCCCCACCTACATTTCCGGCCGGTACTGAGACTTGAACCCATGACCTTGGATGCATAGCAAAGGATCCTCTTTTGCTACTAAAATGAAGAGCTGGTAGTGGTCATGTCAGTTTTGATATGGGGTCAGAATATATTCCTGAGAGTCAAGCATCATGTGTGAAATTACTGCAGTGCCTGAAATGGTGACATGCATTCTCAGACCAGTACCTCTGCTTAAAACAGTTTACTTATTGTTGGATTCTTGGCACTGTATATAGATATTTGCATACCACTGGAGAACCACTTTTTTTGCACTTTGGCAAAGACACTCTGAACTGTGCATATTTGTCCCTTGTCACTTCATTTATATCTCTCATTGCACATCACTAACAATATGTTTCTAATGCCTGGGTATTTCACAAGTGGGGATGTGAGTCCTCATAATTTCTGTAAAATTTGCCTACAGCCTTCCATTCAATGAAATGAATGGGGTTTCCAATGAAGACTTCTTGCTCTGGCATAGGAAGTCTGCTCATCCATTTTCCAAACTGCTTGTCTTGTCTCATAGGCAGAGAAACACCCTGGACCAATGGCCAGTCCATTGCAGGAAATCTTTTCAGTATACTGTCTAGAAAAATTTGAGAATGGCAGGACACATCTGCATGAGGAGTTGAAGATGATGATATGGAATTGCTTGGCTGTCTAAATGAAGCTGAAGACAGGCCACTCTTTAGGTTAAATTCTGCTGCAGTCTGTCATTTCAGTCACTCTTACTAAAGCAGTCTGACTGAATATGCACTGGCCAGTTATGCAAAGTTTTTATGTTATGAACTCATTAAATTACTGTAGTAGTAGAGTAATGTCTACTGCTGTAGATGTGCTTCATTTGCTTTTTTTGTCCCCATAGAGTTTTTTCTGTGCCCATCACCTTGAGAAAATGTGCTTAAAAATAAGAGTTCTTACCGGAATTATTATAAATAAATGGCCACTAACAACAACAATAAGAGGACTATTCGGTGGGACCGAGTGCCATAAGAACAGAGCGAGGCCGGAGGAATGAGTGGTAATGAGTGACTCCTGTGAAGCACACCAGTCCTAAGTTGCCACAGTGTGTTTTAAGGATTCCTGTGCAAAGGTAATGTAGCACAATTTGAGGTTTATACTCATAATTTAAAGACATTTAAAGCCTAATTATTTAAATAAGCATGACCGGTCAGATTCGGTCTTGACTGGACACAAACCAGAGGAACAGAGTGGCATATATCAGCCCAGGCCTTGGTTCAGTTTCTCAGCAGCCCGAGCCTGAAAGCAGCATCTAATGAACAACATGACAGAGGTAACAGTACCATATGACATCTTCTGGGAAGGAAATAAGACTGCAATGTTGATAGCCCTATAGCTGAAGAAGAGTTATTAGCAAACCAGGAGAGGTGCTGACTCCAAAAGACAGCATTCTTGGAGGTGAAACAAAGCACCGACTCAAGGCCGCTCATCTGGCCTTTAGTGAAAACCCAAGGATAGACTAAGGGAAGTACTTAAATGTCAAGAGAACTAACTCTCAACAAAAATGCCACACAAACCGCTGACCCCTGTTGGAAACCACATCCACCAAAAGACTATGGGTGCGGAAGATGTGATCCACGGCAGTGGTCGGGGTTGGCCAACTGGAAACAGACAATGGTTAAAGTAAAAGAGACTCAAATGAAGAGATGTTCTTGGTTTTAATGAATGGAACATGTTTAACCTGGAATTTTTTTCAGCATTAAGTGTGACTGTAACATAAATCTGCAGTAAATTTAAAAATAATCATTGAAAATAGTGAAGACCTCCTCATTTCAGAACACCTCTGCACGCCACTGCATGCCACATACTAACTTCTTGCTGCCAAATAAACAAATATATCTCCCTCTAAATGTCCATCAGAGGCCTCCTCAAAAATTCAAAATTAATGTAATTATTAAAGCAATCTAAAACCCTGGGCCATCTAAATGGTGGAGCAGACCTGCGGTCAAGGGGGGGACTGCAAGTCAGGGAGTGGCATTTGCAACCTCTGAAATTGGTGTAGAGCTGGGATCGGTTTTGCTGGGCTGATGTGGATCTTTTTGCATCAGCAGAAAACATGCACTACCTATGTGCTTACCCACTGAGAGGAGGATCTGATGGCAGCGGGGCTCCCAATCAATGTCATGGCGACAATACGGAGTGCTAGGGCACCATTGGCAAGGGGGCTTTATGCGTTGAAGTGGCGCATGTTTGAAGCTTGGTGCGGGTGAAGATCTTTATCTCCGTATCAGTGCCCGATTGCGGGGATACTGACTGTTTTACAGGAATTGTTGGAGGAAGGTCGTTCCCATTCCATCTTAAAAATGTATTTGGCAGCCATTTCAGCCATGTCATGAGGGCATTAATGGTGCTGCACCAAGTCCGTACCCGCTTGCCATTCAGTTCCTTAGAGGGGTGTCTTAGTCCCATTAGAAAATCAATGGTGTCATCATTGGACCTGATTGTAGTTTGGGGGCTATGTGTGAACAGAATCATTGAGATCTAAGGATGCTGTCTTCTAAAACCATCCTATTGCTGGCGCTGGCATCAGCGAAACGCGTTGGTGATCTCCATGTGCTGTCGGTGCATCCTTGTGCATTAAATTTGCATTGGATGAATCAAGAGTGCTGTTGCATCCATATACGCCTAAAGTCATGTCGGGGGCATATAGTTAGCTCTCATTCGAGCTGCCTGCCATTTAAATCTCTCTACTGACTTGGAGGAAGTCAGGAGACTTTATGCTTTGTGCCCAGTGCAAGTTTTATGCATATACATTAAGCAGACGCAGACTGTGTGCTTTTCTTACCAGCTTTTTGTAAGCCAACCTGGTCCATGGGAAGACGCTATCTAAACAAAGTTTTTCTCATTGAATTGTGGAGGCTATTTCTATAGCATATAAAAGTAAAGTGTTGCCTCTGCCTGCAGGGGTGCATGTGCACTCTATGAGGGGCATGGTGACGCCCTTGGCATTGTTTAGAGGAATATCTGTGGAAGATATTGTGTGCGACCACCAGTTGGGCATCACCACACACATTTGTTTGATTTTACCGACTGGATGTCACTGAGGCAACGGTGGCTCAGTCGGTGCTTACTGCAGTGGTTTTAAAGCAGGGGCCATCGCTCCCTTGAAATACATTTATTTCAGTAGACATTGGGGAGAATGAATATATGTCTCATAGTCATGTGTTGTACTGAGTGAACCGACTGAATGGAAACATTGAGTTATGCATATAACTACTGTTCCCAGTAGGAGGGAAACGAGGTACAACACATTGCAGGGCACATGACCGATCTAACGTATCCTTATAGAAATTTGTTGCCCATTCTCAATGGGAAAGTGCCCAAGCAACATCGCTCGGCAACATTGCTCAAAAAAGTTGCCCCATGTATCATCACCTTTAGACTTCAAACAATATCTGATGTGCCTCAGTGAAATTTGTCTTGCTTTAATTGCCAAAGATCAAACTTATCACATGACCTCAACACATTGCATGTTTAATTTAGTGGTTTAACAAAATGTTTATATACTTAATAAACAGTATATAAAAGGTAATTTGACTTATGAGAGTAATTATGATGTTAATGCAAAAACAAAAATCCACATCCCTCACAGCAATGCCCCAAAGGACACATACTGCAGTGCTCACAGACGGTTACCATGATCGGACAACAGTAGTAACATGTTCTGGCATTCTTGTTACAGGAGCTGCTCTCGCTCATTAATTCTCTTGCCTGCTCCTCGCATGCAGCTGGGAGGACGATGGGTACCGAGAATAAGCATTGCCAGATTGTATAGTTTTAAAGAGCATTTAATATGCAAAGTGATCTCTCTTACATGAATTGCTTTTGACGTGCTGTTGGAATGTTTGGCTATACTATCTTCTGCTGCCATCCAGTAATTTACATTCTCACACTTTTATTTAAACAAGGGTCACTTCACACACAAAATCTCACTTATAACTTTAAAAAAAAAAAAAAAAAAAATTAACTATGGAAGTCAATAAAGTGGTTGTTTGTTTAGGACACACATTTCACTTGTAGCATTTATATCAGTTTTATATCAGTCACACTGAGAGGTTTGTCTATGACCTTGCTTCACTGTAGGAGGCTAAGCCTGCATGATATATTCAATCTAAAATGAGCATTTTAAAATTCAGTTAACGGTTCAGCTTCAACTTTCATTCTCATTATATTCTTTAAATATATATTTTTAAAAAAAAAAATCCCCAAAGGTGCCTATATTTTTTGTATTATCCATTACTCCTTATCCTAAAAACTATTGCTCACTATTGTGAATGTTTAAGTACCTTATTAGTGCTAAAGCAAAAATACCTATAGGATTTTGATACCCTTGATCCTGTTACTCTCTCCCACACTGGTGCACTTGCAATGTGTATTAACATTGGCCGCCAAGACGGTGAAAGTAGCAAATTCCGTACAATGAACAATTTGGGTCTGTATTGGGTGACCACTTGATATCCAATGTAAAACCATTTGAGAATCACCGATTCAGATGCCACTGAAAAGCAGAGGTGAGTCTTTCTGTGGGTAGAAACTGTATTCATGTCAACCTATAGCCTTTAGATCAAAGTAAAATGCGGCAGCCGAGGGCATGAGAGTCAAAGTCAACCCACGTGTAATAAGTGAACAGCAGTATGAATGAACATGCTTTCTCTATATGTGCATTTAAAAGTCTGTGTGTAGAAATGCACATATTTTTCTTCTACTTCAATTAAATTATTGAAATGTTTTACTGCTATTTGAGTGTTGCTTGGTTGCTTGTAAATGTACGTGTTATCACAGTTTTCTCCTAGCTCTTTCGCTTGCTATCGCTCATGAATACACATCAGTGCTTCACAGAGTCTACAGGTCAGCGTGTCAAAGCGTTAAATGTGTTTGTGAGTTTGAATTCCCTTCACCTCTGTTTGACATTGGCTCAGATGCATTGCTCTCTGTACTTTGGCTGCTGTGCACTACTTTCCCCTTTATTTTGTGCTGTGAATTCCTCTGAAGGGCTTCGCTGTTTGCTTCACATATTGATCAGGTCAGTCTATACCTCCAACTCAATGTCACAGAATCTCACTTTCCTCTGAACTCTTGGTGTTACCACTGTTTTGAATTCTTTTGTGTAGAATGAATGTTTTGCTTTAAAGTTTAAAGTGATAGGTTACCTAAAAATGAAAAATCTGTAACCGTTTACTTACCCATGTTTTGTTCCAAACCTAAATCAAAAGCATGTCATGAACAAACTCTCAATCTCTATCACCATGTTTGAAAAGAAAGGCTGTAATGTGTGAATCCCTGTACAAACATCTGTCTTGTGGTTGTACAATTAAGCCCATGTTATTTTGTCTGAATGGTTACAAATATAATATTTGCTACAATATAATTCTAACGTGTACATTATTTCTTCAGGTGTAAATAGACTATCTCACAGGCAGTGGCGCAAAAAGTGGGTATGCGCTATACCATGGGGGGCGCCAAAGCGATGGTTAATTTTTTTTTTTTTTTAAATAATAAAAGTTATATAAATTTATATAAAAGTTATATATAAAAAAAGTTATATACATTTTAGAGGACTAACAGGCTAGAGTAGGCCCCGGTGCCCTCATAAGATTCCATCATAGAATTAAGACATAGAAGGGTAATATCGCGAGTGGGCGGGGCGCAGCGCTGAGTGAGCAGCAGTAACGTTAGTGAGTTGTAATTGAAACAACTAAAAATAGGGGCTAAAAATAGAAAAAGAAAGAGGGAAAAGGAGATGGCATGTCAAGGGATGCGACAGCAGCTAAATAAGTGGATGGTGAAAGGCAACAGGTAGGATTTAAAATGTGACGTCTATGCTTGGAGGCTTGCAAATACGTTATTCATGTTAACAGACTAGCTAGCATTTGCTAACACTGGGAATGTAGCTGACAGAATATGTAGCTAGCTTAGAATATGCAAAACCGAGGTTGCTGAGCTGAAAACTGAAAAATATAAGGTAGCATGTACAATAAATGACAAGAATCTGGAAAACAACTTTAATATCTCTGGTTTACCGTGGAATCATGCATATATTTGCTACCAAACTTGGAGGCTTGCAAATATTAATGTTGACTGACAAGTGTTTACTAACTTACTGCAAAATAATGTTGCTGATATCTACATTTAGATTTTGGTTAAACCCTTTGGTACCAAAATGGGCCAAAATTAACACTCTAGCACTGGATAGTTGCGCCCCTGCTCACAGGACCCTTGATTATTTGAGAGTAATATGTGAAAGAAGTCTCTTATGCTCACCAAGTCTGTAAAAATAGTAATAGGTTCTTATGAAAATGTATAATTATGTTTAATTACATGTATAATTACATTAATTATAGCATTGAAAAAATCTAATTATTACAAATTTTTGACCTGTACTATATGTACCTGGCTAGCCACCTTAACTGGCTTCAATATACAAGCCACTGGACACACTAAGATACTGTACAATGTGACTAATGTCAGGGAAAGATTTAAATGCATTCATGCATAATGCATTCATAATCATATTCATGATGGAGTTCATTTCGCTGGGAGAACAAATCCATTTACTTAGTAGCTTTAGTTTCATGATACAGTGTGACCTGCGGTGTCCTAGAGCAATCTATGGAGGAGTTTTTAAATGGTATAGACATCTGTGTCTGTCAGTGTGTCTTTGTCTGACTCCTGGTAAGAAAAAAAAAAAAGAAAAAGAATAGGGTTTTGGCTCCAGTGTCTTCTCTACATCTGACTACATACAAACTTCTATCAAGAGGAAGAATATTAGGGAAATTAAAGGGATAGTTCACTCAAAAAGAAATGATTCCATGATTTACTCACCCTCAAGCCATTCTAGGTGTAAATGACTATCTTCTTTCAGACACATACAATCGGAGTATTAAATATTAAAGCTCTTCCAAGCTTTAGAATGGGAGTGAATGAGGGGTGAGATTTAGTACATCCATCCAACATAGAAGTAATCCATACGGCTCCAGAGGGTTAATAAAGGCCTTCTGAAGTGAAGCAATGAGTTTTTCTAAGAAAAAAATATCCATATTTAAAACTTTATAAACTATAATAACCAGCTTCTGACAAACATCTGTAAGGAAGACCTTTGACCCGACGCATGCCGCGTGATGTAGGAGTATCGTGAGCTTAGACGCCTCTCGCAGTTCAAACAAATAGCAACAAACTCTCCTCCTCTTCTCTTAAATCGAAATCCTCTGACATGTCTCTTTAAAAATTCTTGTTTTAGACTTCCAATTAATGACTGGTGTTTTGGGTCAGAGGTTACTCTTGCGCCGTAACTCGACTTGCTTGTGGTCGTTTGCCAGAAGCTAGTTTTATAGTTTATAAAGTTTATAAAATTCTTACAAAACCCCATTGCTTCACTTCAGAAGGTCTTTACAAATATTTTTGGTGCTCCAAATAAACAAAATAACGACTTATATAGTGATGGCCGATTTAAAAACACTGCTTCATGAAGCTTCGGAGCGTAATGAATCAGCGTGTCGAATCAGCGGTGAATGAAGCAGTGTTTTGAAATCGGCCATCACTATATAAGTCATTATTTAGTTTTTTTTTGGAGCACCAAAAATATTCTCGTGGCTTTATAATATTAATATTGAACCACTGTACTCACATGAACTGATTTAAATCTACAATTGTGTAAAACTCATCAGAGATCAGATAACAGACACTTTTAGACACTTAATACTCAGGTAATAGACAGACACTTGTTCAATGCTCCGCCGCTGAGGGGCGATCTCACATGAATTCATGAGATGGTGAACCATTGAAATTTCAAAACGTTTTGAAACAGTTATGACGTAACAAAGCCTTGTTTACTGAAATCATGTGACTTTGGCGGTTTGAAACAGGCTCTGAACCACTGATTTGAAACAAAAGATTCGTAAAGTTTTCGAAGGTAACCTTGATTGCATGTGTCTGGATTTATCAGTTTTGCCGGGATTTACTTTTATTTTGTTTGTTTGAATAAATGTTTACTGCACTTGGATCCTACTCTCATTCCTCTGAAATAGCCACTGTTAAAATAATCTATATGATAATTCTTCAGAAATTGGTACTGTTGCTTTCCACAGGGATTGTGTTAAAATGTGTATTTTCTGTGTTCCTTATAAAACACATTTTCTCTCGCCATTTTTTTTTTTACAGAAAAACAAAGAGATGTGTTGTGCAGAGCAGAAATGTCATATGAAAGAAAAATGATTGTGCTGAACTGATTATAAACCACTGATAAGATATGTCTGCCTGATATCCTGGACTGTGTGGAGGTCATGGGTCACACAGCAGCCAGTCACAAAGGGTCAAAGAGGCATCCTAACAAGTAGCGGAGGAAAAAGGCTCAAACCCTACAGCAGTTTTATTCCAACAGTCCCCTCTCTCTTAATTATTTATAAAAGATCCTATTATTTCTGAACTATACAGCATAGCATTTCTATAATGCATATCATAAATCGCAAGTTATGAGTTAATTGCCTTAAATGACTTAAGAGTCCATTATTATGCTTAGCTTATTTTCTCCAGTATTACACTGGCTGTAAAATTAATTCAAAGTAAATAAGGTCCACGTTGTCTGTCAAAGAGAACACTAATTATGATAATGGTGACTTCAGACTAAAGAGCTTTTTCACTATTATCCACACTTATGCAGTTGTTGACATTGCATAGGTTATATTTTTTACATTAAACGTGCAAAAGTTCTGATATGATTTATCACAAAAACCAGCTGTTTTAACAGGGGAGTGTAGACTTTTTATATCCAAAGTACAAACCCAATTCCAAAAAAAGTTGGGACACTGTACAAATTGTGAATAAAAAAGGAATGCAATCATTTACAAATCTCATAAACTTATATTTTATTCTCAATAGAATATAGATAACATATCAAATGTTGAAAGTGAGACATTTTGAAATGTCATGCCAAATATTGGCTCATTTTGGATTTCATGAGAGCTACACATTCTAAAAAAGTTGGGACAGGTAGCAATAAGAGGCCGGAAAAGTTAAATGTACATATAAGGAACAGCTGGAGGACCAATTTGCAACTTATTAGGTCAATTGGCAACATGATTGGGTATAAAAAGAGCCTCTCAGAGTGGCAGTGTCTCTCAGAAGTCAAGATGGGCAGAGGATCACCAATTCCCCCAATGCTGCGGCGAAAAATAGTGGAGCAATATCAGAAAGGAGTTTCTCAGAGAAAAATTGCAAAGAGTTTGAAGTTATCATCATCTACAGTGCATAATATCATCCAAAGATTCAGAGAATCTGGAACAATCTCTGTGCGTAAGGGTCAAGGCCGGAAAACCATACTGGATGCCTGTGATCTTCGGGCCCTTAGACGGCACTGCATCACATACAGGAATGCTACTGTAATGGAAATAACAACATGGGCTCAGGAATACTTCCAGAAAACATTGTCGGTGAACACAATCCACTGTGCCATTCGCCGTTGCCGGCTAAAACTCTATAGGTCAAAAAAGAAGCCATATCTAAACATGATCCAGAAGCGCAGGCGTTTTCTCTGGGCCAAGGCTCATTTAAAATGGATTGTGGCAAAGTGGAAAACTGTTCTGTGGTCAGACGAATCAAAATTTGAAGTTCTTTTTGGAAAACTGGGACACCATGTCATCCAGACTAAAGAGGACAAGGACAACCCAAGTTGTTATCAGCGCTCAGTTCAGAAGCCTGCATCTCTGATGGTATGGGGTTGTGTGAGTGCGTGTGGCATGGGCAGCTTACACATCTGGAAAGGCACCATCAATGCTGAAAGGTATATCCAAGTTCTAGAACAACATATGCTCCCATCCAGACGTCGTCTCTTTCAGGGAAGACCTTGCATTTTCCAACATGACAATGCCAGACCACATCCTGCATCAATTACAACATCATGGCTGCGTAGAAGAAGGATCCGGGTACTGAAATGGCCAGCCTGCAGTCCAGATCTTTCACCCATAGAAAACATTTGGCGCATCATAAAGAGGAAGACCTAAGACAGTTGAGCAACTAGAAGCCTGTATTAGACAAGAATGGGACAACATTCCTATTCCTAAACTTGAGCAACTTGTCTCCTCAGTCCCCAGACGTTTGCAGACTGTTATAAAAAGAAGAGGGGATGCCACACAGTGGTAAACATGGCCTTGTCCCAACTTTTTTGAGATGTGTTGATGCCATGAAATTTAAAATCAACTTATTTTTCCCTTAAAATGTTACATTTTCTCAGTTTAAACATTTAATATGTCATCTATGTTGTATTCTGAATAAAATATTTAAATTTGAAACTTCCACATCATTGCATTCTGTTTTTATTCACAATTTGTACAGTGTCCCAACTTTTTTGGAATCGGGTTTGTATTTCTCTTGGATCATAAAGGAATAGTTTATTCATAAATGCAGTTTCTGTCAATAGAATGCTGCAATGATGACATTTTTTTTTAATAGTCTGACCTGAAAGTTCGCTTCATTCTGTTTCCCTCAACAAAAACTCAGTAGGTTTTTTTCATTGGCATTTGGATCATTGCAGAAAATAAGCTCTGTGACCAACAGAAGTTCATGATTCTTACACGTTTTGTACATCATGATGATCTTCACAAATTAACACAACTTGGTGAATTTTGAAACCTATAATACAATCGGCAGAATTAAAAAAGCTAAACGTTAGGCTATAAACGAACTACACCACGGTCACGTGACTTAAGTCTCAACACCATTAAGCTTCAGACAACTTTTTCAGTCTTAATAAAAAACAAAAACAAAAAAACATTGCAATTTTAAACTCAACGAGGCTGTGAAAGCGACTAGTGAGTAGATGAGTTTACCTGTTCGGTGTGATGATGTTTAATTTCCCAAAAACCTCTGTAGTCACATTTAGACACATATTAGCAACTGCCTTTTTTAAGACAAGTAAAAGTTTATAAAAAATCAAAAGGGGGTATTACTGATGTATTTTATGTTGTAGAATAAACCATGAAAATATCTTGAGCTTGTGTTCACCACAGACCTTATTTAAGGCATTTAACCAAAAACCCATTCAAAAAACCCATTGACTTTATGATGGTACTGGAAATGCACTAAAATGGGTTCTGACCTACAAAAATACATCATCCTTACAAGAATGTAGTATGTCAGAGATATATGTTCATAAGAATGCAAAAGTACTGTAGCTAGTAAACTAACAGTATACATATAAATTCACATTATAAACAAAATAAACTCTGATGTAAACTATCTTTGTACTCAGTGTTTATACTGTTAAATTAAAATGATTACATTATAATTTGAAATATATTACAATTTTATAAACTAAAAAACAAAAAACAAACAAACAAACAAACAAAAACATCATAAATGATTGATCAATTTTTGGCTGAAATATTCCTTTAAAAAATGTTTGTCCATTTCTCTTTCATCTTTGATGCCTAGAGTACCCTGAAAACAGCACGAGGAAGATCTGACTCGGGTTGGCCAGTCTGCGGGGTGATTATGAAGCAGAGAGGTCTTTTGTTATCTTGGAGGAGATAGTCAGTTGTAAACAGCTTTGAAGTTATCAAGGCAGCACAGTCAGTTGGAGAGGAATAATTGGATAATTAATTCACTCTTGGACAGGTCAAATGGATTCTCCTCGTCTCCATCACAGTAGCTTCGCAAGGTCTGTGGAAAACATGATTGATGTGTGGCACAGGGTGATAATTAGAGAGCTTTCATTGGCCTTAACCCTCAATCCAGGGCAAATGAAGGTGGATGATGATTTGAATAAGGGACTATTACAACAGAGGAAAGGTAAAGTGAGGAGGACCAATCAATAAATACATGTATACTCTGGATTAAGTTCTGTTCTCAAAGTTATGCAAAGTAATGAGCTCGCTTTGATTCAACAAACCCGTCATGGTTATCTGAGGCTTAAGGAAGTGTTTGTTATGCCCTCATAATGTCGTTCCAGTCACGTGCTTAATTATCATTCTGATGAGCTTCCAATAAGACACAACACAACTGACACATTTAAACGACTGCTTGCTTTGCTCTCTGTAACTTATTGACATTTTAACATGCCGTTTTCAAAAACAAGTAATTGAAGAGTAAGAATCTTAGTTTTCGTCATGTTGTTTTAGAAGAGCAGTTTGATCTACAGACGCAGACAGCCGCAGTCTAGAAGTGGATGCTTCAGGGATGCTGAGCATTTTAGGTTTATAATCAAGAAAACACAGTCCCCTGAATCATCAGTTCAAAGTAAAATCAATCAAAATGCCAAATGGTTTTCTTTTAAGAAAAACTGCTTGTAGGTTTGCTTCTTTGCTAGGAGGGTTGGTATTTACAAGACTCAAAAACACTAAATAAACAAATGTAGGTATTTGAGAGAGGTGTGGGGCACTAGAGCAGAGCCAAACTGCCTTTGCTTGGGTTCTCCAGTAATGCAAAACAGCAGAATGAGGCTGGAAATGCCACATGTTCTTTGGCTGAAAGGAGTCAGGTGAGCCCAGGTAAAATAGCTGTGCGGACTGCTGACGGCTGGAGGTTTAAATCTCCATTAGGGAGCATAATGCCTCCTTTCAGGGTTGATTTGATTTGACGTGCTTAATGACTTGCTCATTCCTGCTTCAGTCCTCTGCCCACATCCTGAGGTGAGCGGTGACATTACCCCCTGCCATTTTTAAATTATAATATAATATAATATAAATCAGTAATAATGCCTTCCTGCTGTCAAGAGCACAAAGCAGAACAACTCTATAGAGAAGTTCTTGAATCTGGAAGGGTTTTGTCTTTCACATTATGTACTAGCAGAAATATTGATTACGTTTGTTCACATTGTTCTTTCATATTCTTTCTCATTTCATTTTACAGTTATTTATTTCCACTATGCATTACCCTTTTAGCTGGGTCCTGGATATTTAATTTATTGCAAAAAAAAAAAAAAAAAAAAAAAAAAAAAAAAAACATATTAAAACAAATATCTTCTCTGTAGAGTTGTTCTGCCAAATATTGCTTGAAAAAAATAAAATAAAAACAATATATATATATATATATATATATATATATATATACACACACACATATATACATACATATATATATATATATATATATATATATATATATATATATATATATACTGTATATAGATGTATTTTCAAAAACTTACAATGTAATATTTCAGGGAGGTATCGCCATGGTAGCTCATATGTGTGCTTTCATACTTTAGGACTTTAATTATGCATTGCACTTATGCACTGAGTCAAAAATAATCCCTTAAAGCAGCTGTATTTTGTCAACCCCCATTTTGTCTCCTCTGTCAGGTGAAATCATCAACACAGTTCTGCCTGCAGGTCTAGAAGGGGAAGATAGGAATAATAATGAGAAGTCTAGAGAAACCGCTTGCTGGTTTCTGTCAAAACCAGCAGCAACCCGAACAGAAGACTGGGTTGCACTGACAGCACGGGCTGGAGCAGGCTTTGCTTTCTCTAGACTGTAAAAGATGTTTTACCGATCCATAGTGGCCAGCAAGTTTTCTGCATTGTGATCTGTGGGAAGGGGGATTTATAGAAATATTTCCAAAACAATGATGTGATCTAGCTTCATGAGATGTTCTCATGAAGAAGCAGAGGAACACATTCAGATCAGTAGGCACTTTCTAAAAAAAGTCAAAAGTGATATTGTAATGTTTTTGAAAGAAGTCTCTTATGCTCACCAAGGCTGCATTTATTTGATAAAAAATACAGTAAAAACATCTCAGGTGTAAACGTGTATATATCTACATGTATGTAACCCTGTTCCCTGAGAAGGGAATGAGATGCTGTGTCAGTTACTGACACTATGGGAATGCGCCCGTGTCTGAAGCATGTGTAAAAACATGCCAATTCATGCCGAGGCTGTCATGTGACTTCACTCAGTATGCCAGTTTGACCATAACGAAGTGCCTGCGATACACGTCATCAGCTTCGATTTGTCTGAAGGAAGATGTGCGTAATCCTGAGATGTTCCCTTTCAAAGGAAATCAACACTGTGTCAGTTGCTGACGCTATGGGAGTGTTAATACCCACTACGCCATACTGAAAAATGCCTGTACTCAAGCTGCGACTGAAACCACAAGTGAGAAAGAATAGAGCAACCCAGGGATCTAAATCCAGGGTTAAGTTTTTCAGTTGTCAAGCATTTACTAAGTGACCATCTGTAAAAGTTTCTGTATAGAGGCATGAACACTCATCCCAGCTCAATGCCTCTATTCATAATAGAGCCTAATTTTCTAGAGCCCATGGGAGCAGGGCTAGAAAGCTAAGCTGTAGACATAGCCTCAACCATGTCCAGCTTACATCTTTCAGAAAGAGAGTAAAGAGACCTACAAGTGGGTTGTCCTTCACATACCCTAACATCATAAAGCTCTTAGAAAGCAACCCAAGTGGGGGGAAACTAGAGGAAGGGCAACAGGTTAGGAAGTTGGACGCCTTTCGTCTTTCTCTTCTATACTGTGAAAACCTTGCTTAACACCAGTCCTCCAAGAATAGCAAAAGTACTACACTTTCTGTGGGAAAAAACATACATCTACAAGGGAATGGGAGGCCTATAGTAACTTGACCACTACAACCCCGCTACTAATCATCGCAGACCTCCAGGGATGGAGATGACACTCTTACTCTTTTTTCTGATACTTTTAATAAAAATTTCTGGAATACCTTTACTGCCAATTCACTGGGGAAGCAAATTGCTTCCTTCAACCTTCAATGACATAAACCAGAGGGTGCCACAGAAAGAGTGGGTCACATATAATGACTGAGTCTACCTTCCCCTCTGTAAAGCTCCTTTACCCTTAGGCTAATGGTTGCTACTTGCTGAAATCTCCCCGAGCTCTTTATATCCTCTGGAGAGCTTGACTGATCCTTTACAGAGGCTCGAAAAGATGCTGGAGGGGAAATACAGCCATACAGTCCACTTATGAACTCTGGGAAGCAGATTGATGTACTTAAAACTCTAATGATAATGTACTTTAGGGGGCGACAGATGAGAGAGTGGGATGCCAATGGTGATACAGTCCATCGTCTGCTCTGCCATCACTGCCCACCTCACTTCCCTGCATCAGGGAAAAGTGTTCACATCACCTCCAAATAAATTATGGAGGGGGTCTTTTTCTTTCTAAGAGATACCAATTCCCCATTCTTATGCAACCTAATGCAGGACCTCATGGCTTAGGGTCCTCAGACCTGCGAGCCGAAATTAGCACTCTAAGTTCCTGCCTAGGCCTTCTCCAGGCACACAGCCTCCATCCCTTACTCTTCGGAGGGGAAGTGCAGGCTGCCACGCTCACCTTCTGACCCTCACCCAGGAACTGGTCTCTGGGCTGTGGGTCAGAGGGAGCTATGGGGGATGATGGACCCTGGATGCAGTGAACGATGAACCTCTGGAATGCCGCAGGCTGAAATTTTGCTCTGTAAACCTCTTGACCACTAAATTATGAACAGTACCGAAAAGGCCAGAGGTGACATCGGGGCATCAAGGAGAAAAGGTTTCCCCTTCTCCTTTATTCCCAATAAGTTCAGGCGCTCTGCGGTAATGTTAGTCATGGCACGGGCCGTCTGTGGCCCTGTGGATTTCCACAACTGCCTCAGATGTCAATCCTCACCTTGATCCAGGTCCTTAAGAAGGTTGACCTGGTATGTCTGCAACACTGCCATGGTGTGCAGGGCTTCACCAGTATGATCCACTGCCACATAGGCCTTGGATGGCAAGTTTGGAGCCTTCAGTGAAGACACTGCATAATTTCCAACTTCAGGGCTACGGGAGGAGGCTGTAGATGCAACATTCGCCTGAACTCCCTCCAAATCTAACTCCTCAAAATTAGATCTGGCCAACATCATAATCTCTACTGGATCGTAAGAGGCTGCAGAGAGGCTGCGTGTGAATCCCACGATCTGAGTCTTTGCGTTACCTCAGCAAACGCGGGACCCAAACCGCAAAGAAAAGTCGCCTGGCTCCCATCCCCCACAAAAGGAGCCAAGTGGGAACAGAGCATATTCACCCTAAAGCAATCACAGTGAATGCAGCCAGCACCCTCAATAGCTGACTGTGCGTAGAAATGCTGCAGAAATGGTTCAAACAGGGTTCTCCAAACTCGGTCCTGGAGGGCCACTGTCCTGCAGAGTTTAGCTCAAACTTGCCTCAACACACTTGCCTGGAAGTTTCTAGTATGACTAATTAGACCTTGATTAGCTGATGTGTTTAACTGGGATTAGAGTTAAACTCAGCTGGACAGTGGCCCTCCAGGACTGAGTTTGGAGACCCCTGGGTTAAAATGATGTCACTTTTTGTTGTGCTATGCCTTTGCTTTACCATTTGAGGCTTGATAGAGACTAGGCTTAATAGAGAAGAAATATTTTAGTCATTTATCCTAACAGTAAGCTAAAATGTATGAAATCAGAGCCAAAACTCAAACCAGAGATCTTGCTGCTGTGACGTAACAGTGCTGCCCACTGAGCCACAATGCTGTCCAAGAGTAAAGCAGTTGTTGAAACAATAATGACTTCTCTTCTATGGATTTGCTCTATCGAGCATGTTGGTGCTGATGTTTGGATGCTAACAGTACGGAAAAAGACAGTTGTAGCAAATTAGCTCAAAGGCGAAATATTAATAATTAATCATAACTTATTATGCTTATTAATTATGATTATGAATATTGGAATCAGTTAATCAGATTAACGATGTAGCTACATTAAAATTATAATCAATCAATCAATCAATCAATCAGTTTCATTCTGTGAACACTCAGTATTGATTATAAATTAATTCTAAGAGAAGGGTATTTTTCATGGCCATAGAAAAATAATTATTTCTTAGCATTTACAGCACTTAGCAAGATCTAAATCATTTAAGAGGCAATTTATTGCAGACAGTGAGTCAGAACCAAATATGTATTGTGCACAACTTTTATTAACTAAATCACGAACACATAACTAAACTAACAAACACATACATACACACAAGTCACACATACATGGGTAAAATGAGTGAAACCGGAAGTAGGAAAAGGAAATGGAGCTAGGGAGAAGAATCAAACAAGCTGGAAAAGACCATCAGTTTTCTCAGTAATAAAGCACCTTTGCTAACAAAGGGGTTCACAAATTAATACTAAATCACTGTTTAGTATTCAAATGTACAATACTTGCAAAATGCCTTTAGCTGTTGAGAAGCATTGGATCTGCAGGCTGAGGAGAAATCCTTGATGGTTTGGTCCGAAGTCGTAATCAATATCTTCTGCGTTGGATGAAGAAATATGACGCAACTTAAAGCAGAACTCAGTAAGATTTGCGAAGCTCCCCCTACAGGTTCCTTCAGTGAAGCGCAGCTCTGGACTACAACGACTACAACGCTCACCAGCGCAGTAGTTTTGCAAATACAGTACAAGAAATCTCGATGGAGGTGGGTAATTTTCGAAATTGTCTTATAAAGTCATAATATATACATTGTTTTTGAATTACCGTAAAGCATTTTGTCACTCTTGCATGAACGTGAACATGAGGCGAGATTGTGTCGGGTCGGTGCAGCTCAACTTGCAAGTGCTGTTTTCTGGCGTAGACGTGCCAGAGGGGGTTAGTGCACGCCTCAAACACACCACAAGTCAATTAACCATCGTAAGGACTTAGAAAACTATTTATGAAGGTAAAAAAAAGTTACTTAGTTCTGCTTTAAGCTGTTAATTTGACTCTTGTTGTAGGAAGGAGTTCTTTCTCTCCGGGTTAAGCACATGGTGGGGCAGGTCGAGGCCTGCCGGCCTGGCCTGAGAAGCCACCAGCAGGAGTTGTCTTGGGCAGTCAAAGATACAGGAGAGGGAGAGAGGGCGGTGTTGGGCTCTCAAAGTCCGGGTGAAGCCACACCTCTCAGGGTTGATCTGACCAATGAGGAAAGTAGAACTTATGAGTGGGGACTTCCTCTTGTGGGGGAATTTATGTTTGTGTTTCTAGCAGGGCGTTTGCTGTAACTGTCTGGGTTGTTGAAGAAGAAACTATTAAAGATTCTTGTCATCCTAATATGGTGTTTAGGTATCACAATATCATATACACAAGCATTTAAATCTTCATGATACAAACCCATAGACAATAAACATGGCATAATTGAAGTTACATTAAATTTATCATAAAACATGCAAATACTATACTGAATACAATACCAGAGACAATACACAAACAGTAATAATGGATACCATTTCCTGGGGATATGTATGTTCAATTATTAAACAGTCTGTCTATAAATTAAGGCAGGAAGGTCTGTTTTTAGGCTTTGTCTGTCTTTCCTATGGTCTGACTCAAAATGACTTTTGGATGCAGAGTTCTGCATAGCTGCATAGTTTTGGATCATAAAAGTCTTATCTGATGGTGTCCATGAGGCCCTTGCACAGACTGGTCTTCTCAGGGGATGGGGATGGGGACCCCCAGAGTGAGTTTTAAACATTATTTGTTAAATATAACAAATAATTGTGTCTGATTTGTGTCAGTCGTTACACAGTGCTGCATGAAGTGAGTAATGATTATAATTAAACATTTGTTTTTGAGTAATTAAAAATAAATTTTAGTTAGTGTTTTAACTTTTTTCATAATAAATATTTATACAATTGAATAATGTATAATGTTATGGGCTGAACTAACTTCATTATACTCTATTGAACGAGTCATTGGACCAAAAAAAGAGTTAAATAATATAATTTGATTTTATTGTTATTTTGACATCATAAAATGAGCATTAATGTAATAATTCTTTCAGATACAGTAAGAAAATATTATGAAATCATTTCAAAAGAATTAGCCATATGCTCAGTATGTTACAACGGCTTTGGCCCACAAACCAAATAATATAATAATATACAAACAAGCAAGCCATTGAAATGGAGTTTTATAATTATCTTCTAGACAAATATTATTGGTGCAATACAAGTAAGTGTCTAAATTTAAATCTGCCCAGAGCAAAGCACTACTGAGAAACTCTGCTGTCTTTTTGATATTCTTTTCACATTTGTAGCACTTGGCTAACAAAATGGTGGCAGACTAAGCATATGAATGAGCACAGACTGTTGTTTTTGATATCTTGCATCTGAGAACAGAGAATAGACCTGCTGCTGTTGACAATCAAATAGAAGATTGAGTAAAGCAGCAAACACGAGCTGCTTTCAGAAGTGCAGAGAGGGGAGGGTACGGAGCCGGCGGCGGCCTGCTCCTCGTCCTTGAGAGGGAAAGGAAAGAAATGGGCTCTGAATCTGAAAACGTAATATTCCCGGGGAAAACAGTCAAGGACTTGCATGTGTTCAGTAACAGAATACAGAGTGAATTGGCTGATAATAGTGAAGGAGAGGTTAGAGGAAGGGAGGGACATGGGAGGTTTGAAGGTAGGTAGGTGTCAAGCAAATAGGTCTAGACACAAACGCGGATAGATTAATACCTAATGGACTGTGAAGCCAATATATGCAGCTGTTTTGTCTGTTGTTGAGCACACAGTAAAGGCCATCGCTACCTCAAGGTCAGATTTTGGCTTTTGAATGCTCTGACAGATGCTTTGAGATGCTGCCATACTGTAAGTGCTCCTGGGAGTTTAGAAGTCCTGATTACAGTATGTCATGTATTCAAATGATTTTGATGGGAATGAAGCGAATTTCCTGCTTCTTTCTCCCTTTGGGGAAGTGAAATAACAAAGACAGGAAGTTTTAAGTGCTAGTGGTACAAAAGGAAGATGCCCTCATTCATGAAACATAAGAAGGATGAATGTCTGTGGAAAACCATCTTTACGTATACTGATGTGTTCAGTCGTATAGAAATGGATGTATGAATAATTCACACAGAAATCAGTCCTGCTTGTGTTTTATAAATAAGACCCAAGGTGTATAATTAATTCAAAGGTCAAGGTTTGGCTGGTTAGCGCAGGCAGTTAGCATCCGCTGGTAGATATAAAGCATGTTTTTCCATTGACAGCCATTCAAAATGAGCTGCATATTGTGAGAGATTTTTTTTTTTTTTTTTTTTTTTAAAAACAATAAGCTCTATAATACCTGGAGAGAAATGACCATTATCAGTTTAACTCAGTCTCAGTACTCAAGCTGCATTTTGCCTTGTGGGACCATAAAAGTTTTTGACCCAGCTATAAATGCCATGTGACTAATCACTTAGAAGTCAATGTTGATTCGCTGATGGAAACACACACATTCCCAAACCCCTCACTATTATCCAGAGTCCATTCCCTCCATATAATTGTGTCACTGAAACATCTACTATAATAAAATAAAATATTTTCAATATATAATGTAGTCCTAAATGCACTGAGCAAGCATGAATTAATTTTTCAAGTGGAAAGATTTATGGGTACTCATCTAAATTCTTACAAAACTCTCTGACAATTAGATTTTTGCCAAATACTGTATTTTATTAACACTTTACGGCAATATTTTGTATTTTAATCATAGGTTCATTGGAATAACGTGCCGGTCCCACTTTATATTAAGTGGCCTTAACTACTATGTACTTACATCAAAAAATAAGTACAATGTACTTATTGGGTTCATATTGAATTGCAAAACACATTTGCAGCTATTGAGGTGGATACGGGTAAGGTTAGGGAAAGCTTTGGTGGTATGGGTAGGTTTAAGGGTAGGGGTAAGGTGTAAGGGATGGGTCAACAGTGTAATTATAAATGTAAGAACAGAAATTAATTACAGATGTAATTACATGCAGGTGTTTTTAAAATATAAGTACAATGTAAAAACATGTATGTACACAATAAGTGCATTGTATCAAATGATTAATTTAAATGTAAGTACATAGTAGTTTAGGCCACTTAATGTAAAGTGGGTGCAACGTGCCTCTAACTGTTGACTAAAAGCAGACTTTTTTTTTTAAAGGGGACATATTATACAGTTTTATATTGTTTTTGAACATATTTATGTGTACACAACAGCCCTATTGTGGTAAAAATCAATCCACTCCATTACTTTCCTAATAAATCTGAAACATTGAGGAATGTACTCCAATGTGACGTCACATGGAACAGGCCCACAACTAGCTTAGCTCCTCCCCTGAGTACACAGATCTGCCATGTTTATCTCTTTGCCGGAGTATTTAACAGCAGCATTCAAGAAACATATTCTTATTAAAGCTACTAAACTTATTCACTCAGAAGCAGTCAGTTATTTTCTGTTTTTCTTTTGTTGTTTGATTCATATTAACAGCATATATAGCAGTAGGTAGATAGCTGTATATTACGCTGCTGTCACTTTAATACACAGATCTAATATGTGCATGTGTTTTGTGTTTTTGATATAACCTTGTGTGTATTTGACAGTTTAAGCCCAATAAGAAGCAAAAGAGAAATTAGTTTAATACTCACGGTTGTTTTGTTTTTGGCAGAGTGTCCGAGGCACAAGCTGTGAAGGCACAGCACTATTCTGGATATAGGGGGATGGGGATGCTCATTTGCATTTAAAGACACATGCACGAAAACAGCATGTTTTTGCTTTCACTAAAATATGGGCATTTACAACATCGTATAATACATGATCTGTGGGGTATTTTGAGCTAAAACTTCACAGACACATTCTGGGGACACCTGAGACTTTATATTACATTTTGTAAAAATGAGGCAAAATAGGTCCTCTTTAAATTAAACAGTTGCACAGCTTTTTTTTTTTTTTTTTTTTGCATTTTTTGACTATTAGTTATTTAATATAAACTAGAGTATTTAGAGTGATTTTATCCTAGATTGTATGTTTTATCATCTTCTGTTTGAACTCTCCTTGCAGGTGACCAATGCACGGAAGTGCAACTTAATGATCCTTTAATAAATCATTGAACACACACACACACACACACTCTCACACACATATCTCAATCCCCATTATCTTTATGAGTGTATAAATTGAAGGTCGTGCTCTACCTGGGAAGCAGAAATTTCTCATTGCTCCTATCTGCTCTATCTGTTTCCACAGAAATATTATAGATGAATAATTTTATATTTCTACATATACATAAAAATCCATGCTCAGTGGCCATGGGTGGTGGTCTATCTCTGGAAGTAAACAAACTCAGGGTGCCGTACACTTGCTGGGTTGTGTAAGGGTTCTCATAAGAGAGGTGCATTTATGTGCAAATGCATTGCTTGTGCTATTGCAAAGTCCCACTGTGATATTATTCATGGAGAACCAAATCTCCTGAGGTTTCTAACGGCTGTTGCCGCTCTCTGCCTTCTGGGATATTCACGGACCTTTCAGCTGCAGAGTACCGCCAAACTAAAGCTTTCTTGTAGAAACTCCCACCGACATCAGAACACCTACAGCTTCACACGTCCACATCAACACCTTTATTTACACAGCTCAAGGTAGCCGTGACCATTGATAAATGCCCTGATGGAGCAATTAATAGGGATAGTTTAACCTTTAGCTCTGTCTTCCCAGGGAAATCACGGTGACCTCATAACCCAGGTCATCAATACGCCGTCAATACGTCTCGCCATTTCAAGCTTTCCACTTTCCCCATTTAGTCGGGTTTTTATTAGGGAGATGTCTTTGTAAGCCCTAGCACTGCCCTTGTAAGGCGATCGATTCTACACACACGTTTTCCTTCAGAGGATCTGAATGTGTTCTTTTAATTAAGTTGCTCTGTAGCTCAGCAAACTGCTGAGAATGATTGAATTTGCAGTGACAGTTTACACTCCTTTGACCGCCTCTGACCAGAGGCATTTCCTGAGGACATATAGCAGGCAATGGTATATCAAATGATAATGAAATATATACAGCACACTGATTGCATATGAAAGGGGTTAAATTTCTGATAGCATGTGCTCAGTGTAAGGTAGTATGCACATATCACCAGCTAAATGCACCAAAAAGTTAACAATTAATCACAATTTTTCATAACTAGGCCCTGATTGAATCTGCAATCTGACTTAAGGCTGGAATACACAACACAACTCTTTAGCTCCAGACAATGAATCTAACCAGTCAGAGGATATCAAATTTGATATTTTAAAGGATTAGTTCACTTTTAAATAAACTTTTGCTGATAATTTACTCACCCCCATGTCATCCAAGATGTCCATGTCCTTCTTTCTTCAGTCGAAAAGAAATTAAGGTTTTTGATGAAAACATTCCAGGATTTTTCTCCTTATAATGGGCTGCAATGGGCACCAGACGGTTCAAGGTCCAAATGACAGTTTCAATGCAGCTTCAAAGGGCTTTAAACGATACCAGACGATGAATAAGGGTCTTATCTAGCGAAACGATCGGTCATTTTAAAAAAAATAAATAAAATTTAAGTTTTATAAGCACAAATGCTCGCCTTGCTCTGTTCTCGGATGCGCATTCGTGACGTCACGTAATACGCAATTACGTTGAAAAGGTCACGCTTGACATAGGCGGAAGTACCAAGTCAGTGTTTACAACTTGAACGTGCAAATACTAAGTCAAACGCCGTTTACAAAAAAAGGCAAAACAACAATGTCGGACAAGGAGAAGATGAGTTTTTCACCCTGCCCTACCTTTTTGAACCGGAATACACAGAGGAAGAAATTAGGCAGATGGAAGAGACTGCTGAGGCGACACACACATCTCCAGCATCGGGCAGACGTGGTGGTGCACATGTGGCAAATGCCAACCATTGCCAACAGAGGAAGAATCTCAATGCTGCAACGACTGGACCATTTCAATCCCGCCATTAGAATCAGTTGGTGAGTCCCTGTTTCCATCTCGCTGCATTACCGGACAAAATGGATTTCCATCGTTACTGAGCAACAGCGTCGCACACCGGACGCGAAGCTCAGCACCGCGCCACGTCTTTAAAATTCGAACGCATTGTTTTCTATGAGTGTACACACCGGCGGCGACATTCGGCGCCTGTCCGCGGTGCCCAGCTACGACTCAAAATCCTGCCGCGCCACAGAGCGCCATGTACATTGTTTTACATTAAATGTATATTATATTTCTCTCAAATCGTCGTTAATGTACATACTGACTTCACCCTGTGCTGCAAGATACATTAGTTTTACACTTTAACAGCTTGAATAAAGTCTAAAAATGTATAATAAACGTAGCCTTTTCTTTCATTTTGCTCTGTTGTGCCATTTTCCATGTACACCAACCTCAGTGCGAAATATTAAAGCATATGTAACGTTTCCCTGTTGATGTAAAACACTCCCATTGTGCAGCTCTTCTATCAGGAGTCGAGTCAAAATTGAGCTTGCGCGTATATAATGTGCGCGTCCAGTGTGCGACCCCCTTTAGAGGTGTTTTTGTTCTGATGGAGAAGAGTATGACAATCTGATGGCAATGACAACACAGGATGGAAGAACCATTAGTTGTTTTACCTTTTTTTGTAAACAGCGTTTGACTTACCGTGTGTCTCAGTCAGCTCCCTAGTTCAGTAGTCACGGCACTGATCAGGGAATCAGCCACATTCACTTTCATGATATACTGATTCACGACCTAGGGAACTAGGGAGCTGATTGAGACGCGGGGTTAGTATTTGCACGTTCAAGTTGTAAACACCGACTCTGTACTTCCGCCTATGTCAAGCGTGACCTTTTTAACGTAATTGCGTATTACGTGACGTCACGAACGCGCATCCCAGAACACAGCAAGGCGAGCATTTGTGCTTATAAAACGTAAACTTTTTTTTTTTTTTTTTAAATGATCGTTTCGCTAGATAAGACCCTTATTCATCTTCTGGTATAATTTAAAGCCCTTTGAAGCTGCACTGAAACTGTCATTTGGACCTTGAACCGTCTGGTGCCCATTGCAGCCCATTATAAGGAGAAAAATCCTGGAATGTTTTCATCAAAAACCTTAATTTCTTTTCGACTGAAGAAAGAAGGACATGGACATCTTGGATGACATGGGGGTGAGTAAATTATCAGCAAAAGTTTATTTAAAAGTGAACTAATCCTTTAAGACAATTCTAGATCACATATTGTTTTCATTTTGTCATGCAACTCCTAGAAACAACACATGTTTATTGTCGAGTTTGTTGTCAAGTAAAGTCACCTTTATTGAGCTTGAGTCAGTGCTGATTCAATTCAGTTCAAGAACAGAGATGCAAATTGTCAATTATGAAACAAATTTGTTTCAGCTATAAAGCAGCTCTACAGAAGGCAATAGGCAATGTCATCATTCAGCTCAAATCAGTTCAAGTTTTGTTCTTATCCGATATTGTCAGTTCAGTCAAATCAATAATATTACTGAATATTAACTCTTTGCCCTCCACTGACGCGATTTTCCGTCATTTATGACACTATCCCTGCGTCCCATTGTGCATACTATCAATCCTAAATAGTATGTGAGATAAGAATAAGTGTGTCTTAAAGCGTAGTAAGTTGAAGTTGAAGTCCCCGGATAGTCTACTATTTCCGGTGGATCCATGCATACTCTAACAGCTAATATTGCCCACAAACCATTGTGTTTTGGATGAGATTCATCTGCAACAACAATGTGAACTTTTAATAAAGATCTGCATCAATGCATCATTATGCAAAAATATGAGGAGCGTTCTCCTTATGAAAGACCCACGACTGGCAGATCAAATTGCTGCTACTTTTCACTCCAATACGGTAGGAAAATAAATGAAATTACACATGGAGGATGATTGACAAGGTGATTGACAGGCCAGTTTACGGTGACAGAATTCAAGTAACTATACGACAGAGCTTTCGTTAAAGACTCAATTTAATGACATGATGGTACGTCTTCATTTAGTCATTTAGCATATGTCTTCAACCTTTTCTACTCTGCTACATATTCAAAAGTATGCACTTTTTCTTCACAAAAAGTACTACATACTTTTAAGGCATAGTATAAGTAGGTGAATTGGGACGCAGCATATGCTTCCCCGCCACTGATGAGTTTTCCAGCTTTCCATGATTTACCGTTATAGAGTAGGGGCAGTGTTACGCATCTTCTGAAATAGTACAATACATCATATCTGCATCCAAAAACAAGCGAAGATGATGATCAACGTAAACCAGAAGGAGCGGACAGAAGTTGCTTATGCACAATTAAGCGAACGCTGTCATCAAACATTCATCATATAAAAAAACTGCCTAATGTTACCAAATGACATGTCGACCCATGAAGAGGAAAAGACTGTGAAGCTTTAGGGGTGTTGACAGATTCAATCTACTCTTCTGAATCCGATATGGATGAAGTCTTGGACTTTGATTTTTTTGTTTAATTTATTTTATTATTTTTTTTAAATGAAACTTAAGCCGCATTTGCACCACAATTACCCAGAACAATTTGTCCTCGGAACTTTTTTCCCCAGGAATTTTTCCCACCCAGACATGTTGCTATCTGCGTTTCCATCGCAGTCTAAAGTCCTGTGAAGATTAGGCAAATTAGTCGGGTGAGATAGGATGTCGTGCGACTTTCTAGTTCCCTCTGAATTTCGTCCTCCGATCCATCAGTCATATATTTAAACTCCATTGTTGATTTGAACAGCAAACAACTCTTACTGCAAACACCGCTACAGGCTTTTAAAAATAGTGGTTGAAATAAAATGCTGCGTGAACTCAACCAATCAGCATGTTCAGCACCCATGTCCCACCCCCGAAAGTCCCTGAACTTTGAAAAAGTACTACCTTGCAAGCAGGGACATTCTGAGGGGGGAATTATTACCTGAAACTTCATTTAGACCCTGGTCCCTACGGACCAAACACACCGAGTACCACCCCAAAGTCCCTGCGGTGGAAACGCGGCTTTACCCACATTCAAGTGTTGATGATAACAGAATGAATGAAGCTAGAATTTTTTTAAAGCAGAGGCTCTTCTTTCTTTTGATATATTGAATGTTTACATATTCATACAACAAAATATTCAGTATTTCCATTTCACATAAAGGATTATCCTCGCAGCAAAGATCTAAAATATGTTTTGTATCCCAAAGTGTAAGCGGCACACCATAGCTTTAGTGTTTTTAGATTTGAGCTCAGCTTTCGACTTCGTTTATCACAGGATTCTCTTATCACAGTTGAAAGGGTCAATTGGCATTAAAGGCACGGTATTCATATGGTTCCAGTCTTTTCTATCCAAAAGAAGTTTTTCAGAAAGTTTAGTTGCTTATTCATCCTTGGCGACTCACCTCACCTGTGGCATACTCCAGGGATCGATTCTGGCACCTCTACAATTCTCATTATACATGCTACCCCTAAGATCAATAATGAGTAGATTTGGTGTGTCTTACCACTGCTACGTGGATGACAACTCTACATACCTTTAAAACATAAAGATACCCTTACACATAAAAGATTAGAAGCATGTCTTCACGAACTTAAACTGTGGCTCAGTAATAATTTTATGTTACTGAATGATGATTCTCTAACAGAAATTCTATTGATCTGGGCAGCCTCACACCACACCTTATCTCCAATGTTAAAAATGTAGGATTTTATCTCGACGGTAGTCTTAAACTAGATAAACAAATCAGTAGCATAGTTAGCACCAGCTTTTACCACCTACGCCAGTTGGCCAAAGTCAAACCACTTTTAAGTAGGGACATCTCTGAAATAGTTATTCACGCTTTTATTTCCACACGACTCGACTACTTTAACTCATTATATGTCAGGCTACCTCTCTCCTCAATCTCTCCTCTCTAAATGGTCCAAAACGAGATCATATCACCCCAATACATTGGCTGCCAGTCTGAAACCGAATTGGAAATATGCAAAATTAGTTTATAACTTGTTTATGATTTATGCCTGCCCTGCAGTTTATACTAGGGATACATTAAATTTGATAGTCAATTAACAAAACTATGCTAGTAATTAACAACACATGCAGACAAATTAAACAAAAAAAAAATGCATTCAGTTACGACATCCACCTGTTGGGGACCGATGAAGTTGCTTTTCTTTTAATAGCAGTGGATCCCCAGCTTGCATGATGCCTTTAGCTGGGTAATTTATGGCTTATGCAGGGCAAACGGTACGGCGGAGCTGCTGATCATTATTCATCTCAGCACAAGTTCTCAAACGTGTCCCGACAGACTGCAGATACAGACACAGGCCAGTTGCTTTTGCTGAGCTTTCAACTTAACAGTAGCAAAGCACAGAGATTAATCCTGTGAAAACAAAGATTTTTGGAAATTAAATGACAAGATGCAATTTTCCACCCCGCTGGCCTGCTGCACGGGTGCTGGAGGCAGACAGCTCAGCTGATGGGCTGCGCTTGTGCAAATGCGCATGTGGGATTTCACTCGGGGTGAAATATGTGTTTATAACAACATACCACACAGCTGTAATCTTTAATGCGAGCCCTCACTGTAAGCTAGCTATGTACATGTACAGTATACTGTACTTTGTTGTTTGGAGATGAGTGACGGTTGAGGTTGATGAAAGTTTTTCATCAATCTCCTTAACCACTAATGTTCACATGATGGACTTCTCTGAAATTATTCATGGCACAGGCCTCAGGCAGTGGTTCAATATACCTTTAGAAACCTTTAAATAAAATACCGTCCCAGCATTTTATAAATACCACACCTTATGATAAATTTATGGATATTACAAACCATGCATGCACTTAAGCCTTCGTACAATATTGAAATAATCTGGGCTATTTTTTGACATTTAGTCACTCTGAATATGCTGAATATTGGTGTTATACTAAGTGTGAGATTGCTGACTGCTGGTGTTTTAAAGTTGCACTAATGTGAAAACTAAGTAAAAGTTGTGTTCTGCCATCATATGCCCATGCTCCTTCACCACTGAAGCAATTTCCAGTGACGTGTCAGTTCATGTCAAGCTTCGTTAAGAAGGCTGAATTGTAAAGAATGCTGCATGGTCAAAGGGAGATTTTCTTTCTTCAAAGGTCTGCTTGATTACAATGGATCCTGGTTCTCTACGTTCTTCTCTTCCAATCTTTAGAGGACACTTGAGTAACTATGGGGAAGGCATGCTGATTAGGCGGCACACTTCTGTTTGAACCTCCTGCATGGATCTGATGTCTGGCTCATTCAATAATGTGTTTCTGAAAGCACTCAAACACATTATTACAGTAAGCCTTTGATCTCTTCCATCCTAATCTTGCGTAGGAAGACTTTTGACTTTAAATTTAATCATTATTCTTCCAGTTTAAACACTGCCTTACTAACATAATGAATAATTTAATCATTTAATTTATGGCTTGTACACATGACTTATACTTCACATTGAAGTCATTGTAATGCTAGAGTAGTCTGGTTCCTATCGTTTTTGCTTTAAAAATGTGAGACGTGGGCAGTGGAAAAAACGCAAGACTTGAGAACTTGAGCGTCATGTTTTTATAAGGCTGTGTAATGCGCTAGACATGAGACCCCAGAGCAACAATCTTACACTTCCGTCTAGCACGTGTTTACATAGAAAAACAATGGAAAAGTAGCGCATTGGACTGGAAAAACGCATTCTGTGTGAACGTCCCTTCACTCTGACCAAGATTTGCTCTGTAATGTCTGGCTGACATGTAAAGCAACATCACATTTTATTTTGTTTTACATGCCTTCCTTACATTTAGCAGACGCTGTCATCTAAAGCAACTTACACTGCATGAAAAGTATACATTTTTTTTTATCAATTCACTTTTTCCTTACTTGTTTTAATCAATTAAATTAAATTAAGGAAAACATTTCCACGCAATTAGTTGAGGGCAGTACAACAAACTAAAACAAATTCATGCAAACAAATAATGTTTTGTCGACCAAACTTAATAGATTCATGTTCTTGTCAGCATGTTAAAAACAATTGTACTCTACTCTTCAGCACAATGGTCAACACAAAACTCAGAAACAGAAACTCTTCTAAATCTCCACCATTACCGAACATTAAACACTTCAATTCAATTCAATTCACATTTATTTGTATAGCGCTTTTCACAATACATATCATTTCAAAGCAGCTTTACAGAAAATGCATATCAACATTACAGTTTGGAGTAATCTGTTATCATAGGTGACTCTGTGCAACTTTAGTAATTTCAGAAATGTACATATACAAACAACACAGCTAACAATCTATTTTAAACAGTGTAGTATTAAGGCAGAAACAAAAATTTGCATTGGTGCATGCTGATCTAGTGTTCTGTCATCTGAAGTCCTCACAGGAGTTGGCGCAGTCTCTTCACAGGTGTTGAGGCAGGAAGTCGTCATAAGAGGCTGGATCCAAACTGGAGCTGATGTACTCTCTAGTCACCTCGGGATGGGCATCCTGAGATAAAACAGAAAAGCAAATGGAAAATAATTAGTGTAGCTGCTGTTCATAACATTAAGCAAAGATAGTCATGTGCATTTGATCTGATATAACTGGAGTACAAGGTTATGAGATGCATGTGAATGCTTGGCTAAAGAGATGCGTCTTTAATCTAGATTTAAACTTGGAGATTGAGTCTGAACCCCGAATGTTATCAGGAAGGTTATTCCAGAGTTTCGGAGCCAAATTTGAAAACGCTCTCCCATCTTTAGTGGACTTAGGTATCCTAGGAACAACAAGAAGTCCAGAGTTTTGTGATCTTAAAGAGCGTGAAGGATTGTAGGGCGATAGAAGATCGGTTAAGTACACAGGAGCTAAACCATTAAGGGCCTTATAGGTCAGTAGAGATATTTTATAATTGATACAGAACTTAATGGGTAACCAGTGTAGAGATGATAAAATTGGTGTTGTATGATCATATTTTCTTGACCTGGTAAGAACTCTAGCAGTTGCATTTTGTACTAATTGTAGCTTGTTTATTGAGGAAGCAGGACAACCAGCTAATAATGCATTACAGTAATCTAGTCGAGACGTCATGAAAGCATGAACTAACTTTTCTGCATCATAAACAGATAACATGTTCCGTATCTTAGCAATGTTTCTGAGGTGGAAGAAGGCTGCTTTTGTAACATATGAAATATAACACCCAGGTCTTTAACAGTACATCCTTCTAAATGCAGATTGTAGTCTGAGAGATTATGTGTACAGGTTTCTGGCCCAATAAGTAATACCTAAGTAATATCTGAATTTAAAAGAATAAAATTACTGATCATCCAATGTTTTATATCTTTAACAGATTGGATAATTTAGAGATTTCATCTGGTCATGTTGAAATACTGAGTATCAGTATTGACATAACAGTGGAAACTAATTCCATGTTTTCTTATAATATTACCAAGTGGCAGCATGTAGATTGAAAATAGCAGAGGGCCTAACACAAATCCTTGCGGCACTCCATAATTTACTTATCTTATGTTATCTTAGATTTTTCCCCTTTAGATAGACAAAGTGGTGACAGTCTGACAGGTACAATCTAATCCACCTTAATGCCTGTCCCTGAATACCAGTGTAATTTTGTAGTCGATCTAAGAGTATTTTATGATCTATAGTGTCGAACGCAGCACCGAGATTAAGTAACACTATTGACAGTTCTGACTAGTACTGGTCAGAACCTAAAAGTAAGTCATTTGTAATTTTAACAAACACAGTTTCTATGCTATGATGAGGCCTGAATCCTGACTAAAATTTTTTATAGATACCAATTTTTTTTGCAAGGAGCACAATTGAGCCGACACCACTTTTTTCTAGTATTTTATACATAAATGGAAAATTTGAAATGGTAATTTGCTAATTCAATTGGATCTAATTGTGGTTTCTTAATGAGAAGCCTAATAACTGCCAGCTTGAAGTCTTGGGACATGACCTAGAGATAAAGACGAGTTGGGCTCTTCTGCAACAGGTAACAACTCTTTCAGTAGTTTAGTGGGTATTGGATCTAACAAACATGTTCATGGTTTAGACACAATGATACGTTTATTTAGCTCTTCCTATCCTATAGTTGTAAAGCACTATAGATTGTAACAATCTTTCTCTTTACACAGCAAAGTCCACAAGAACCAGAGTCTTCTGCACAGGCCAGCTTCGACTCCAACCATATGATGGTGTGATGTATCCATTCTTCAAGCAGAAGGGACTGGATGAAATATTTTGAATGTTATCAATCCACAATCTGACTTGTGATGCAGCCTGAATCAAAATCACACAATGTTGATTTATTTGGCCAGAGGAGAACTGGCCTCCTGTCTGAGCCTGGTGGTCCCACTTTATATTAGGTGGCCTTAACTACTATGTATTTACATTTAAATTAATAATTTAATACAATGCATTTATTTTGTGCATACATTTTTTACATTGTACTTTATTTTAAAAAACAACAAAAAAAACAAACAAAAACAAAACAAAACATGCATGTAATTACAGCTGTAATTAATTTCTGTAATTGCATCTATAATTACACTGTTGACCCACCCTTAAACCTACCCATACCACCAAACCTGTCCCTAGTCTGGTTGTTCTGTTCATGTTTCCAAGTTTCTCCTAGTGTTTTTGTAAAGTATTTTGTAAAGCATTTTGGGAACTCATTTCATATTCATGAACTTTACAGTCGTTGAACTGAACTAACTTCAGCTGAACAATGACACTGTTTTCTTTTAAGAGCTGCTTTACAGCAGAATTGAACTTTGTTTGCATCATTAAAACATTACTTTCCTGGTCATCAATGTAAAGCTGCTTTGAATAAATCTGTATTGTATAAAGTGCTATACAAATAAAGTTGACTTTTTTGTAACACTTTAGTATAGGGAACACATTGTCACGATCCCTGTGTTGTCTTGTGTTTTGTAGGACTTTTATGTTGAAGTGTAATCTTGGTTTTCTTTGTTTCAATCTTGTCCTGTCCCTTCAATCTCAAACCTGTCCCTTATCAGCCCATTGTTAACATGTCTATTTAAACCTTTATGCTTCATTTGTTGTTTGTTGGTCGTTGCTCTTGTGTGTGCGTTCTTGTCATTTCTCTCGTCTGCTGTGTATGGATTACTCCTGGTTATGGATTACCCCTTATGTTATTAAACGTTGGTGCTTGCATTTGGATTCCCACTCTGTTTCATGCCTGCGCAATCGTAACACACATATTGACCATTAACTACGACTTTTCCTTCAATAAACTCCTAATTTACTGATTATAAGGTAGTCATTATGTTTAGGTATTGGGAAGGATTAAGAATGTAGAATGAGGTCATGCAGAATAAGGCATTAATATGTGCTTTATATGTACTAATAAATAGCCAATATTCTAGTAATATGCATGCTAATAAGCAACTAGTTAAAAGACCCTAAAATAACATGTTACCGGTGACTTCACTTGATAAGTCCTGATTATTTTACAGATAACTCATACAGTTCTGCTTGTACACTGAAAACATTAGTTTACTTATTACAAAAGTACAAAGTCAATGCAATGAAACAATAGTAACATCCTTAAGACTAATGATTACATATGAGCGAAAAAGAAATCCTTGCAGTCAACAAAAGAAAACGAGCCACTTTTTTTAAACAACCTATCTATTGACTTTAAAGGTTACTGTGGCAATAAAAGTAAATGCCATTGCTTTTCTCAAGAGCACCCTGAATAAACTCTGAAATGGGGATTGTTCAAAGTGAAATAACTTTTTGGTTCCTCTCCTCCACGTACACAGTGAGTGGCTGGTCTGATCCATATCTGAAGTAATGACCCCCTCATTTCTCTCGGCACCTACCCCCCAGGAAGGTCCTGCTATTGTGGCGATGTGTTATTGACTCGTCTTAGAAAATCAGCAAACACAGAGTAATTGTTGGAGCCGGTGGTTCCCCTCAAGCGCCTTCCTCCTCCTCTGACAAGCCAAACATAAATAAAAGAGGAGGAAAGTGATGAGAGGGGCCTGGAGCCACACCAGATGAGGAAAAGCCACAAAGGCGGGCAATGACACACATATCAACTCAGCCCCTGCAAGGTAAACAATGACTCCAAATTATGAGCTGAAGTTTTAATTAAGACGAGGCTTTACTAATTACAGCCCCTGACAGCGATGATTGAGCCTGAGATCCCATGTTCTGATTAGTCAGAACTGTCGGAAACCCTTACTGCTGGGGCTGGAGACGATGATAAAATTACCTGCCCTTTCTCAGCGGGAGCTCTGCTCATCATCCTCAGCTTCAAGCTCCTGCCGGTGCTGTGAAGATGACACAATGAACTGTGGACAGAGGAAGTGATGTGGAGCTGATCAATGGCATGGCACTTCAGTGCGTCCTTATTCTTAATCGGAAAGATCCAGTGTGTGAAAGAGAAAGAGAGGAAAGACAAATGTAAATAAAGGTTAAGGGTGCATTATGTATAATTAATTGAGCCAGAACATATTATAATAATTAAAGTACCCTATATCCCTCTTAAGCATTCTGATGTCCACCTGGGATGATTATGAATGATTTCAGGGTATTATGATTATTATCTGGCTCAGCAATGAAAGAGAAATTGGTTTCAACCTGATTGTCTGGCCAAACATAACTCTCTGGGAGTCTGAATGCAAACGTTTTTTTTATTAGTCTGTTCTGAAATAAAGTTTTGTTTACAAGTTACCAGGCTGCTGCAATGACTAATACCTGAGTTTTCTCAGGTTGATGGCATATCTTTAGGTTTGAAAGGATCACAGATTTGTAAGATATTCATTTCTTTGTTTGAGGATGTTAGAAGCAAGTAAACAAGGTATCTTCAAGCCATTGATTTCCGTATATACATACAGCCTGCTATGAGTGATTCAGACTGCATTCTTGGGCTGCATTCAGGCGCCAGATCTCGACTGGAGGAGGAGGTCTGGATGAATCAGAGACGAGTTGCAGTCATGCGAGACTCGGGCAGCTCAATTAGCTTGGCTCAGGCTGGCATCCTTCCTCCCACAAAGAAGACAAAATTCATGATGTGGTCAGGCTTCTACAGAAGGACCAGATATGCCCCTGCATGATCTATGACTATTGCCACAGAGCCTGGCTTGTGGACCTTGAACGTGGGAGTTGTCAAAGAATTACCTGTACCTTTATTCATTCACCGTCATTCAACCATAGTGCCATTATGCAGCTACATGCCAAACAACATGGCTGAAACATTCCAAGGAGGCCTCCCAGGTGAAAAAAAAGTGCACTTCCATAGTGAACTTAACATGCTCTATTTTTGTGCACTAATTTTGTACTTAATATACTAAAAATTCTCCTTTAGTACTTCTTAAGATAATCCTAAGAACATCTAAGTGTACTCAACTGTGCTATTTTGAGACACCATGAATATGAACTAAAATGTGCTTTTAACATACTATAATTACTCTGTATTAAAAAAAATGGGTCACAATTTTAGATTATTCTCATTATTAACTAACTATTAACTATGACTTTTGCCTCAATAAACTCCTAATTACTGCTTATTAATAGTAAGTAAGGTAGTTGTTACGTTTAGATATTGGGTAGGATTATGGCATGTAAAATATGGTCATGCATAATAAGGAATTAATATGTGCTAATTCAAATAAGAAAGCATAAAGGCATTAACAAGATTATGGTCATTACTGTGAATGAGAACTCCATCTCAAAATAACTCTACAGTAGTAATGTGCAAGGATACTAGAGATGATGTATAGAAAGAATATAGAAAGTGCATATACAACAAAAAAACTTACACCAACTCTGTGCAATGTTCGTACTTCTAGGTACTGAATGCTGTGTAAGTATCAGACAGATTTCCTCCATGTTCCAAATAATACTTAACGACACAGAGTTTGAGAAGATTTAATGTTAATGGATACAAACACTTAAGTTATTTTTTTCTTCAATGATACTACAACTATACAAGTTTTTTTTTTTTGTATTAATTCAAACATATATTAATAAATGTGTAACGTATTATTTCCTTCGTGTTCAAATTGTTACAAATAATACTTAGATTATGTAACGTAGGCTATTTAATGTCAAATAAAAATAACCATTTTAAAAAAAGCCTTTAACAAGTGAAACGTGTGTTTCTCTGTATGAAAACAAATAGGATATATATAAAAAAAACATAATAGGTTTAAAACATATTTAAACTGCTCATAATAAAATAAAAACAAGCAAACAATAATCATCTTAACACTTAAAAATTATAAGCCATATCATGGCATTTCATATTAATTAATAAAACGTATTAATTTATTTTCATCCCTGAAAAAGTTATATTAATTTAATATTAACACGATAAATATCTTTAGAAATGTAAAAAAAAAAAAAAAGAAAATCTTTAATGATAAAATGTGAAAGACATGAACAGATTCAATTGCCTATAGCAGATAAACACTTAATATAAATATAAATTCGTTCACCACATCATGACAGAAATATCACACACTCACTGAATACACCTTCTGCTGTTAAATGTCTCATTGGCTTAAATGCATGTTTCGCTTGTTCAAGGATTTGCAATGATTAAATACATGCAGGCCTATATTTTGACATTAAATGCCCATACCTCCGTGTCTTTATACTATTTGTCAAAAGTTCACAGCATGAACATACGGAAATAATATCACATACAGGGAGACATTTTACTATAGCTATGGTTACACATTTATTAATATATTTTCCAAATGATATGGTTAAAAGTATTTGTTCACAGTTTATACAAATTAGTTCATGCCTTATGGACTAACAAATCATAGTTTGTATTATCCATTAACATGATAATTAAAAATCCTCTTTGTACATCATGATATCTTATGCATATTTTTTATTATGCATACTTTATTTAAAAGTATTGTTATTAAATATTGTAGACATCGATACGATCAAAATCCATGTAAAAACAACTTATATTTAACAAAAGAAAATGACATGTATGGGTAGCGCAAATATGATTGTTTAAGCCCCGCCCCTCACTTCCGTTCTGTGGCTGCGGTTCTGAAACTGTGGTGCTGCGGGTCTGCAGCTGGATATGTCTCGATTATTGAAAAAGAGTACTTGCATTGGTTTTTGAGATGTGGGCGTTGCAGTCAAAAGTGGAGGCAGATGAACATGAGCACAGATAGGGGAAAAAGTCACAGTCCAGGAAAGGCATGCAAGAAAAACAGACATTGCAAGAAAAACACAACAGAAGCCATGTTCTTACAACAAAACACAACAGGCAAGACAGAAGAGCATATGGAAAACACCACAGCAGGCCTTGTGCTCTAACACAAAACATGACACAAGACAGACGAAAGTGCATGGAATATGGATGTCTGGATCCTGACACCATACCAGCATGACCCATGATCCAATCATATACAATGCAGTGGAGACAGGAGAGCGCATTGCCCAGGGAATAAAACTGCATGTTCACACAAAGACAAGAAGACAATAACATGAGTGTCAGGATCCTGTCACCAAACTATAAACATAACCAACCACAGTGACAGGATCCTGACAGAGAATCATAGGCACATATAGCATTAGGATGCATTTGCAGTGATTGGATCATAATTTGATCAAACTTGGGTACATTTACACCTGGTTTTTAATGTGTTCAAGACACACTGTGGTCAGATTGTTTAATCAACAATATCTGATTATTTATCAAAATATTTAACTACACAAAGAAATGTTTAATCCGAAAATATAGCAGAAATTATGCAATCCAAAACAATCCATGTGTCATGAAAATGACATGAGGTTACAGTATGTGAATGAATAAATAATATTAAATCAAACTGAGTAAATTATATTAAATCAATATGCTGCTATGTACGGACATCGTTCTGAAGGTTTAATCATCTGTCACCCCAGGTTTAACTTCACTTCCTGATCATCAGGAAGCGCTGTATCCTGCTACTAATTGGTAGGCTTGATTGTCAAAGGTGATAATCAAAATGGTGACTTCAAATGAAACTTTGTACACTATTATCCCACAATGCAGTGCAATATGGTTATACGTTTTACAGTAATTCATTGAGTTATGAGAGAAAATGATCTAGCCTGCAGTGATTTCAGAGTACAAGTCTAAATTCAGTATCTTATTGTAGGAAAATGCTGTTAGTTCTTGTTAAATTGTGGCCATTTTTTACAGTGTAGTTATTTTCTAATGTAAAGTCATTAAAATAATGATATAAAGTTTATTGCTTAAAAATAGGGAAAGGATCCACAACTGTGTCTCCTGAATCCACCGCTGGCATTTCTTCACAATGTCACTTCTTCACAGAAGGTAAACACATTCCCAGATCTAATCATCAGCTGAGCCTGTGGCAATCAGGTGTGTGTTTATTTGTGTGTGTGTGTGTGTGTGTGTGTGTGTGTGTGTGTCCTCCAGAGCTGATAACCTCCTAGAACCTCCATTAACCAAGATGAGCCGAATGTTTTATCAGCTCATACTGACATTCTTTTTCTTTCCTCATTTACACATGCAGTCAAGAGTATGTTCTCCAATACTGCTTCAAAACACAAACTGCTCTTTACCAACATACATTAAACTGTCAAACTTTTCAATCCTAACTTCAATGAAACAGTTACAGTAGCAGTAGAAGGACCGTGAGGCCCAACCATTATATAAAGAGGCTCCCCTTAGGAACAGTTTCCCATAAAACAGAGATGAGAGCCATATGCAATGAGTGACATTTAGAAAAATGATCAATACTTAGAGAAGCAGTGGTATTACCATAGAATTTATAGCACCACGATATATCTTAGCCCCAGGCCAAGATACGATTAAGAGAGCAGAGGGCTTGTGGGACAGCTTAGCTTGTAAAACATCAGCCCATAATTGGCATAGCATAATGTGACGCTTAGCATTAAAGACATCTGTTTCATTCTGTTATGGGCCAGTATTCATTTTGCTTGTGGTTCCTGTTTCATATTGCTGAAACAAAGAAAGACAGCAATTGAACAAATAAGGAACTGCACATGTACAGTACACAAAAGACATGAGATCCCGGGTGCTTTCCAGTCACAATGATGGTTATAATTTACAGCAACCACAGAGCAATACAACTGCAGGAGGCCATCACAATAAAACATATTGCTGTGTCTGTAACATTTTGTACTAGGCTGCCACAGAGAGTTCAGTTCAACTCTAGGGGCAATTCAGCAAGAATTAGCACAGCACAACCGAGAACAGTAACATTTTGATTTTACATTACAAATTTCATATGCAAATCATGAGATTGGAGAGAAGATGAGATAGGATAGATGGTGGATGCTTATTCTAAGATAATAAAGGAAAAAATAACAGACTTTTGCTAAACGGTCAGCATGGACAGCAATAAAAACTGTATCCAATGATTGCTGAGACGTATTACACAAAGCTGCTTATTCGAATAACTAACCAATGCAAGCATATAATTCACAAATTTGAAGGAAATGATTGCTAAAAGCCAGTCTCAATCTTATGCATTCATAATTTAGTACAGGGCTGTCCAAACTCAGTACTAGAGGGCCACTGTCCTGCAGAGTTTATGTCCAACTTGCCTCAACACACCTGCCTGGAAGTTTCTAGTATGCCTTGTAAGACCTTGATTAGCTGGTTCAGGTGTGTTTAACTGGGGTTGGAGCTAAACTCTGCAGGACAATGGCCCTCCAGGAGCAGGACTGGACACCCCTGGTTTAGCAATTCAGGATCCACTGAACATTTTCCCACCGGTGTCACATTGACGCAGAGAAGAGGATCTAATAGCCAGCTGTCTTTTTACCTTAAACACATAAACACAAAGATAATCCAAATGAGAAGCAAATGTTAATGTTCCAAATGTGAAAACATAAAATTCAAATGGGAAGATGATAAATATCCACAGAGAAAACAGGAGACGCAACATCTTTACAATGTAGTGTAAAGACAACAACGAACAACCAAACACTATAACACAGAGGTATAAATACACTGGGTAACAAGAGGCTAACAAGACACAGGTGAAACTTATTAAAAGCAATGGAATCCAATGAGGTTAAATAAGGAAACAAAGACAAACAGTAACTAAACAGGAGGGGATGGAGGGCCAAGCCCATAAGGTGGAAGTGGGTAAGGAAACTAGGGCAATGCAGGATACCAAGGCAAAGCCGGCAGAGCAGGTGTCCAGGGCGGAGCCGGTAGAGAAGGAGGCTATTTTGGAACAGGCAGAGTAGGTAACCACCAAGGTGGAGAAACAAGTCCTCAAGGAGGAGCTAGAGACCACCATGGCAGAGCAGGAGACCACCACTGTGGAACAGATGGAGCTGGAACAGAGAACATAAAAATCTGACTGCCTTAATGGCCGTGAGAGGGAGCTTACAAAGTTCAGAGTCAACCTCCATGGCCGTAACTGTGCACACAGAATGTTTGAGGCAGCCTCTGTGCCATGATAAGATAATTAGAGGGTTCAGAGATGGCGTCCTTCAAAAGCGGCCTCTATGGCAGTAACAGGGAGTGCAGAATTTTCACAGATGGCCTCATTAGCCATGACAGGGAGCACAGAGAGTTCCAAAACAGCCTCCGTGGCCATGACAAGCCAGGCAAAGGACGTCCAGCAACGTCCTCCTTGGCTGATACGGGACAGACAGAGTGTTCAGAGATGACCTTCTTAGCTGTGACAAGGCAGGCAAAGGGTTCTAAGATGTCTTCCTTGGCCACAGCAGGCAGGTAGAGTGTTCAGAGATGGCCTCCTAGGCTGATACAGGACAAACAGAGAGTTCAGAGATGGTCTCTTTGGTTGTGACAGAGCTGACAAAGGGTTCAAAAATGGTCTCCTTGGACATAACAGGACACACAGAATGTTGACAGACAGCCTCCTTAGCAGTGACAGGAAGTTCCAAAAAAAGCCTCCATGGCCATGATAAGATATGCAGAGGGTTAAGGAGTGGTTGCCGCTGCCTCGGGAGGAGCTGTAGCAGTCGCTATCATTGGAAGCACAGCCTATGGTGGAAGGACATCTGAGATCACCAGACTCTGCGCCACCAAACTTGGGACCACCAGACTTGAAAATGCTGAGAGCACCAGCAACATTTTCATGGCCTCACATGTCAACATCATAGGAGGGAGGTCCACCACCTTAGATGCAAGTCCCAAACACCTTGAGACAGCCTTTGTTAGTTCTGTTATGGCAGTCATAATGGCTTAGAACTCTGACGTGCTAGTGGGCTCATGCGTTGGGTCCGTAGCAGGTGAGTGGCTATCCATGTCCTCCTCCACCTCACCTCACCTTTCGTGGCTGAATCTGGATAATAGGAATGCATTGCATTTATACCTTCATTAAATCTGGAAAGACCACTGCCGAATGTGGTTTTATTAATCTGATCACAATCTGCTGTCAATGCATTTTGGGTCATTTTACATCTGCCATTTAATGTGGTCAATTGAGATATGAACACATTTCTAATGTGAAAGGTGCAAATGGGGCCTATAAGTCCATGACCACTGCCATATAGGCTTGTACAACATTAACAAAAAAAAAAAAAAAAAAAAAAAAAAAAAAAATCTTTCAAATCACACAAAAAGGTAAAGCTATAAATGTGTCTTTATCATGGTGTAAACTTTTGATGGTTTAAATTGTATTGAAAATTAGGCCCAATAAAGCCAAGGCTGTGACAATTCCCACAATTGCAAAAAGATAATGGTGAGTGTAAGATTAGTATCCATAATTTTTGAAGCACAAAATATACAAATATATACATTAATGAATATAAACGCTGACACCATGCAGAAAATTACTCTTGTTTAATAGGTTGCTGCTGCATCCTAATGTCACATGTACAGTATATCTGCTAATTCTCAGTCCTGGCACTGGGGATCCCTTCTACCAATAATATTGATCATCTGCCACTGGTTAACAAACACTAATTATTTCTTTAATGTAATTCACAACCTGTTAAATACCTGTCTCTGTGTTACAGTATATTGATGTTGGCTTGCTGCATTATGAAACTAGTATTCATTTGTTTACTGACTATCTCTATATACTATCTGCCTGAGTCTTAAATAATGTTAGATTTGAATTGTCATGATTTTCTGGACTGCTTTTGCTTTGTTGATTTTAGACATTTACTTATATTTACAGGTTTACAGCATTTAGATTGAGGGTCATGGCAATGTCACTAAAACTCTGAATATAGAAAATCACCATTAGTCTCTGATGAAACATAACATTTTGCAACTCATAGAAGTCAAGTTTAGATAATTAAACTTTAATCAGCTCTGGCTACTGATCATCAGCCCTCTTGTTCAGCGGAAACATTAACTAAATAACTGCAGAAATGCTATGAGTATACCTCATCTTTAACAGTGTCTAGACATCCATATGTCAGCATCTATTATGCATTCTGAAGAAGTAGTTGATCAAGGTTGGTTGGTTTTTCCAAAGAAATATAATGAATCTGATAACTGTAAAGATTTCTGTTATGATGTTCAATTTATTCACTTCAGCCTCCAGCATTTCCAATGCATAAATCAGAAAGAAAAGGCTATAAATAAAACAACCTTACAATTAGCTTGAGATCCAATTCAATTTGAGGTTTTTGGTACCCTGGCACAGCGACTGAGGCAGGGGAGCAATTAATCTGTTTACATCAAGTGAGCAGATCAAAAGCCAAGTTAGTTCTCTGTTCCATCTTGTAGATCTGATTATTAACTGATTCTTGGCTTTCCTTTGTTGGCCCTCCACAATTCTCAGGTTGACTGGTCCTTTGGCAGGTTCTTCAAATGGGGTCCAAATCTCAACCAACCTGCTTTGCCACCTAGGCCTGTTGCCAACAGCAATGCAAGGTCACCCGCCACCACAGACTTGGGCCTTTACTCCAGCCTGGGCAAGGTTTTTTTTTTTTTTTTTTTACCCTGCTCTACCTCTGTAACTTGAGCTAGTTTCTCACTTCAATAAACTCCAAATACCCCGGTCTATGTGCACACCAACTTTTCATATGTCCTTTCTCAACCCTGTGGGTTCCTGCCAGTCAGACCTCATTCTGCTCCTATCTGCCTTTCCTATACAATCTTCTCAGATGCTTTTGCATTAGGATATGTTTGCAGTATCTGGTGGACCTGGGGAAAGCTGGTCTTGGATCCTTGGGAAATCTATGGTCCTGATCTAATCTTCAAATTAAACTGCAGACAATTTGAGGAAACATCAAGAGCTGCTTCTAAGAGGAGGTATACTGTGAGGTACACCACTGTGGTTCAATCTGCTTTTTTTTATCTAATTTTGTACACTGCTTCTCCCAGTATTTTAAAACTATTGGTAACATCCCTGCATACTCCACCAATGGCTCTTGATGCTATCATTAGTGTAAACTCTCCTCAAATTCTTGGTAACAGTTATCTCCCATGTAAAATTGCATAACAACACAAAATCAGTCATCAGGGGATTGTGGCACAGGCATTAATGGTAAGACTTTATCACAGCCCACACCTACAAAACCTAACAGATTTTTACACTTTATTAATCTTGATTTTCCAAGTAATTTCTACTATATGCATACTAGGTTAAGGTGCGTTCACATCAGCAAAATATGAAGCATAGCTCTCAAAGAAGTCACTTTCAAAGCAGGCAGCTTTCTGTTGGTTAATGCAGCAAAATGTGTGACCAACTTGAAAATAAGCAAAATCTGCAAGGGGCTATCTTTTGCCCTCAAATAGAATTCCATATTGTGTGGATTCCTACTGAAATTATGCGATTTTGACAGCAAAACCGTAACCCTGACCCATTATTTTAGATAATGAGATAAAACTAATGTCTAATTTCCTGCTAAATATGATACATAGGCCTGGTTTCACAGACAGGGTTTAGATTAGGCCTGGATAAGGCCTTAGTTTAATTGGGACATTAAAGTAGCTTTTATAAACGTGCCTTAGCATGCATTTTAGTCTGGAACTAGGCTTAAGCCTTGTCTGTGAATCCGGGGAATAAACTTGTAATGTGTTGCCTTACCTTGCCCGTCAGGTCAAATTCTGTTTCTTCTTTTGCTTCTTGTGTTGAAGATGGAATATCAGGAAGATTTTCTATATTCTAGTTTTTCAAACCATTTTTTCTTAGGAACCTTATTATTGTGTTTTTTTTGTTTTTTTTTTTAATTAAAATTACAATCATTCAACTGTTGATAAAAAAAAATAAATAAATGAAGCTAAAATAAAATGTTTTTTTTTGTTTTTAAAGCAGATGCTTTTTTCTTTTGATATATTGAAGGGCCATGTTTTCAATATTGATTTGTTTTGAGAATGATCAAAAATGCTGGTGCTGGCTGGCAACTTTTTAGAAAATGCTGGCGGGGAAAGAGTTAATTCTTTTTATTCATATTTTGTACATTTAATTAAAACTGATACTAAGCAGCCGATATATTATCATAGAAAATGATTCTCAGATCGGTATACAGTACAGTAATATCCACCATCAGATTTTAAGTAATTTACTGGGGCACAGCGATATTGCACACAGGCACAAGCCCTAAAAAGGATCTAGCAACACCCCTAAATTCAAGTTTAAATGGGGTCCAACATGTTTTGTGATCCAATCACACTAACCACATTTGGAGGTAGTCAGAAATTGATTGCAAAGTTTATTGTAATTCTTGAAATACACTGCAAAACATTTAATGGGTTTCACAGCAGAAAGTGGGCCAGTTGACACTGCACATAATTATAAGACATATTACGTTGACATATACTACACTTTTAATATGTGAATGAATGCAAATATCTTCTTTCAAATAGTAGTAAGGAGAACAGCTGAGGTATGCGCATTGTCCTTCACAGTTCTGCTGGACAAAGTTGTGATGTTGGTTTAATGTGTGCCCAAATGCCCATATGGTCGGATGCACTTAGATGTGTATGGTGTATCACGGCTTGTAGATAAGTTATTTAATGCGCTAGGCAGAAAGAGGTCAGCATTGTTGTAGTTGTTGATCTGGTAGTGCTTTTAATTCCTTGCCACATGTTTTGAGTGTTATTGGTGTCCAAGTGGACTTGCTGTTTTTATGCCAGCCGTCAGGTTGTTCCTATAGCTTTTCTCAATGCTGCTATGTCGATGGACCTGAAGGAAGCTTCACACATTTTGGGAAGGAAAACAAACCTCTCCATTCAGCCAAGGCATGAGAAAAGTGTAGAGTATGTTATATAACATGTACAGTAAATGGGTGTTTATTCAACTTTTTGTTAACATTTAAAACTATGATGATCTAAACATAAAGTGAACTCATGTCAATATGTATTTTATAACATACAGTGGACTACAGTGAATGACTGCCACACTTTAAAGCTAAGTATGATGTTCACTAGGTGGTAGATGTTCCCCTCTTCAGGGAACAGAACCAGTCAGAATCAATCAATGTTTTCTCAATGTTTAGCCATGAGAAACAGTACTGGGAAACAGTATTCTTTTAAAAAAAGTAACAGTTTTTTTTGTTATTCTCAAAAAAAAGTATGTTACATACAGCAGTGTATACTGTAAGTGGTGAGAACTGTGTAAAAACAAACAAGTTAGGCAAAAAGATGTAATATGAAAAGCAATCGCAGGCAAAATGGGAATATGTTCATTACAGTGATTCTTGACAAAGACTTTAGATATTACAAGATGGTGCACTATGTTACTTAAAAAGGGAGAAAGTACAATGCAAAATATGGAAGAATACGTCCCACCTTCTAAATAAAAGAGGGAATTGCCAATAGGTAAAATCGTCGCATTACCGCAGCTGTAAAAAATTTATTTTGTAATCACTAATTGTCACGATCCCTGTGTTCATGTTTCTCCTTTGTTGTTTTGCTGCATTCACGCCACCTCATATTTACTGGAATCTTGAAATGACAACATGTGATGCTATATTCGGAGCTGTTCATGTCCTTTTGGTTCTTGGACTGGGAATTATGGTCAGGTGGTACATGTGGGAGCTTTCAGAAAACTCCCAGCATACAAGCTGTAATTTCGAGCTCTATGAGGACGTTTACACTTTTTACAAGCTAGAATCTCGTAACTACAGGAATTACGAGGCTGCGTGAATGCACCTTTTGTTCACCATGTTTCCTTGCTACTCTGCTCACTTGTTAGGCTACGTTTACACGTGGGCGGCTATTTTCATAAACGGACATTTCATCCTCTCTGGTTTCAAAAATAACATCGTGCACACGTCAGTTTTCAGAAAAGTGTTCATTTACACATACCCGTGTATATATGCCGTCAAGAGCATGCCAAACCTGTAGGTGGCGGTGTAACAAGAAGCTCAAGCCAACGTAAGCCAATCAGAATCCCGAAAATAGCAAGGAATAATACACGAGAAGAGTTTGCACCAACATAAATGCATAAATAGCAACGAATAGCAACATAAATAGCAATGAATAACACACGAGAAGAGTTTGCACCAACATAAATGCGACTGCTACTCTGAACGCTTCCATGATCACATGTAAACATAGGTCGCACTTTTGACGTAGGTGCGAGCTCTGACGCATACTGTGACGTTGGCTGCCTAAACACCCGTTTGTCTCAGTTTACATACAAACGTGCAAACGAAGATTTTCAAAATCTCCACTCTGGCCGGAGTTTTTAGAAAGACTCATTTTCAGAGGTGAATTCTCCGTTTGCGTGTAAACGAAGGGCGCAAACGAAGGGAAATGTCTCAGTTTTTCAAAATAACCATGTACGTGTAAACGGGGCCTTAGTTACCATGGACACTCATTGGACCACACCCCCTTGTTAGCTTGTTATCTCGTTACGTCGTTAAGCTCATCAGCCTTGTTTACTCTGCCTATATAAGCCTGGTTCACACATTCATTCCCTGCAAAGTATTGTTTAGTGTAACAGATGCAATTCTGAGTGTTTTCTGGCTTTCTGTATTTTGGTTTCTTGATCTTGACCTGTTTGTGGATTTCCCTGTTTTGTCTTTTGTGTTTCTGCCTTGTTGTTTGTTTGGACTGCCTTCTTGTGTATTTTGACCCTTTGTCTGTTTTTTGACCTTGTGTGTGGATTATCCCTCAATAAAACTGTGTTTAGATCCTCAGCCTTCGAGTCTCGGAGCAATACGTTACAACTAATGACTTAAGATGTAAATTAATTGGGGGAAAAGGAGCAACTTTGTTATTACAGCAGAAGTACCAGAAATATCTTGGGGGCCGTTGAATATTTTCTTGTGGAGCCTACCTTGTACAATTTCAGTACTGCACTATTTCAGTAAACCTCTATTATTGCCATTATACTGCACCACATATTTATGCATCACACATTCTTAAATGACTGCATTAAAATAAATGATATTTGTCTTGTTAGATGGGTTGTATGTTGCCTCCAAGATACCAGAGTTCTTTTTCGTTTTGGTCTTGGTGCGAATAGATCTTTCGTCATAGATTTAAGTGGGTTTTTCATTTTGTTCTTGATGTGAAGAGGCCTTTATGAATAGTAGCCCTGAACAATATTTTAATGAGCTGGGCATGTTTCAGGGTGGAGTGATAGCTGGAAACCTACTGCGGCAGCATGGTACGCTTTGAATACTAAGAATCTGAGTCCATTAATGAGGAATAAGAAGCCATAGGGCTGCAGGTCTTAGTGCAGGCAGGGAGCACGAAGGCCACAGTAAAGTTGGCCAGATAAGGGAAAGAATGCATGCAAGTGTATAAGTTTATGCGTGACAGATTATGGTTTGATATGTTTTCTGTACAGCTTGTCTTGACCTTCTCCTAGAGGAGTGGTGCTCCTTTGTGTTTCGAGGAGTCCAGCAGTGTGGTTGTGATATTGTATAGTGCACTCGCTGACTCTAAAGTTCATAATATTGTACAGTGAATGATATAAACAAATACAAGGCCAAGCCCTTTGTTCACACACTGTGAAGAACTTCTACAGCTAAGAGAAGAAAATGTTTTATTGTTGAAATGTGCAGAATCCTCGGTGCCACAGACATTTAGTTAAGAGGAAAGGAGATGTAGTAGCAGAAGGAAAGCTACATCTCCACTAACTTTTCCAGTCAAAGAATACATTTTACCAGTTTGTATGTTTGCTAGAAATCAAATTCACGACCTTGAGCACCGTTAGCACCTCACAGTCAAACTTTAATTTCAGATCTAATTAATTTTCCATTTATATAGCATGCCACAGTAAAGGGAAATATAACTATTTTTGATTTTATAAAGTAAAATGAGAGAGAAAATGATCTTATACATTGACTTCCCTTTACAATTCTGAATATAGTGTTTTCTAATATCCTGGCAACATTTTAATGTGCCATTAAATTGTGTTTTTCCTGGAACATTCTATGACAAACTGCACTTTCAGAATATACTGTCACAGATTAAACAATGATGAGGAGAGGTGAGAATCCAAGTGCAACAAGATAATCCAAAACAGAGACAGGAGCATAATCCAAACAGGGAAAACAGGAATGCAACAGCTTACAAAGAGGTGTGAAGACAGGTAAGAGCAATGACCGACAAAAAACAACTGAAATGCAGGGGTATAAAAACACAGGGAACACGAGGGCTAATGATGGACCAGTGTAGATGATTAGTTACTATGGAAATGGGGGTAACTATGGAGACAAACTAGGCAAACAGGAAATAAACACAGGAAGAGAACATGGGGATAATGGGCACAGAAAATACTTTATATTAAGTGTCCTTAAATATTATGTACTTACATCAAAAAATTAGTAAAATGTACTTATTGTGTTTATATTGTATTGCAAAACACTTTTGCTGCTATTGAGGTGGATACAGGTAAGGTTTGGTGGTATGGGCAGGTTTAAGGGTGGGTTAAGGTGTAATGGATGGTTCAACAGAGTAATTATAGATGTAATTACAGATGTAATTATATGCAGGTATTTTTGAAAATATAAGTACAATGGAAAAACATGTATGTACACAATAAGTGCATTGTATCAAATAAGTAATTTATATGTAAGTACATATAGTTAAATGTGCGGTAAGTATAAGTATCCGTTTGAAAAATGCTGTTGAACATTGTTGATATTTGAAATCAACCCAAACAAACCCACCCCTCTCTTCATTGCTCCACCTCCAAAACTAACTCTCCAATCCTAACCACCCTGCTCCGAGTTGGTCTCGAACCCCGGCCCGATCGCCGCTGGCAGGCGAGGCAAACGCACTACCAATGACGCTAAACACCTCATTCTCTAGCGGCTGTCAGTGTGCAGTGGTTTAACAGCAAAACTAAATAAAAAATAAAAAATAAAGCACAGATGATGAACGAATGACAAGGAATGAACATACAGTACACAAGAGTAAATACAAAGTGTTTGTTGTTAGTCGCAAACAGAACGGCAGCTCCAGACAATCAAAACAGTATTTCTCACATGAGAAGGAATCAAAGCAGCCTCTGCATCTGTTTTCAGGCCTTCCCACTTAGCTCTCTCCAGCGCTGGAAAGCTTTTCTAAGATAAATGTGAGTCCTAAAATCTTGCCCAGGCATAACCCTTCATTCCAGTGATATTCTTTTGAGCTCTTTTGCATTAAGTCCCATCTCTCGTTCTGCAGTTTTTTTTTTTTTTCCCTTTTTCAAATCTCCCTCTTGCTCGTAGCTCATTCCCTCTCCTCGAACGTCATACACCCCCAACTTCAAAACAGTGTAGTTGAAAAAATAGTCCACCTTTAAAGACACCTGATATAAAGTGGGACCATAACTTCAAAATAAAAGTAGGGGAGAGCAGGGCACAACCAAACACTTTTTGGCTTTCTCATTTTGGGTAAATCAGCATAGACTTCTTTCTTTATTTACTTCGAAAGAATGGAAGTGAAATGTGACAACAAGCCCCGTAGGTGGGGCACACTGTAACATAACCATATGATAGCTTAATTTATTATCTAATCTAATGAAAAAATAATCAAGAATCAAAACAAAGTAAAATATTTAATTATATATAATTATATATAATATATAAATAATATATAATTAAAAATAACTTAATTTTGGAGTTTGACAATTAGCTTACACAAAACTCATAGTATAAACTATACAACACAACATTGTTTTAAACTGTACAGCATAGTTTAAAACAATGTAGTCAAATTGATGCATTCAGACATTCATAAAAACACAGAGATGAACACAAACCCCCTTTCCCTCCTCCCACACACAGCTCTGGGGACACAATAGACAAGCCAGAATGCTTAAATGCTTACACAGAACATTTACTGAAACAATAATTTCTCAATACTGAACATTGACTCTCAGTCTTTATTCACCTGTTTCTTGTGGTTTCTCAGTAGAATTCATAAGTTATTAATGTGAAAATATCACTAACATCACAGAACAGCGTAGTTTTAATAGCGGGACACAATGTAACGCAGTGTTAGTTCTTTAGTGCACTAAAGAACTATCTAAATAATATCAGATTCTTTTTTCTTTTTTTTTTTCTCAAACAAAAAGTTTTCTCGTCGTTTGATAATATTAAGTTTGAACCACTCCAGTCACGTCAACTGTTTTAATGATGTCTTTAGTACCTATCTGGACCTCGATTTTATTGTTGATTATATTGCTATCTATGGATGAATCATATACCTCTTGGATTTCGGTAACACTTTAGTATAGGGAACACATATAAACTATTAACTGCAAATTTTCCCTCAGTAAACTCCTAATTTACTGCTTATTAATAGTTAGTAAGGTAGTTGTTAAGTTTAGGTATTGGGTAGGATTAAGAATGTAGAATAAGGTCATGCACAATAAGACATTAGTATGTGCTTAATAAATAGCCAATATTCTAGTAATATGCATGATAATAAGCAACTAATTAAAAGACCCTAAAATAAAGTGTTAACCAGATTTCATCAAAAATTCTTAATTTGTGTTCTGAAGATGAACGAAGGTCTTACGGGTGTGGAACGACATGAGGGTGAGTAAATGATGACTGATTTTACATTTTTGGGTGAACTAACCCTTTAAATAAACACTAAAAACTGAGATAAAAAAAATTACTTCAGTCAGAAATTTACTTTTGCTATAGCTTAATAAATATTTAGCAATATCTTTTAAAGAATTTTGAATTTTGGCACATTTTTTTTCTCTGTGTAGTTTTGATGTGGTAGCTAGTAAATACAGTACGTTTTTACTGTATTTGTTTTCACTGTATCCATGTGTGGAATCTTTTAAACCATGTGTGTTACAACTAGCCCTGCACTCCCCTACACAATGATGAACAGACCCCTGGCATATGGTACATATATCATCTTATTGTAAAATGTACTTTTTATTTTTAAGACAAGAGATGCAGATTTTCCAATATTAAAAAAAAAAAAAAAAATCTTTTAAGTGGTGGCAAACATAAAATTTCCAGTGTTTAAATGTAAATTATAGAAATTTTAGAATTTACACAAAAAAAGCAAACATGTACCCTTATATGTCCACAAAGTGTGAATGGCAACAATCTTTCAGTGGTTGAAGCTGAATTAATGGCAGTTTTGTACTTTTATAAACAAAACCTAACCACAGTTTTTGAAGAATATCAATAAAATGCCTGCAATCATGTCGACAAATGCATCCAAATCCTGCAGAATTAATTAATACTCATTTCGCTGCTCATATGAATAGTTTCAGCATTTGTCTCATTGTAGAAATCTTCCCACAGCACTTCGCTGTCAGACTCGTAGTCACTGAAGGAGTTTCCTCCATGAAGTTGCTAGAACAGAGAGGTCACAATGGCAAACGCAAGTGGCCGCAAAACTGTGTTTCGCTTCCAATCACGCTGAACCTTTTCGTCGACAACATCCTGAGATATCTACATGTGTGAAGCCTGCACATCACACTCCATTGACTTCCATGGAGTTGTCTGTCAAAAGAACGATGAAAAGGTGGAAGAAGGAAGGGCAGTGTAATGGAGGGACGTCCAAATCCTCAAGCACAAATCTTTTGATCTAGTAGCTTGTTAGCGGCGAACAGAGGACTGACTTCTCGCACACGCTTTCTTCTCAATGGGTTTGTGTCTGTCTGCTTTTCACACCTCACATATCAGTCTCTCACTTGGCTCTGGGAGTATTCATATAATCTCACAAGGTCACGCTGTGAAATCCCCATACACTGTGGCTTATTGTGCCCATTTATTTTTGTACCTATCATCTCTCTTACCTTTCCAAAAGGGCACTTTAGTACAGAATTCAGTGTTCTGTCATGTCTGCTGAATGTATAAAAAAACACACACACAGTCCAGATATCATTTCAACGGGTCTGTCGCTGACACTTTACCCTCATAGGTCAGTGTCAGCAGGTATCCCAGAGCCCTCCTCCAAATATGAGAGATAATTGGGCAGCACAAACACTTGCAGAAGTTGCCATGGCAACAGAAAGGTTAGGGTTCAGACTGCAATATGCTTTGGGAGCCTGGAGGCTATTTTCGTTCTCCATGAAAACTATTAAACACAATGTAGGAGGCAGTCTCTCATCCCGCTAGCAGGTAATGAAAGGTAGCCTGCAGTGTGAAGATGGAGCATATACACACAGGGCTCGGTCTGCTGTGGACAGACCCTTTCTGTGCCCCCTTAGTCTCCATAAAGAGACAGTTTTTATGAGTGTGCATTTAAGTGTAATGAGTATTTGGCATGGTAAAACACCTGTGGCAAGACCAAACATATATCTTGAACATGAAACATGCCATTGGTTGAATTAGAAACAAAAGTAGAAAAAAAAAAAAAAAGTCTCTGATTTTCTGGTCTCTGGATATGCAACCCTTTCGCACTCCCAATGCATCAAAAACTGAAGCAAGTTCAAGACCTTTAGTTCACTATTAAGATGTAAAAGGTACCACTAGGCATCACTATATCAACAAACTAAGAACTCCATTGCTTTCAATGAGAAATTGTCAATACAGAGACGCAAAGGGCATTATATGAAATTATGGCCATATTTCACAGACAAGGTTTAGATTAAGCCAGGATTAGGCCTTAGTTCAATTAGGACATTAGAAAAACACATTACTGGTGTGCATCTTGAGACAAAACAATGGCACTGACATATTTTAAGATATTTCAGTGCAAGTTGTGTTCAGTTAAAACAGCTCAAACATGCATTGTGTGTGAAACCGGGGGTATATCTTGGAGTATAATTATGACATCATTATGATATATGTTGTGGTATGATTTAAAAAGCCACAATAATTTACATTACACTATTTAGTCATGTTTGAGCACATAATCAAACCCTAACCCTCTAATCCTAACCATTTATCAAAATAAAACAATATAAAACACAGGATGTAACAGGCTGATACAACTGCAGTCACAATTTATTCAAAAGTACAAATGTTGCAAGTCGTCTGAGACCAAATGATTGCTTTGTGTGAGGAACAGGCCCAAAAGCGCTCAGCTTTGATTGTGAAATGCCATTGCTGCTTGTGTGTCTTGTGACTGATTGCATCATGCTACTGTTCTGATTTGTCTTTTGATTGAGATATGACTGCATTAATGGAGCAGGATCATTTTGCAGCAATTAAAATCTTAGAATCAACTCTGTTCCTCACATAAGGATATGGTATGGCTTCAGAAGGTTTGGAATGCAACAGTCATTTTTATGCTATTTTTTGGAATAAAGTTTTTGCAGTAAATACCCGTGACTGTACTTTTATCTGTCTGTTACATGTTTTATATTATTGAGAATTGGTTAGGTTTAGGGTAAAGGTGAAGTTTGGTGCTCTATGAAAAAATCTACGAAAGTATAAGTATATACAAAAATAATTACAAATGCATGCAAATAATTAAATGTTTTGATCTGATGCGTAAATCAAGCAATTGAAGGCAATGGAGTTCCTAGTTCGTCAATATAGCTGGTACCTTTAGGGCCAGATTTACTAAACAAGGCGAGGCAAGTTTTTTTATATAGCACATTTCATACACAATGGAAATTATTTTTACATAAAAAGGAAACAAATACATATGAATTAAAAGATTGATATAAGATGCATTAAAATAGTTCAATCAGCATAAAATGTATTAAAACAGTTTAGAATAATAATAATAAAAAAAGGATGCATACATAAAATACAGTGCAATCAGTTCAGACATAGAGCAATGCTCATTCAGTAAATGCACAGCTAAACAAATGTGTTTTGAGTCTGATTTGAATGTGTGACTACTGTTGGAGCACATCTGATCTCTTCTGGAAGCTCGTTCCAACTATGTGTGGCATAATAGCTAAAAGCAGACTCCCCTTGTTTAGAGTGAACCCTTGGTATTTCTAACTGATGTGATCCTATTGATCTTAGTGATCTTAATGATAAACAGGGCAAATTAGCATGAGAGCGCAATTCTAAGAAAGCACCAATGGGAGTGTAAATGCACACATTAAAGAATACAGATGCAGCTGGATCATTTCCATAGTGACCAAAACAATATACCAAGAGCAGCGCAAATTAGCGTCTGGTTTAAAGGGGACCTATAATGCCCCTTTTACAAAAGTCTCCAGTGTCCCCAGAATGTGTCTGTGAAGTTTCAGCTCAAAATACCCCAAAGATCATTTATTATAGCTTGTCAAATTTGCCCCTATTAGGGTGTGAGCAAAAACACACCATTTTTGTGTGTGTACCTTTAAATGCAAATGAGCTGCTGCTCCCGCCCCCTTTCCAGAAGAGGGTGGAGCTTTAACGGCTCAACAACAACAAAGCTGGAGAATCTCACGCAGCCAAAATGAGGATTGTCAGTAACGGTGTTCAGCCTTACATTGTTCAAACCTGAGTCGACACTGATGGAGAGACTCAGGAAGAAGTTACAACTTTTAGAATGAAACTGGACGTTTCTGAATGGTTAGTGGATAAATTTATGTAGTTGCTGTGGAGTTGATTAAACTCTTCCACTAGCATGTGCCGTCATGTTCATCTTTTGTGCAAAAGAAAAAAATGCACACATACACATGTTGGGTTTCCATGTTTAATGGGAACTATAGAAATATATATATTTTTTTTTATACTGAACAAACTGTACATTCTCTCCCCCAACTCTAAACTTTCATTTGACAACTTGCAAAAAACATAATTTAGTATGCTTTATAAGCTGCTTTCCTCATAGGGACCAAAAATGTTTTTATACTGAGAAAATGACATTTTCTAGCTCCTAAACCTACCCATCACAGAAAACCTTCAGCAGTTTTACATTTATAACAAGTATGTGTTTTGAATTACAAAACACATCTGTTCTTTCAGAGCAGTTTCACCAAGTCAACAAACAGCAAGTTGAATTTCAATAAAGTACTAATGGCAATAGTATTCAGTATGCAAGGTGCAACAATTTGTAAAAAAAAAAATAAAAAAAATAAATAAATAAATAAAAATAAAATATATAAATATGTAAATGGAAACCCTTTAAAAACACATTAAACTGCCAGTATGAACAAAAATCCAAATTTCCATTGACAGCTAAATAAATGCTTTATGAAAGTATTGCTCTGACATCATCTAGCTGTCAGAAAAACTAAAACACAAAAATGAAAGGATTTTCCAAATGCGTGATTTACTAAAAAAACTAAAGTGTTCTAAATATATTTAAGCACAAGTAAACATAAGAAAATACATCATTAATTCTCTAACCCCCAGTTTCACAGAGATTGCCTAAGCTAGTCTTAGACTAAAATGCATGTTGAGGTTTTTAATTTGAAAGTAACTTGTACTGACATATCTTAAAATAAATCAGAGCCATTGTTTTGTCTCAAGATGCACACCAGTAATGTGTTTTTCTAGGGTAAGTTTATAAAAGCAACTTAAATACCCTAATTGAACTAAGGTCTGATCTTGGTTTAGGCTAAGTCCTGTCTGTGAAATCAGCAGGCCTTAATGTGCTAACTTTAGACTAATGGGCATTGTTTCTAAAGCACTTGACAGGAGTCACAGGACAGCTTGCATTACTGAACAGAAATGTGTTTATTTCATATACATTAAACTATGCACAAGAACTTTTTGATTATTGATGTATACTAAGAAAAAATGAAAATTACATGCCATCATGGGTTATTTCTTATGAAACACAGTTGACTAATATTAAACCCAGAGATCTGGACTGGAGTATATTTATTTATTTATATAATCAATTTATTGGTTTGTCAAGACTAAATAATAATTTAAAATGTTACAAAAAATACTTAGTTCTTGGTGCATTCTTTTTCTTTTCTTTTTTTTTTTTGTTTGTTGCTCCGGACAGATAGCTTTGTTTGGAAGCCATTTGAGATTTAACCACATAATACTTGTTGCTACCTTAAAAAGACTTTAATACACTGTCATAGTTTATTGTATTGATGTTTTGTTTGTTTGTGTAATTTTAGATTTAATATTTTCTCCAACAGCACAAGCATACATAGGCATACAAAATAGTGCATCAAATAAATTCAATCAATCAATCAATCAATCAATCAATCAATCAATCAATCAATCAATCAATCAATCAATCAATCAATCAATCAATCAATCAATCAATCAATCAATCAATCAGCTCCATAGCGGATTCCAAGTGATCAAGTGTTTAGGATGTTCAAATTCAATCCATTGCAAGGGTTCCTCCAGTAGTTTGCACACATAAGCAATGATGTATCCAGATTAGCAAGAGAAGTTAGCGAGGGTAGGGCATGAAAAATGAAGTGGAACACAGCCCTGCTCTATATATTACCACAATCCACAAAATCAGGCCACATACAGTGTTAAAAATGTGCACAAACTCAGAAATGTAGAACTTTTTCACAGTTCTGTAGTTGTAGTAGGGAGAGACTCTCTGTGTTCTCACAGGAGCTCTGCAGGTAAGACTAACAGACTGTAGATGACCTGTTGAGGAAGTGTACTGGGGGCATACGAATTATGTGTGTACCCCACTGCATCTGCTGCCTTTACCAAAGTTCTTCCAATGGAAAAGTTCAACTGATGGTGTTAGAGCGACTGAGAAGTTTTAGAGTGTATACGTGGAGCAAGCTCATAAATATTAACTAGCGTTCCACACTGATTTTGCATTGATATACAATCTCAAAGTTGTTCACCGTTCATTAAACGAGATCAAGACTTACAGAGCAGATGGCTCGAATCGCTCTTGTGGTAATTTGATGTCATACACCGATCGGTCTGTGCAGCGCCACTTCAGGTGAAGACCAAAGTTTGGTTTGAAGATGAAAAACTTACCAAAGCACAATGTTTTCTCACCATTCCTGATTTCCAGCATGCCCCCCTTATGAAAAATAAGTTTATTCAAGTGTGCTAGTATACTACATGAGACATTATTGTCAAGGAAACGGGACCCAGAGGCGAAAGAGTGCAATGAACACAGTTTTAATAGTCCTTCAAAAATAGAAACGCAGGCAGTCTGCCAAGTGCAGAGACACACACACACACTCGCAGCTGGTATCAAAAAACAAACAGTCTATAACAACAATTAAGGGGAGCCAAAGGGCCATCTCAGGCCAGGGTATCTTCAGGCCGGAGATGGGAAAACTCACGGCCGGCAGATGGAGAGACCAGGCAGAGGGAACTGAAGATACAGATGGTGAGATCCAGAGAAGGCGTCTGTGACTGGTATAGGGACTAAGACTGAGGCACACACAATATAACAGGTCAGAAAGGTCACTTAAGACAGCGAGGAGCAAATGCCAGCATGGGAAAGCAATAATCCGACAATGAAGCGCGGCTAGCAGCAGAGCAAAGAAGGGGAAACAATCAGAGAAGAAACGCAACAGGTGCGTGAACAATCAGTGCGAACGCTGAGAAGAAATGAGCTGCAGGTGAAAATAACTAAAAGAAACGATAGGAAGAAAGGAGAAAATAAGGAGCAATTAAACCTGGTTCATGACAGTACCCCTCACCCGAGGAGGGCCCCCTGGTGCTCCCAAGGCAGAGGACTGGCGAGAGCAGAGGAAGTCCTCAAAGAGCGAGCAGTCTAGGACCTCCCGGGCAGGAATCCAGCTTCTCTCCTCGGGACCATAACCCTCCCAATCGACCAGGTACTGATGTCCGCGCCCACGGCGACGCACGTCCAGCAACTTTTTTCTCACTCTATAAACAGGAGAACCCTCAACAAGGACAGGACAATGGGAGGGCTGGGCGGGAGCGTGAATAACTGGTTTAATACATGACACATGGAAAATGGGGTGTACGCGTCGTAAGTTGTGGGGCAATTTGAGTCTAACAGCAACAGGACTAAGAATCTTGGCAATGGAAAAAGGACCAATGAAAGAGCTAATTTACGGGAGGCATGTTATAATGGCAAGTCTCATGTGGAAAGCCACACTTTCTGCCCACAGACATACCTCAGAGCTTTGACGCGACGGCAATTGGCAGAGCGGCGAGTACGTTCTCTGTTATGACACAAGGTGGCTCTGACAGTCTTCCAAGTACGCTGACAGCGACGAATAAATGCTTGGACCGAGGGCACCGAGGCCTCCGACTCCTGGGAAGAAAAGAGAGGTGGTTGGTACCCCAGGCAGGACTGGAAGGGAGAGAGAGAAGAAGGAAGAGAGTTGTGTGCATATTCCACCCACGGCAATTGTTCACTCCATGATGCGGGATTACGGAAGGCTAGGGTACGGTGAAAACGTCCTAAAATCTGATTGGTGCGCTCGGCCTGCCCATTGGTCTGGGGGTGAAAACCAGATGACAAACTGGCTGAGGCACCAATCTGATGACAGAACTCCTTCCAGAACATAGATGCAAATTGGGGACCCCTATCGGAAACAATATCTGTGGGGAGACCATGCAAATGAAAAACATGTTTGATCACCAATTGGGCCGACTCCTTCGCGGAGGGCGATTTGCAGAGCGGAACAAAGTAAGTGGCTTTAGAAAATCGGTCAACAATAGTCAAAATGACAGTATTCTTGGCCGACGGAGGAAGGCCTGTCACAAAATCCATTGCAAGGTCAAGGTCAAGACGGAATAGGTAGTGGGCGGAGTAGCCCCGCGGGAGGAGAGTTACTAGACTTGGTCTGGGCGCAAATGGCACAAGTAGTCATACATTTACGAACGTCTCAAGAAAGAGCGGGCCACCAAAATCGCTGACTTATGGCTGCGAGCGTACCTCTTATTCCAGGATGAATCATTAACTTAGACGAGTGGCCCCACTGTAGTACTGCGGGATGAACGGAGATAGGGACGAACAAAGCATTGCGGGGACAATTGGGAGGAACAGTTACATTAGTCAGCGCTGATTTGACCTGTCTTTCTATTTCCCAGACCGCGCATCCAACCACGCAACCGTCAGGCAAAATGGTCTCGGGAGTGGCGGCGCTGTCCGAGGTTCCAAACTGGTGAGAGAGAGGGGCTGGCTTGGTATTCTTCTCACCGGGGTGGAAGGAGATAGAGAAATTAAAACGCCCAAAAAATAAAGCCCAACGAGCCTGATGCGCATTAAGCCTCTTAGCCATCCGAATGTACTCTAAATTCTTGCGGTCTGTCCACACAACAAACGGAACTGAGGTAGCCTCAAGCCAATGACGCCACTCTTCGAGAGCTAACCGAACCGCAAGGAGTTCACGATTTCCTATATCATAATTATAATACAATATAATGCTTTTACTGTATTTTTGAAATAAATGCAGTCTTGGTGAGCATAACCAGATTTCTTTAAAAAATAGTGCAAAAATCTTACTGACCCAAAACCTTTAAAAGGAAGTATATAATGCATGGAATTGTATACCTTGAGCACAGTTCTATATCTATATCTATATCTATATCTATATCTATATCTATATCTATATCTATATCTATATCTATATCCATTGATCTATAAGAGAACTGTAGCTTTGTTGAAACACTTGGCAAATTTAAATAAAACCAAAATACATGGAAACATTCAGGTGACTTGGTAATAAACTCAGTTTAGTCAACTGGACATGGTCATTGGGTTCATCGTATACAGTAAAATGAGATCACAAATGTTGTCTCAGGTCTGATCTATAAGCTTCTTTTTATTATTGTGAGGAAATATGACACAGGATGTATTTCTTATAATATCAACATTAAAGAGTCCCTCATATTTGATAGCAACCAGTTTACTATGAGGATGAGATGCAATGCTTTTTATCGTCACTCATGTGCACACTTCAAAGCGTCTGCTTTTGTGCCAGCCGACCATGCTGATGAAGAATGCTGCCTCCTATTCTCGCTCACCCCTGCAGCTATTTCTACCTCCCTCTCCCACCTCTTTTTGTGGCCAGTCCTTCCTCTTTCCCTCAGACAGCAGCTTATCTGCATTAAAGAAGCTGTCACTGACACCCCAGCAGTGGAATACTGGAAACAAGTCTGGCACTTGGTGTCGGTTCTGTGTGAGTGAAACTGCTGTAGATAACATGAACCTGGTGAGCCATAAAGAGTCAGAGAATGCTGGTCTTATCTAGAGAAACACACTGAGAGATGCTTAATCCATTACGACTGCAATCATGCCACCAGTGAGAAACACATACCCCCACACATAGACCTGATAACAAACCCATACATCATCCAGTTCAATTCTCTATCTATCAGAATTCCTTTAAAATGCAAATGTATGGCATCAAGTGTGCGGACAATCTTGCTTGTCTTTCTCAAATTGTACAGTAAAGGAAGAATTCACCCAAAAAATATTATTATTTAATGAAAACAATTATTTAGTTTTTCACTGCTCGCTTCTGGACGACTGGCACTTCCTCTCAGCACAAGTTTGGTATTGTTGTAAAGCAGCATTCCAACTTATAACGAATATTCATAGTGAATTCTTGACTGAGTCTGAACCAGTGAAATGTGATTTTCAAACTCATGCTGAAGTAAACAAATTGATCTTACTGACTGACAGATCTGAAGCTCGCGCACAAAGATGCCGCAATCCCGATATACACACATACACAGAATTACAGTATTTAAAAAAAAAAAAAAAAAAAAGTATGTATTGGTGAGTATTCACCATAGACTGTAAAAAAATATGGACGTAGCGTCCGTGACGTCACCCATAGAGTTCTGAACAGCAGTTTTGACGCCTAAATGAGGCCGCGGCCATCTTAGCTGCGCGTCACCGCACGTCACTCCCGGATAACTGAAAATGGGCAAAGAGGCGGGGAGGTGGTTTGAGCTGATATGACTGGTTGCTTAAACCACGCCCGCCTAGCTCGACGTGACCATGTTAGCAAGCAAAGGAGCTATCTATCTATCTTAGATACGATCTAAAATATTAATGAAGATAAGTTTTATCATCAGAACGTTCTAAAGGTTTACTGTCAATCTACGGTGTTTTTTAAGATATAGATGCTCCAACACCAGTAGTGTTGGGTGTGCAAATAACAACATGGAAAATCAAATGGGACTTCATACCTTTATAATGAAATAGAGATCGCGAGATGAATCCAATCTGTGGCACTTGGGTAAAATATGAGTGTCCATTGCAAAACAAAAAAACATTTCACATTTCTTCTGAATGATCTGCTCTCTGTCATCGTTCTTCAAGAAAGGATGCAATCTGAGCAGCGTTTATGTTGTAAAACTGTATACGATCGTATCTAACAAACAAATGTGCCTGTGTCCAAAGTATATTTTTTTCAAAATAGTGCAGCAGTTTTAGTTATGATATCCAAGCAGTGCTGTCAGAGTTGTATATCCTCCTGGTATTGTCATTGTAGTAAATCTCACAATCAAAACTTTCAGCCAATGCCACGATCCAACAACGTGTGTTCTGTGTCTCTTCCCCATGCATGCACATCTACACAGACACACATCAGTCTCGAATATTATGCAGCAAGCCATATTTTATAATTGTATAAAATAATCGAGAAAAAAAAGCACAAAAACGGCTGAGATGCCAAATTCAGCGGCAGCTGAGGTAACATGACGGCTCAGACAGCAGCGCAATCTACCTGTCACTCAAGTGACCACGCCCTTAATTATGCAGAACTTTAAGGCTTAATATAATTTAAACGGATAAGTTATAAAAAAAATTCACCCCCCTCAGAGTTGTCATGAAGGGCAAAAATAGCAGTATAGACCAAAACCACAATTTGAACCAACTTGTAAACATGTTTTTTTCTGCTATAAACTTGGCCAATTTAACATGGGACTCTATGAGATTCTGCTCTCTTTTGGAGCCTGTCCCTAGCGGCCAGTCGATGAATCGCAGTTTAAGTTACTTCCGTATTGGCTTCACGAGAGAAAGGGGGAGGTTGCCGCTTGGTATTCACGCAAACATTATCTGTAATGTGAATGTTTGGTTAACTGTTGGGGAAAAACATGTCAATACACTGACATGAAGATCATGGGAATTTTATCATGATAAAATTCCCATGATCTTCATGTCAGTGTATTGACACATTTTTTTTTTTTTTTTCTCTTTGAAAGCAATGGGTTTACCAGCAGTGACGCAATAAAGGCACTAAAGGGCCCTTTTGGAGTCAGTATAATGACTCACAAAAGTTTTGGATATGTGGCATTTATTGGATGCCCAGGGAGTGAGAACTAGTTGAAATAGGTTGAGCTCTCAGTTTCCCCTGTGTCCCCTTCCAGCTGGTTGGAGTTTGTTTTACGACTTGACTACCCACCTGTGCTTGGGGTACATGTATGTTTACAAAGTAGTTTTGTTCACCTCTCCTTCTGCTGAATGAGTGTTGAACATGCTCAGCTTGACTCCTGATGCTTAGTCCTATGGATATGAGGAAACAGAATTCCAGAAATGTGATTTGAATATGATTTCAAACCATATGAATGTAGCTCAAGATGAACTTGTAAGCATCGCATTTCATGTGAAGTTTTTGCTGTTCACACATGCTAAATGTGATCACATTCCAATCGGATATGCACAAAAATCAGATTTGAACTAAGAGTCTGAATGAGGCTGTAGTGTACTTCAAATCTTCAAAAGGTATATGCTATTAAAAAACGTTCTTGTAGATAATATAGTATATAATTTATGAAATAAAATGCCGCTAAGTCTACTTAAGAGAAAACATTTTCATTACTGTTTCTTAAGTACACTTTAAAAAAAAATGCACTTTGTAATAATGCAAAATTAAAAGTTTTACATTAGGGTAGATTTTAAATCAATGTGTTTTAATTTTTTGTTTTTCATAGAAGTACACTAAATGTAATGTGCCTATTAACATAAATCACATGGAAAGTACTTCATTATATATATATATATATATATATATATATTTTTTTTTTTTTTTTTCTGTAGTGTGCTATTTTATAGTACATTTATGAATATATAAAAAGCTCTATACAAATAAATGAAATAAATGTAAATGTCAAGTGGCTCATTTAGAAAGACTCTTCTCACATGAGGCACATGTTGCTAAGCAAATGCAGCAACTATTTAGATAGAATTATTTATATTGATACTTTTTTTTCACTGTGGTCACTGCATTTCCTGGGAGTACCTTCTCCATGAAGTATACACAATATTCTGCATTTGTGTCAGAAAAATACAGAGCTATAAAAATTGCATAAAAGAAAATGTTATTGGAGTCAAAACAACAATGAAGTTTGAAAATCATAATGTTCATCATCACCGATTGTACCTTTTTTTTTTTTTGTACATTTCTAGGTGAAGTGCTGTCCACAACACACACAACTGATCTGACAAAAGCAGGTGAGTGTTTGATAATAGCCAGTACACTGATCCATGGGTCACAAAACACATTGCAGCTCTGAATTAGGACTAACCAATTTGCTCCATTTGTCTCACACACATACCCTACTACTCACAGTGCTGAGCACTGCCTGAAAAACAGGATTAGCAGCCTCAAATAGCAGTCATTCAAAGAGAGCTGGGATGCACTGAATGATTCCAATTACTGCCATGTCAAATCTGGGATATACTGCGGAAATAAATAAAAAAATACAAATATATGCACAAAATCCTGAACACGAATGACATTACCAAAGTTTGGAGTGATTAAATGATTTTGACTGTCATTAATTTTTTCTCTTTTAAATAGATAATTCTCCCAAAAATTCTGTCATCATTTACTCATTCTCATGCTGTTAAAGTTGACCTGTATAACTTTTTCTTGTGCAAAACAAAAGGTGATGCTAGGCAGAATATAAGGCTTAGCCACCATTCAAATGCATGGAGAAAAACAAATCTTCAGTGAATTTAAATGTTGATTGAGGCTGTCAATAATGATGAGTAGTTCATAAACAATTCAGGTCACGTTGTCTGTGTTCGCCTCAAATAGTTTTTTTTTTTTTTAATTATTATTCCAAAATGTGGACAGTGATTGTAATGGTTGCTACAGATGTAATTATAGATAAATTAAGATTATTTATTCAAGTTGTGTTATAACATCCTGTACGCATTAGTAATGGAAATATTGGATCATTTTACTGACTGATATTTGAATTTTGTTCAGTAAAATGAACTGATCGTTATTCATTTGAGCAGAAATAATTCTTTTAACACATTCACATATTCAATATGCAATCAAATTATTATAACACAGCCAAAGTATTAGAAGCATAAATGTTTAAAACACTTCCAGAGTTAGTGGAAACATTTCCGTAATACAATATTACTGTTGGTTCTTACACATTGCTTCTTACGAGTGAGTGGTACTAAAAGCATGTTCAGTGAATGAACGTAAATTTTCAACAGCGTTTATTACGTTGGTTGTTGTATGTAACGTGGCAGTTTGAAAATGAAATGTCAGGTCAGAGGCACTAAAACTCTATTGCGTTTGAAAATAAAGTACCGCCTACACCTAATTCGCCCATAAACCTGATAGTATTTACAAAAGCAAAAGTGGGATAAATACACATTTTAGCATACTTCTTCAAGTCTCCTTTATAATGGCTTGTGTCTTACAGAACTCATACCCAATCCGCATTGCAAGAGCAAATGTCAGAAAATTCAAACATATGGAGATGATTATGTGATGCAAATGTCAAAATGTATTCATTTACAAATCGTGCTCTATGGTAAAAGTGTTTTGAGGTCATAACTGCCACAATATGGTAAGCAGCACATACAACAAAGATACGAATAAACAGTCTTTATTATAATCCAAAATACTCAGGAGACCATATGAATCCATACAGGAGAAACACTAACCACAAAAATCATATATGACACCAAACAAAGAACTGAATGAACTGAAAGCTTATATACACAAGGGAGGATAATAAACAGAACAGGGAACAGCTGTGTAACTTATTAACAACCACGGAAACTAACAATGACAGGAAACTCAGGCAAGAACAAAAACAAACTAAACCACAATTACACTAAACATAACCCTAACATAACATTAGGGCTGCACCCTAATAGTTGACTAAATGTTAGTTGTCAAGAAGGGGCTTAGTCGACCGAAACTGTATTAGTCGGTTAGTCGCAGAAAAAAACATTATAAACCTTGGAGGACTAAGAACATTTTTAAATGTATATCTCCGGTTGTGTTCATCTGAAAGAAGATAGAAGATAGAAGATAGTCATATACACCAAGGATGGCTTGAGGGTGAGTAATTTTCATTTTAGGGTGAACTATCCCTTTAACATGATAGACAGCAGCAGGTTTATTAGGCTGCTGTCACTTTAAGAGCTTATGCACGGATCCAATATACTGTTACACAACATGCATTTTCTCTCAACTATTTACATTCTACTTACTGTATTTATCTGAATACTCAGCATTTTTACATAATTTTGTATGTATTTGACCGTTTAAGCGCAATAAGCCATGAAAAAGAAGTCAATTTGTTACTCGCAAGCTGTTTGAGAGGCAGCTTGATCAGAGCATCAATTATTTAGATCAGGGGGGATTTGATTGTTTTCATAGTCATTTTATATTGCTTCTTTTACAGTATCACAGTGTTATTTTACAGTATTCATCTGTATTTAGTGAATTGCTCATTTACAGATGTGATCAAATAGTCTTGGTATGTTGCTCAGAAGGTACGTTTTCTCTTAAATCCTTGAGGAGCGTTTTACTGTGAACGTCTGCAAAGACCTGCTGTCATATCTTAGCATCGGTCTATGTGAGTCTGCAGGGAAATACACCAGAGGGCATTTTTTGTGTCCATTTGTGAGCCTACAGTAATTCATCACTCCTCTCTGCTCCCTCTCTACCCCGTCTGCTCTAATTGCCTCTCCAATTTAGGTTTGCCCCACAGACCTGTCAAGGCCTGACCTTGCTCATGGACTCAACACTGATCCTCATATAAGCCTGGGGAAGCAGCTGCAAATTATAAAAGCATTCGCAATTAATTCATTTATGACAGCCAGTACATTTCCATTAAATAAAATAAATATTAATTATCTGTGTATTGTATTTAATTATGAAACTATCAGTAACTGTATATCCGTTTGCAAATAACTACCTTTGTAATCTTATTTATCACATTCAAACACAAATCTCTTGTTTGTAGTTGTGATGTAATAACTGGAATTACAATAATATACAGTTGCAAGAAAAAGTATGTGAACCACTTGCAGAATCTGTGAAAATGTGCAAAATTTTAACAAAATAAGAGAGATCATACAAAATGCATGTTATTTTTTATTTAGTACTGTCCTGAGTAAAATATTTTACATAAAAGATGTCTACATATAATCCATAAGACAAAAACATAGCTGAATTTATTAAAATGACCCAGTTCAAAAGTTTGTGAACTATTGATTCTTAATACTGTGTGTCATTATCTGGATAATCTATGAGTGTTTTTGTGTTTTGTGATGGTTGTTCATGAGTCTCTTGTTTGTTCTGAGCAGTTAAACTGAGCTCTGTTCTTCAGAAAAATCCTCCAGATGCCAAAAAGTCTTCAGTTTTCCACCATTTTTTGCACATTTGAACCCTTTCCAGCAGTGACTGAATGATTTTGAGATCCGTCTTTTCACACTGAGGACAACTGAGGGACTCAAACACAACTATTAAAAGGTTCAAACATTCACTGATGCTCCAGAAGGAAACACGATGCATTAAGAGTCGGGGGTGAAAACTTTTGAACAGGATGAAGAGGTCAAAATTTTTCTTATTTCGCTTGAATATCATTTTTTTTTTCATTTAGTACTGCCCTACAACAAGCAACAGAAGATACTTGCATGTTTCCCGGAAGACAAATTAAATACAATTTACCTTGATCTTCAAATTCCAAATGTTTTCACCCCCCGACTCTTAATGCATCGTGTTTCCTTCTGGAGCATCAGTGAATGTTTGAACCTTTTTTAATAGTTGTGTTTGAGTCCCTCAATTGTCCTCAGTGTGAAAAGATGGATCTCAAAATCATTCAGTCACTGCTGGAAAGGGTTCAAATATGCAAAAGACGCTGGAAAACTGAAGAATCTGCAGGAGCTGGAGGATTTTTCTGAAGAACAGAGCTCAGTTTAACTGCTCAGGACAAACAAGGGACTCATGAACAACCATCACAAAACAAAAACAAAAACAAACAAACAAACAAACAAACAAACAAACAAACAAACAAACAAACAAACAAACAGCAGTGGATCATCAGGTAACCACACACAGTATTGAGAATCAGTGGTTCACATATGAATGGGGTTATTTTAATAAATTCAGCTATTTTTTTTTTTTTTTCGTCTTGTGGATTATATGTATCTTTTATGTAAAATATCTTACTCAGGACAGTACTAAACAAAAAATTACATGCATTTTGTATTATCTCCCTTTTTTGTTAAAATTATTAACATTTTCACAGATTCTGCAAGAGGTTCACATACTTTTTCTTGCAACTGTATATATCATTTTGGTATGAACTGCATCGCATCATATAATTAATTCATTTCAATTAACATTTATTTGTATACAGTAGCGCTTTTCACAATACATATCGTTTCAAAGCAGCTTTACAGAAAATTCATGTCAACATTACAATTTAGAGTAATTTGTTATCAGAGGTAACTGTGTCTGAATTATGTAATTTTAAGAAATGTACATATACAAATCACGCAGCTAACAATGTATTAAATTCAGCAATGTATTAATTTAACGTAGAAACAATGAGCTCATGGAAAACATGTTAACAATGATTGGGATATATAGCAAAATTTGGAATGGTGCATGTTGATCCAGAGTTTGCGCCATCTGAAGTCCTTGCAGGGTTATAATTATAATTATAAAGAACTATCACAGTTGTTTTTAATGAATCATTTTTATTTTATCTATCTTTGTAGTTAAAGACAAATCATATAGAACAGTGAAATCAATCTAGAAATTAACTGTCCTGCTTTGCCAGTACTCTCGACAGCTTTCACTCCTATTGGTTGTCACTCCCAAAAGTCACTCTTTATTTGCATAAAGTCACTGTCCCTCATGTCACTGGAAGTCACCAGCTCTCCAATAAAAATGAATAGGATCATGTCGCTTTGTAGCTGGCTGTGTGAAGAGAGCTTAGGAAAGAGATAGAGAGAAAGAAAGAGAGAGAGAGAGAGAGAGAGAGAGAGAGAGAAAGCACGGTCACCTGCTAATGAAGTCAGGAGCCCAGAATCAGCTGATCACACTAGTGACACACCACAATAGACAAAATGTATAAAGGTTATTGTAACACTAAAACCAAACAGCCATGCAGAGAAGAAAAAACACAAAACCTTTGCTAAAACCCCAGCAATCACTCCCTAGTAGGACTGCGCCTGGAACACACATTTAGAATTATTAGAACGTCTGCTGGAAACAGCAGTTGGTTGACCTCAAAAGAATCATCCAAACAAAGCACTGCACTGTTTGGCCACAAATAGTATCTAAGCAACATAGAAGACCAAGCAACATAGTTAGCCAAAACAGCATAAAACAGGATTATATATATATATATATATATATATATATATATATATATATATATATATATATATATATATATATATATATATATATATATATGTAATATATATAGCAGACCATTTAAGATTTAGCAAATAAAAATTCAAACCCGATTCCAAAAAAGTTGGGACACTGTACAAATTGTGAATAAAAACAGAATGCAATGATGTAGAAGTTTCAAATTTCAATATTTTATTTAGAATACATCATAGATGATATATCAAATGTTTAAACTGAGAAAATGTATAATTTTAAGGGAAAAATAAGTTGAAAAAAAAAAAGTTGAGACAAGGCCATGTTTACCACTATGTGGCATCCCCTCTTCTTTTTATAACAGTCTGCAAACGTCTGGGGACTGAGGAGACAAGTTGCTCAAGTTTAGGAATAGGAATGTTGTCCCATTCTTGACTAATACAGGCTTCTAGTTGCTCAACTGTCTTAGGTCTTCTTTGTCGCATCTTCCTCTTTATGATGCGCCAAATGTTTTCTATGGGTGAAAGATCTGGACTGCAGGCTGGCCATTTCAGTACCTGGATCCTTCTTCTATGCAGCCATGATGTTGTAATTGATGCAGTATGTGGTCTGGCATTGTCATGTTGGAAAATGCAAGGTCTTCCCTGAAAGAGACGACGTCTGGATGGGAGCATATGTTGTTCTAGAACTTGGATATTCCTTTCAGCATTGATGGTGCCTTTCCAGATGTGTAAGCTGCCCATGCCACACGCACTCATGCAACCCCATACCATCAGAGATGCAGGCTTCTGAACTGAGCGCTGATAACAACTTGGGTTGTCCTTGTCCTCTTTAGTCCAGATGACATGTCGTCCCAGTTTTCCAGAAAGAACTTCAAATTTTGATTTGTCTGACCACAGAACAGTTTTCCACTTTGCCACAGTCCATTTTAAATGAGCCTTGGCCCAGAGAAAACACCTGCACTTCTGGATCATGTTTAGATATGGCTTCTTTTTTGACCTGTAGAGTTTTAGCCGGCAACGGCGAATGGCACGGTGGATTGTGTTCACCGACAATGTTTTCTGGAAATATTCCTGAGCCCATGTTGTGATTTCCATTACAGTAGCATTCCTGTATGTGATGCAGTGCCGTCTAAGGGCCTGAAGATCACGGGCATCCAGTATGGTTTTCAGGCCTTGACCCTTTCGCACAGAGATTGTTCCAGATTCTCTGAATCTTTGGATGATATTATGCACTGTAGATGATGATAGCTTCAAACTTTTTGCAATTTTTCTCTGAGAAACTCCTTTCTGATATTGCTCCACTATTTTTTGCCGCAGCATTGGGGGAATTGGTGATCCTCTGCCCATCTTGACTTCTGAGAGACACTGCCACTCTGAGAGGCTCTTTTTATACCCAATCATGTTGCCAGTTGACCTAATAAGTTGCAAATTGGTCCTCCAGCTGTTCCTTATATGTACATTTAACTTTTCCAGCCTCTTATTGCTACCTGTCCCAACTTAAAAATGGCATTATAAAGGGGTCATATAATACCACTTTTACAAGATGTAAAATAAGTCTCTGATTTCCCCAGAGTGTGTATGTGAAGTTTTAGCTCAAAATACACTCTAAAAAATGTTTGGTTAAAAACAACCCAAGTTGGGTTGAAAATGGACAAACCCAGCAATTGGGTTGTTTTAACCCAGTGGTTGGGTTAAATGTTTGCCCAACCTGCTGGGTAGTTTTATTTAACCCAACTACTGATTAAAAATGACTATATGGCTGGCTTAAAATGAATCCAAAATAGGTGAGAAATTAAAAATCAGACACATAATTACTAGAGGCAACAATAATAATCAAAAGGTGTACATTTATTAATAAGTAATTTAATAAATGTTTATTGTTTATTATTCATTATCTTATTAATAAATGCTCATTTATTAAACATATTAATAAATGTTAATTTCCAGTATATTTTGGTTTCATTTTAAGCAAGCAATACAGTAATTTTTATACAACAGTTGAGTTAAATAAAACTACCCAGCACGTTGGGCAAACATTTAACCCAACCACTGGGTTAAAACAACCCAATTGCTGGGTTTGTCCATTTTCAACCCAACTTGGGTTGTTTTTAATCCAGCATTTTTTAGATTGTACTCAAAATACAGATCATTTTTTATAGCATGTAAAATTTGTCACTTTTTGAGGGTGAGCAAAAACCCTCTGGTTTTTTTTTTTTTGTGTGTGTGTCCCTTTAAATGCAAATGAGCTGCTGCTCTCAAGAAGAGGGTGGAGTTTTAAGAGCTTGTGTTAGCAGCTCCGATTACCCAAAGTCCCTTTCAAGGAAAGTCTGTTCACTTGGCGGCCATATTTGCAACGCCTCCAGGCAGCTATTTCGGGCATCCAAGACCAAGTCCTATCTATCTGAATGGGGGAATTCTGAAATCTTCAAATCAGCAACAAAATCTGACATGAAACATCCCATAAATGTTGTTTCTTATGCTAAAATAGCAATAAAAAAGTGTAACGGGAGCTTCTAACGGCAGCTGCAGTGATGCAATGACTTTATCAATCAGCGATTGGCTCTTTTACTTAGAAGGCGTGACGTATTCCGCCATATTGCGCGTTGCAGTTTCTCCCATTCATAACAGCAGTGATCTGTCTTTAGATTACCTCACTGAAAATGTCAGAAACTGTTCAGCCTTTTATGTTTAAACCGGAGTCGGATAATGATGGAGAGACAGTGACAACATGTAGAATGCAACAGGACGTTTCTGAACGGTTAGCTGATAAATGTATGTAGCTGATGTGGAGTTAACTACCTTAAAGTCATTGATTAGCATATTCTGTCATGATAATCTATAAATCACTCCTGTGGGAACTGTTGTAAGATCCTACAGAGCCAGAGAATATATGCTGCATGAAGATATAACAGGTAGTTTAGTTTAATTACGGTTATAACTTATGTGGTCATGTTGCTTTTATTACGTGCTATTGCATTTGTGTTACGTACTGTACTGCAATAACATGGCCTCACCCCCTCGTGCAGATGTTGTTTATGCTCAAACAGCAACATTACACACTAACTAAAGTTAAAAAAGTCAAATCATAATCAACCACCCCTTTAAAGTATCCTTGAAAAGGGGATTTGACTTGTCAAACAGTGGTGGCTTTTTCTAGACCTCACCGATGAACTTCTCTGCAATGTCGTCAGCCATTTTAAATGTGCAAGCCCTTGAATTAGAATGGATTCTGATTGGCTGTCATTGTTTTATTGTTTAACAGCTGAAAAAAAAAAATCATTCTGGATGTGATCCCAAGGATATTGTTTCTCTATAACGTTATCATTATAGCTGTGGTGTAGACTGTGCTATTCTTCTATATTTAGAGAGATATCTTTATCGCTATCTTTATAATTATCGTTCTTGGTGTGAACGGGCCTGTGTAAAGTGTGACCTAAGTGTCCAAATGCTTTATGGAACCACTGTATGCCTACATAAAAAAAAAAAAAAAGAAACATTCTGAAACAAAGAAATATTCTGTCCAGGCTAATTTAAAATAGCTACATAAAAGCGGAGATCTTTCATGAGTATTGTGTTTGTTCCTGGAATTCACTTTCGGTCATGTTATCCTACTGCTATTCCCCTTGACATAAATGCACAGCCAGTGGATTAATTCACTGCTTCTCTGTGATGAGGCAGATCACAGGCAATGCCTCTGGGATACGTGTCTCGCCATGTTACCTGGGCCCTCCGTCAGTGGCCTCATTCCCAATGACACAACAGCCTTTACAACACCAAATAACAAGCAGAAAATCAGATGCCATAATCTAAACAGTTGTCATTTTTTGATCTTCAAAAAATGATTGAGAATTCCATTAAACTGAAGACAGTTTAAAGCTGGAACCACCCATTTCCTCAACTAATGAGGGGTAGAAAGAAAGCCTGTTTGCAAATGGTCATTATTTCGATTGTCTTTGGGGATGCTAGTAGTGCATTACACAGTTCACCTTAAAAGAGAAAAATCTAAAAGGTAAACAAAAAATAACTCTGGTGAAGCTGTATATTTAAATTACTTTCAGATGAATCATGACACAGGCAAAGAGCATGAGAGAAAGAGACCATTCTCTAAGCAAAAGTGGTGTGATGTCTTTGATGTTTTTTTCTCCCACACCAGTAGGTCTGACTGTAACCTTCAGCAAAAATACAACTAATGAATGCATGAAGCTGACATACCACACACATTGTTATTATTATTGGAAAATAACTGAAGTACTGGTTTTGAGAGGCAAGGGACAGCAGGTGCTATTTTTCAGTTGTGTATTTACAAAGGAATTAAGCGCTAATGCAGAGATCGCTGAATGTTCTAGTTTGTTTTGTATGTGGGATGAACTAAGTCATCTGGTGCTCACAGAAACAGCCAGCTCTGACTGCTTCTCCCAGATAATGAAGAAGCAGAATGAAAAACAAAGGAATGTTCATATCTTTTGCATCTTGGGACAAAGATTAGCAATTTCATGCAAATTATTTGATTCACAAAAACAATTCATGAAGAGAGTCAGTACAATTTGTTTTGCCCACAGCTGGCTTTAGTTTACAGTCTTCCTTTCAGATAAATCTACAGTATATTGCAGCCTCACAGTGTCTGAAAACATAATAAAGCTCAAAGTATACTTAGTTTTTTACGCATTAATGTATTCTTACTATACTTACTATTGAAGTTCGAATGCATCTCTCTAATAATAAGTCTTCTCTGTCAGCATATTTCCCTGCCAGGGTGAAGATTTTCAGAAACTCTGGTTGCAGTGTTGTCGTGTAGCATATAAAAATATAGATTTTGGCTTGTGACATCAGAACTGGAACCGATAATAACCTTTTTTTCAGGCTTCTGATTGGCATGCTCTTGCCAGCGCTTCATAGCATGTTTTTGCAGAGATTTTTTTTTTTAAATGAAGGTTTATAAACGTTTTTAAAAAATACCTGTGTACGTGTGGACTAGGCCTTAAAAGGATAGTTCACCCAAAAATTACAATTCTGTCATTATTTACTCACCCTCATGTCGTTCCAAGACTTTTGTTCATCTTCGGAACACAAATGAAGGTATTTTTAATTAAATCTGATGGTTTTCTGTCCCTCCATTGACAGTCTATGCAACTACTACTTTAACGCTTCAAAAAGTTTATAAAGATATTTGCAAACTAATGCATATGAATGGAGGGGTTTCACATTTTCTGAAGAGTGATGATCACTTTATATGATGAACACATTTAATTTAGGCTTTTATTGATCACCAAACATAAACAGAACCTCAACTGTACTTGATTGGCATGCAAACAAACGTCATTGACGTTCCTCAACATTCTTGAGGAAGCTCAAACGTGCTGCGTAACACCAGAATGAACCTCACTGGTTCTTGAAGAAGCTCAAACGTGCTGCGTAACACAAGAATGAACCTCACTGGTTCTTGAAGAAGCTTAAATGTGCTGCGTAACACCAGAATGAACCTCACTGGTTCTTGAAGAAGCTCAAACGTGCTGCATAACACCAGAATAAACCTCACTGGTTCTTGAAGAAGCTCAAACGTGCTGCATAACACAAGAATGAACCTCATTGGTTCTTGAAGCTCAAACGTGCTGCGTAACACGAGAATGAACCTCACTGGTTCTTGAAGAAGCTTAAACGTGCTGCGTAACACGAGAATGAACCTCACTGGTTCTTGAAGAAGCTCAAACGTGCTGCGTAACACGAGAATGAACCTCATTGATTCTTGAAGAAGCTCAAACGTGCTGCGTAACACGAGAATGAACCTCACTGGTTCTTGAAGAAGCTTAAATGTGCTGCGTAACACCAGAATGAACCTCACTGGTTCTTGAAGAAGCTCAAACGTGCTGCGTAACACCAGAATGAACCTCACTGGTTCTTGAAGAAGCTCAAATGTGCTGCATAACACGAGAATGAACCTCATTGGTTCTTGAAGAAGCTTAAATGTGCTGCGTAACACCAGAATGAACCTCACTGGTTCTTGAAGAAGCTCAAACGTGCTGCATAACACCAGAATGAACCTCACTGGTTCTTGAAGAAGCTCAAACGTGCTGCATAACACGAGAATGAACCTCATTGGTTCTTGAAGCTCAAACGTGCTGTGTAACACAAGAATGAACCTCATTGGTTCTTGAAGCTCAAATGTGCTGCGTAACACACCAGAATGAACCTCATTGGTTCTTGCAGAAGCTCAAACGTGCTGCATAACACGAGAATGAACCTCATTGGTTCTTTCAGAAGCTCAAACGTGCTGCGTAACAAGAGAATGAACCTCATTGGTTCTTTCAGAAGCTTAAATGTGCTGCGTAACACACAAGAATGAACCTCATTGGTTCTTGAAGAAGCTCAAACGTGCTGCGTAACACAAGAATGAACCTCATTGGTTCTTGAAGAAGCTCAAATGTGCTGCGTAACACAAGAATGAACCTCATTGGTTCTTGAAGAAGCTCAAATGTGCTGCATAACACACAAGAATGAACTTCATTAGTTCTTGTGGAAGCTCAAACGTGCTGCGTAACACAATAGGAGAATGAACCTCACTGGTTCTTGTTCCGTTTCATTGGTTGTGCTTTCGTTTACCACAGCTGCTGTGTGAGTTGATAAATGTTAATGTGAATAAAAGCCTAAATTAAATGTTCATCATATAAAGCGATCGTGTCTCCAGAAAATTTGAGAAGGTGCTCAGTGCAGAGCAAATGGGTGGAGCTTACGTTAGCTCCCCCTCGCTGGACGTCTAGTGAGGGGGAACTAACGTCCAGTGAAGAGGAGCAAATGTACAACCACACCCTAATCCTACCAACAACTCTATCTCTCCACCCCACTGGACGTCCAGAGAGGAGGAGCTGGCCATCATAGACTGCACTGAGTACCACTTGGAAAATCTGAACTAAACTGATTGACTCCGACTTACCACAGTTGTTTGATGGACTCATAAATGACAGAGCGCAAGAGAGAAAAGAGACTGTAAGCACGAATGACAAGTTAACTGTGATAACGATTTAAATTTAAAAAGCTAGCAATGTCAGATTAATGTGATTAATGTGGCAATATTAGATTATATCAGATGTCAAAAAACAAAACAAAAAACAAACAAACAAAAAAAGTTAGCAAGTGCTTGTCTGAGGGAATTAAAAGATACCCACAACTCTAGTTTAAACAAGTACAAAGACATTTTTATCTCTTATAACCTTATAAAAAGCGCAGACACTGGACAAGGATGAATCTTTTGAGTGCAGATATGTAGGCTCTCTCTCTTTGTGCATGCTATCAAATGGAGTATACTTTGGCAGGTTATGAGTTTGACTGTGTACACATCAAAAAATAATAATAATAAACATTTAAGAATACTCTGCTCTTAATGAATCACACATGCAAAAGCAGATCACCAACTCTCATGGAATAACTTATAGATTCAGAAGATTATGTTTTTGTTACGTTTTTTTTTTTTCTCTCGATTTTTGAAGCTTCACAGGGTGTTTTGGCATTCACTTTCATGGTGTAGTTGTCAGGTATGCTAAAACTCTCTGAGGTTCTGAAAATGAAGACAGGAAGATGGGTATGGAACAGATGGAAGCAAATCTTCTATATCTGGAGAATACATGTCTGCCAGTGTGGGATCAATAATTGGTTGCTGATGATGCCAAATACAGCAAACACTTTGAGTGTGGAGTGAAGTGAGGATGCTCTGGCTGACCTCAGTGCTTCAGTCCTGGCAAAAAGAGCAGTTTTTATGAATCGTCTGTGAGCAGTCTGTTTGTGTGCTATCAGAGGCTAGGGTCCATCAGGTTGTTTTTGGTGGTCCTTGGCAATATAAAATAAAAGAAAGAATCATAGAGGAGAATGGGTGGAATCAAGAAAGAGTGGTGGTAAAACATGTGCTCCAGATAATTTAGTACTTGATGCAATTTAGTACACAAAGTAGTAATCTAAAACACACACAGACACACACACACACACACACACACACACACACACACACATATATATATATATATATATTCTTCTTCTTTTTCTTTTGAAAAAATTATTAGGATGCATAGTTTTACATGGCTAATAACAGAATATTTAAGATGTACACCACCCCTTTATATTCAATAAATAAATAAAATATTTGAATTAAGATTTTATTGGGCTGTGTTTTGGAGAACGTCTCGGGTTACGGATGTAACCCTGGTTCCCTGAGTAGGGGAACGAGACGCTGCGTGAAACGCATTGGGAACCTTCTGCGTGATATCGTCATTGAAGCACTCCTGTATCCAACCAATCGTGTAACGAGACATCAGAGGCGGGTGACGTCACGGACCAGGAAACTATAAAGCATGCCCGGATGCAGAGAACGCTAGCTTCTGTGGAAAATCTGAAGCAAGCACTCGCAGGCATGCAGGGGTACGGCAAGAGACGCAGCGTCTCGTTCCCCTACTCAGGGAACCAGGGTTACATCCGTAACCCGAGATGTTCCCTTTCGTGGGAACTATCGACGCTGCGTGAAACGCATTGGGAACGCAATCCCAACTGTGCCGTACTTCAAATGCTTGCTATGTTAGCTCGACAGTACGGAGGACCCCGGAGTGGAGTCCACATCGAGGTTATAATATTTGATAAATGTGTGCTGGTTTGACCATCCAGCTGCATCACAAACGTCGCTCATAGAGACGCCAGACATCAAAGCTTTCGATGCCACCATACCCCTTGTGGAATGAGCGCGGACGTTAAAAGGAGAGGACTGTCCGACCGCTTTATACGCAAGTGAGATGGCCTCAACCACCCACTTGCTCATCCTCTGCTTGGACGCCGGTCCACCTTTATTAGGAGAACCGTAACAGATGAACAATTGCTCTGTTTTACGCCACAGGGCAGCTCTGTGGACATAAGCGTCCAAAGCCCTCACTGGGCAAAGCAGATTTAGTTTTTCCTGATCCGAAGATATAAATGGAGGAGGATGAAAGGCTTGAAGCACAATAGGACCCGGGACATTGGTGGGGACCTTCGGCACATAGCCAGGCCTAGCATGAAGAAATGCTCTCACCATTCCAGGAGCGAACTCCAGATATGAGGGGGCCACTGAAAGGGCCTGAAGATCTCCAATTCTTTTTAGAGAAGTAATAGCCAGTAGAAATATCGTCTTTAAAGTCAGAAACTTTACAGACACCTCCTCCAGTGGTTCAAAGGGAGCCTCAGCTAACCCACGTAGAACCACTGATAAGTCCCAGACCGGGGTCCTTGTGCGCACTGGAGGCCTCAGCCTCAGTGTACCACGGAGGAAGCGTGACACGAGGGGGTCTCGACCAACCGAGGAATCCCCCCCAACATGATAGGCTGATATAGCCGCAACATAAACCTTCAAGGTTGAATAAGATAAGCCCTCCGAGAATTTTTCTTGGAGAAAGGATAGCACAAAGCTGATAGGAGCATGGACAGGGTCCGTTTCGTGTTGTCTACACCAGGTAGAGAATAAATTCCACTTATAAGAGTAAAGCTTCCTCGTGGAGGGAGCCCTGAAGCTAAGTATGGTCTCAACAACCTCAGATGAGAGACCAGCCTCTATGAACCTGTCCCCCTCAGAGGCCAGGCCCATAGTTTCCATAGTTCTGGGCGGGGATGTATTATCGCGCCGCCCGCCTGAGATAGAAGATCCCGTCTCAAGGGGAGCTCCATCGGAGCGCCGTCTATCATGGACACCAAGTCCGAGAACCATATTCGGGTCGGCCAGTATGGGGCCACCAGTATCAGGCTGACCCCTCCCTGGCGTACTTTCTCCAGGACTCGTGGGAGCAGAGCGAACGGGGGAAAAGCGTACAGACGTAGCCTCGGCCACGTCTGTACCATGGCATCCAGACCCAGGGGTGCCGGATGCATGAGGGAGTACCAGAGCGGACACTGGGTTGACTCTCCCGAAGCAAACAGGTCTACTTGTGCCTGACCAAAGTTTTTCCAAATGAGATCCACCACTTCTGGATGGAGTCTCCACTCCCCGGGCCTCGGCCCCTGCCTCGACAGGGCATCTGCCTCCACATTCTGACTCCCGGGGATATAGGCTGCCTTCAACGAAAGCAGCTTCCCCTGAGACCACAGGAGGATCCGACGGGCCAAGTAATTTAGTTGGCGAGACCGTAGACCCCCCTGATGATTTATATAAGAGACCACTGACATATTGTCTGTGCGGACCAGCACATGGTGGTCTCTCAGGTCTGGGAGAAAGTGTTTTAGTGCTAGAAACACCGCCATCATCTCCAGCCGATTTATATGCCAGGAGAGTTGATGGTCCTCCCAAAGACCCTGAGCTGAGCGACCGCTCATGATCGCTCCCCAGCCCGTGAGGGAAGCGTCTGTCATAAGCATTGCGCGACGACCAGAGGCTCCCAACACGGGACCCTGGGACAGGAACCAGGGGTCTTTCCACACGGCTAGAGCACGAAGGCATCGCCGTGTGACTTTGATCATTCGAAAAGGGTTCCCCCTCGGGGAAAACCCCCTGGTCCTGAGCCACCACTGTAGGGGTCTCATATGCAGGAGGCCAAAAGGAATTATGTTGGACGCAGCTGCCATTAGACCCAACAGTTTCTGAAACTGTTTCACAGTGAGAGACTGGCCTAACTTCACCCCTTTTACGGCTGACAGAACAGAGCTCACACGGGCAGGAGTCAGACGTGCCCGCATTGTTGTGGAGTCCCACATAACACCTAGATAATTGGTGGTCTGAGCCGGTATCAGCACACTCTTCTTGGCATTGAGCCTCAGCCCAAGCCTTTTCATGTGAGACAGAACAACATCTCGATGTTGAACTGCCTGTTGCTCTGAGCGAGCTAGAATCAACCAATCGTCGATGTAATTCAGTATGCGAATGCCCTGGAGTCTCAAAGGAGCCAGGGCTGCATCCACGCACTTCGTGAATGTGCGGGGTGATAATGATAGGCCAAACGGAAGAACCTTGTACTGGTAAGCTTCGCCCCCGAAAGCAAACCTGAGGAACTTCCAATGAGAAGGATGGATGGATACATGAAAGTAAGCATCTTTCAAGTCTATCGTCACAAACCAGTCCTCGGACCTGATTTGGGGAATGATCTGTTTGAGTGTAAGCATTTTGAATTTTAGTCTTTGCACTGACCAATTCAACACCCGTAAGTCTATGATAGGACGAAGTCCTCCATCCTTCTTTGGAACTATGAAGTAACGGCTGTAGAAACCTGACAGGTTGCTGGGAGGAAGAACCCTTTCTATAGCTCCTTTTTGCAAAAGTGTCATAACTTCCTGTTCCATAACCAGAGACTGCTCGGGGGTCACCACTGTGGGAAGGACCCCATTGAATCTGGGCGGGCGAGACCCGAACTGAATTCTGTACCCCTTTTCTATCAAGAGCAGCACCCAATTTGATATATTCGGTAGAGTTTTCCATTCTTCCAGAAAATCTACTAAGGGAACCAGTCTCTCGAGACTGGCCTCTGGTGTTTTTTGAGCACTTGGCTCGGCGCTCTGAAACGGCGTGCCGGCAGAAGTCAGCCGAATCAAGTGCAGGCCAACCCTCCTCAGAGGATTGGTGGGGACCCGACGCACACTGGGTGGTAAAAATATCGTGGTCCCCGGAGGGCGCTGGATGGAAGCGGGAGCCAGGTGTTTCAACACCACGCTTCCTCCAGACGGGGGCCGCCCTCCTGGGTCCTGATCCACAGATATCAGGACCGCTTTTTAGAAGCCTTCCACGCCACAATAACAGCCCGCAGGTCTGTCTTGGGCTGAGATGGCTTCTTTGCAGCTCGCCCCTGTCCCCAGAATCTACGTGGGGGAGCACGGGTGGCCACACTAATTTTTTGTTGCGCTCTGTGGTGCGCTGAGGAGCTCGTTGCGGGCCGAGACTGCTCCCGCTCAACAGTCTCGGCGGGGATTTTAGACCGGCGGGGGAGGAACCTCTGAAACGCCGCAGATTGTTTCTTGGTCTCCTGGAACCTCTCGACGACAGTTGTGACTGCGTCACCGAAGAGGCCCGCAGGAGACAGCGGCGCGTCCATAAGGGCAGACTTATCTCTGTCCCTTATGTCGGAGAGGTTCAGCCACAGGTGCCTCTCCGTGGCCACCAGGGCTGCCATAGAACGGCCCACTTCTTTAGCCGTCTCCTTGGTGGCACGGAGAGCCAGGTCTGTTGCCATGCGCAGTTCCTGAATGCACCCAAATGTGGCCTCCCCGCTGGTATCAATTTCCCCCAGCACTTCAGCTTGATAAGCTTGCAGCAGCGCCATGGTGTGAAGACACGCTGCTGCCTGCCCTGCTGCCGCATAATCTTTGCCTACCAAGGAAGATGTAGTCTTAAGGGGCTTGGTGGGCAACGTCGGTGCTTTTAAGGACGATGCCGACTCGGGTGAGAGATAGCCCGCGAGCGTCTCTTCAACCCGGGGCATCGCCACATAGCCATACTGTTTCAGCCCCACGATATTACTATAGACCAAAGTCTGGGGGCTGAACACTCTGTGTTGGACCGGTCTATTCCATGATCTAGACACCTCGGTGTGTAGATCTGGGAAGAACGGCAAGCACTGACGTGGAGGTAATGACCGCGCGGGGAGAAAGCGCTCATCGAGTTTGCTTTTAGGTCTCACATCTCCCCGCTCTGCTTCTGGCCAGCTAATATTTAATTTGGCAACAGCTCTGGCCACTACCTCCATGAGCTCCTCATCTGCAGAGGAAGAGGATGGCGGTTCCTCTTCTGCTGCGTCGACACTCATCACATCAACATCCTCGGATGAAGACAGATGAAGTGCCGATGTCTCTCCCCGAGGGGAAGAAACCGCTGGGCGTGCTTCCACCACGACAGGAGAGACAGTAGGTCTGGCAGCTAAAGGGAGAGATAGGGCGGGACCCGTCTCAACCCCCGCTGCCAGATCCATTTGTGAACCCCACGAATGGAGCCTCCGCTCTGCCTCAGCAGCAGCGGGACCCGATCCGCGGGGAACACCAACCGAGGCACCCTCCGTTTTATCAAAGAGTGCCCAGCTAGATCGCAGCACTCTAAGGGTGATCTTTTCGCAATGCACGCAGACAGCTCCCTCGAGAGCTGCCTGCGCGTGCTCAACCCCGAGGCAAACAACACACATATCGTGCGTATCCCCGTCAGGGATAAAGCGAGTGCAGGGAGGGGGACATTTCCTGAACCGCTTGCTGCTTTCATCCGCCATTTCTTTTTTATATTTGTGTCTTATGTGGTGTATGTATGTATTTTTTGAAGCTCTTGTCCTCAGACAAAGAGAGAGACTTTAAATCACAAAAAATAAGACGCACAACAGCGATCTTAGACACACACACACTTGTTGCTGCAGCTCTTGTCCTCAGACGAAGAGTGAGACAAACAATATATATTTGGACAGACAACAATAAATAAGATACACGGGATAACATAGAGTGCTTGCTGAAGATAACAGAAGCTAGCGTTCTCTGCATCCGGGCATGCTTTATAGTTTCCTGGTCCGTGACGTCACCCGCCTCTGACGTCTCGTTACACGATTGGTTGGATACAGGAGTGCTTCAATGACGATATCACGCAGAAGGTTCCCAATGCGTTTCACGCAGCGTCGATAGTTCCCACGAAAGGGAACCATTCTTACCAGTGTTTGCTTACCTGGAGGTTATAGCCTTATCTCTCTAAATGTTCAGACTATAAAGCATTTTGGTAACACTTTACAATAAGGTTCATTAGTTAAACTTTAATGTGTAAACTAACATGAACTTACCATGAACAATACATTTGTTACTGTATTTACCAATCTTCCTTAACGTTAGTTAACACTCTGAGGTCTGACGGTATCGCCGGCGATACCACCGTGGTTTTTTTCTTATCAATGTGAAAGAGACTCAAAATACTCCGTCAATGTTGCACATACAATTAAGAGTTATACACCATTTTAATCTGTGGAATATCTTCTTTCATTTGTGTACACTCAGAGTAAAAACAAAATGTTGTGCTTTTTGTAAAATAAAGAAAACTAACATGATGCGTGATCTCTCGTCTCCCTCTGAACGAAGTCCAATCTGATAGTTCTCAGAAAACGAACTGTAACTTAGTGAATACTAATGACAAAAAAATTACACTTATGTCTAAAAAAATGTTAAGATGTCAGGTTTTAAATCATGTAAGTCAAATCGAAAACAAACCTTCTGTGTTTATGTAATCTGTATGAAAAGAGAGCCATGTCAGAAGTCCGTGATTCAGCTCATTATCTGCTAATGCGGCCACGCCCATGGAGCCAGCGCTATTCAGACGCAAATTCAGTCAATACATGCATTCATCGTCTCAATCGTGTATTTATTGTCTTCAAAAGTGTTTTGAATAGCCATATTTAGCGATCTCTTGCCTCTGTTAGTTCCTTGATTGTCACATGATATGCCTCTTCTTTTACTGAGGCATTTGTGGACAAAAGGGGCAGAGCGCCCTCTGGCTCAAGTATGAATTAAAAACACAGTATCTAGCACTCATAGTAATGACAATAAATACAGAATAATAAATATTACTCCTCTGTATAGAAAATTGATATAAACATATGAGAATCCATCAATATTTCTCCAAATGTGTATGCTTTTAAGCATATTAAGAAATTATGGTCAATATAAGATTTTAAGAGTCAAAATGTGAAGCTTGAGTCTTAGATCTTTTTAATGATGTATAGTTTGTCAACTGCACATCAACATTTAGGCTCTATAATATAACAAATATAGTAGCCTATATGAAATGCCCTAGAGGTAGGAATGTTCAGACGCTTTGCATCACAGAAATACATTATATTTTAAAGTATATTAAAATAGAAAACCATTATTTGGTTAGAGACTTGAGACTTCTTTTAAAAACATTATAATGACAATGTGTTCAATCTTTTGACTGGTACTGTAATTTAACATAGGCCTATACAAAATTTTCTTCATATCATGTGCAATAATACGTGCATGCATGAGATCACAAAAATCATGTTTTTTTTTTTGTCCTGAGTGGACTTTAATCCTGTTATCAGCATGATCACAGAGGGTTTTTTCACAGCCTACCTGACTGAAAGGCCTCATTAATATGCAAGTCATTTCAGGTCATTATTATTCAATTCTTTTGTCTTCTCAGGTGAGAATCACCCATTATACATGAGGATTCACGCCTCCATGCATACTGTGTTTCTTGACCAAAAGTGTCTTAGAAAATTTAAATCTCTCTATTGTTTTATATGAAGGAGTAGGCAGCATAATTTTTATCTCATTTTGAAGCAAAAACTCTAGTCTACAACCTCCAATACCCAGAAGTCTTATGAACACAGATAATATAATATACTTTAATATACTTTTTTTGGCCTTATTTCAGCGACTTAAGTTTTTTGTTTTTTCAATAACCACGCATAAACATTATTCCTTCAAAAATACAAACATGTACATACATGTTCCTCACATATTATTGTAGCCTAGTTTGTGCTGAATACAGTGTAATGACACTTTTGTCATTTATATGTTTATGAACAACTGAAAAAAGCACAAATGTCAGGGCATGTCAAAACTTCTCCAAGCCCCAAATCAGCCTCAGACTCCAGAGGGTTAAATAAAATACAGTTGTTTGTTCATGTTAGTTCACAGTGCATTAACTAATGTTAAATAAATGAACCTTATTGTAAAGTGTTACCAGCATTTTATTTTGTAATGTATTGGGTATTTTGATTAGTGGCCTCTGATATTTCATTAAGACTCTGTGTAATAATGTATATTTTTAATGTGCAATGCTGTCTCATCCTGCCTTGGTCTGCTCTTCGATTTTGCACATTAGGTTGCATGTTAATGTAGCCATTGTGCTGTTTGGTTTCATCAGAGCCAATGATTTTCTTCTGTATTCTTGGTTTCTTTCACTCAACTAGCATGTTTGTGAGAGAGAGAGAGAGAGAGAGAGAGAGAGAGAGAGAGAGAGCGCATTCTTGGAGCAATGAAAAATTTCCTTTGAGGATCGGCAAGAAAAAAATGCTGTACTAATAAATTAATTTGTTCAACATATTAGTAATAAACTTTACTGCAGATCTACAAGGTTATAACTTTTACATATGATGCCACAATCTTTAAAGTATTATGAATGAATAAGCAGTCAGGCATTGTGGAAGATGAAGCATATCCTTGTCCACAGATGTACAGTATTGTTAACTTTGCACATGATGCACAAATAACCTTGTCTTTTCCTTTGGAAGTGACAAAAAATACAGACCACCAAAGGAGTGTGATTCTATTTTCAGAGGAATATATTCTGATACATATTTTCACCTCTCTGGGGTGAAAAGGTTTGGGCTACATTTTCTCACAGAAAATCTCATTGTGGAAAGCTGCTTAATGTCATAGTGTTACAAATCACTGAAGATCTCACTGAAGGGATGTGATTGAAGTGATTATTGAAAAATAAAACAAAACAAAACAAAACAAAACAAAAAAAGCAATAACAACAATGGAAAAAATAAAAAAATAAAAAGTGCAGAAGCAATCTCTCAAAAAGATACAAAAAGACTGTACTAGCCACTGTAGAATGGCGTGCAATATTAATGTGTTGAAAATGAGTGTTTTTAAACCTCATTAGTTGTCTAATGACAGGGTTGTCTAGTTGTCTAATGGCTGGCACCGAAGTGCTTTTATTATAATATCCCATCTTACAATCAACAGCTCAAACTCAGAGAATCTGAGAAATTACATTTGTATGATTCATCAGTTTGTGGCCATTGACAAATCAGTGTAAATTGAAGGATACTCCAAAGCTTTCACAAGAGAATCCAACAAGCGAATAAACACTAATTGCAAAATACATAATTAAAATTGGTGCAATGAATCACTGTATTACCCTCAACATTTAAACTCAAACAAAGTGTCAGTAATTGGAAAGATTGTTTGCTAAGAAAGATCATAAAGTTGTGTTTATTTGTGGAGATTTTAATTTAGATCTTTTAAATCCCAACAAGCATAAACTTACTGATGAATTTGTTGAGGTAATGTTCAGTATGAGTTATTTTCCATTAATAACTAAACCGAGCAGAATAGCATCTCATTGTGCAACTTTAATAGACAACATATTCACAAATAGAATGGACAATAGTATAAAGAGTGGGTTACTTCTGAATGGCATAAGTGATCATTTACCAGAGTTTGTGATGTGCATTTGTGATTATGTGAAGTATAAAGATGTTAAAGGTGCCCAAGAACGTTTTTTCACAAGATGTAATATAAGTCTAAGGTGTCTCCTGAATGTGTCTGTGAAGTTTCAGCTCAAAATACCCCATAGATTTTTTTAATTAATTTTTTTAACTGCCTATTTTGGGGCACCATTAACTATGCACTGATTTCACTCGACGCCGCCCCTTTAAGACGCGAGCTTCCTGCCACACGAGCTGTCGACTATATTACAGCGCATTTACAAAGTTCACACAGCTAATATAACCCTCAAATGGATCTTTACAAGATGTTCGTCATGCATGCTGTGTGCATACATCGAATTATGTGAGTAAAGTATTTATTTTGATGTTAAAAGTTTAATTCTGAGTGAATCTGAGGCTGGGCTCCGTGGCTAACGGCTAATGCTACACTGTTGGAGAGATTTATAAAGAATGAAGTTGTGTTTATACATTATACAGACTGCAAGTGTTTAAAAAATGAAAATAACGACAGTCTTGTCTCCGTGAATACAGTAAGAAACGATGGTAACTTTGACCTCATTTAACAGTACATTATCAACATGCTAACGAAACATTTAGAAAGACAATTTACAAATATCACTAAAAATATCATGATATCATGGATCATGTCAGTTATTATTGCTCCATCTGCCATTTTTCGCTGTTGTTCTTGCTTACCTAGTCTGATGATTCGGCTGTGTGCAGTCCAGACGTTAACTGGCTGCCCTTGTGTAATGCCTTTGATAATTGTTGGGAACGTGGGCTGGCATATGCAAATATTGGGGGCGTACACCCCGACTGTTACATAACAGTCGGTGTTATGTTGAGATTCGCCTGTTCTTCGGAGGTCTTTTAAACAAATGAGATTTACATAAGAAGGAGGAAACAATGGAGTTTGAGACTCACTGTATGTCTTTTCCATGTACTGAACTCTTGTTATTTAACTATGCCAGGGTAAATTCAATTTTTGAGTCAAGGGCACCTTTAATGTGATTAGTTACAGGAGAGTTAGAACAGCTGAAACAATAAATACATTTAGAAAAGAATTATTAAAACATAACTGGAATAAATTGTATGAGGAGACTAATACCAATAAAGCTTATGAAACATTCCTGACAATATTTAAATCATTATATGATGAACATTGTCCTTTGAAACAATTTAATAAAAAGCAAAAATATAAAGAGATACCATGGATGACAAAGGGTTTACTAAATGCTTGTAAAAAAAGAATACTTTGTACAAACAATTTATAAAATCTAGAACTTTAGAAGCTGAGAACAAATATAAAAGATATCAAAATAAATTGACTAGTATTATGAGGATAAGTAAGAAAGATTATTATAATAAGATATTGAATGATAAGAAAAATGATATCAAGGGCATTTGGAAAGTGTTAAACAATATTGTCAGGAATGGATCAATGAATATAGAATACCCTCAGTACTTTATACATAATGGGAGGACTTTAGGTAACATGAATGATGTGGTTAATGGATTTAATAAATTTTTTGTAAGTATAGGACCAAATTTGGCAGAGGAAATTAAATGTCCAGAGATTGAAGGAGAGGTGAATGTTGTGGATTACTTTGATAGTAACCCAAATACAATGTTTTTGAAACCAGCTGATGAAAATGAGGTTATTGAAATGATTTGTAAATGGAAGAATAAAAGGTCTACAGACTGGAATGACATTGATATGGCTTTAATTAAGGAAGTTTTTGGTGTAATTGTAAAACCGCTAACTTATATTTGTAATTTATCCTTTAAAACAGGTGTATTTCCAAATAAAATGAAAATTGCTAAAGTCATTCCATTATATAAAGCTGGTGAGAGAAAACAATTTACTAATTATAGGCCATTGTCTTTACTATCTCAGTTCTCCAAAATATTAGAAAAACTTTATGTTAATAGATTGGATAATGTTATTGAGAAGAATAAATTATTGGTTAATAGTCAATATGGATTTAGGTCTAATAGATCTACATCCTTGGCATTAATGGAGTTAATTGAAGATATTACTAGATCTATAGATAATAAGAAATATGCATTGGGTGTATTTATTGATTTAAAAAAAGCTTTTGATACAAATGATCATCATTTTTTAATTACTAAACTGGAGAAGTATGGTACGTATAAGAGGGGTTGTACTTGATTGGATGAAAAGTTACATAAGTAATAGACTTCAATTTGTGCAAATAGGAGAGTATAGATCAGAGTGCTTGGATATCATATGTGGAGTCCCACAGGGGTCAATTTTGGGTCCCAAATTATTTATTTTGTATATAAATGATATATGTAGGGTGACAAATTTTGTAAAATTTGTGATTTTTGCTGATGACACCAATAATTTTTGTACTGGGGCAAATTTGCAGCAGCTGTTGGAGATGGTCACAGCAGAAATGAATACATTAAAAACGTGGTTTGACTTAAATAAATTATCCATAAATTTAGATACAACCAAATTTATGCTGTTTGGAAATCGTAAAATTGATACACAATTAAAAATAATTATTAATAATGTTGAAATAGATAGAGTATATGAAAATAAATTTTTGGGTGTGATTCTGGAACACAAAATCTGCTGGAAACCCCATATTAAACATGTCAGAGTAAAAGTAGCACGGAGTATTGGAGTAATGGGGAAAGCAAGGCATGTGCTGAATGAGAAAGCACTTTATATTTTGTATTGCTCACTTGTCTTGCCGTAATTGAATTATTGTTTCGAAGTGTGGGGCAACACCTACAAAACCACCTTACAAACCTTAAGCACAATACAAAAAAGAACAATTAGGATAGTAAATAAAGTAGGATATTATGAGCATACCAATTTATTGTTTTTAAAATTACGTACTTTAAAGTTTAAAGATATGGTAGAATTTAAGACCGCACAAATAATCTATAAAGCAAAAAATAAACAGCTGCCTGAAAACTTACAACAAATCTTTATAGATAGAGAGGGAGGTTATGATTTGAGAGGGGCTTTAAATTTGAAACAGCAGAATGCTCGAACAAAGCTCAAAAGTATGTGCATTTCAATTTGTGGGGTGATCTTGTGGAATAGTTTGAATCATTCTATCAAAGAAAGTGTAAATATCTTGCAAATTAAAAAAAAGGTATAAGACATTTGTTTTTGATAAGTACAGAGAGATAATTTAGCTGTTGTCAATGTTGCATGAATTTTGTTACGGTTTGTTCTTTCTTATATTTTTTGTTAGATATGGTAGGTTGGAATTTTGAGTAGCATCTTTGTGTTAGTCAAAATGATTTGTCGGATTTATCTGGTTTAATTGGGATTTGGATTTGAAGTACTGGGGTAGGATTTAATAAGGTTGAGTATTATGTTGAAATTTGTGTTAATTACGTTATTGATTATTTGTTTATTATGTGTGTATGTGTGTGTATATATATATATATATATATATATATATATATATCAGGGTTTCCGTTGTCCGTTAATTACCGGACATTGGCCGGGAAAAAAATTAAATGTCCGACAAAATTAAATCTCTCCGGTCAAATTGTCAGATTAAAACTGCCTAATAATCCCGGCCCCGCCCCCCTAACACAATCTGAATCGACCATTTGAAAGTTTTTAAACAACATCGCATGTTGCATTTCAAATAAAGCGCACGCCTAACGGCTATAATATAGACCTAAACCACGAACTATTGAGAGACGTTTCAAATATGGCCAGGCCCAGGCAGACTAGCCTTAAAAGTTTTTTTTCAGAGGCCAGACGCGAAGGAGGATACTGAATCAGGAACGCCTGAAGCCTCAGATGTCCAGAGCCAGACAGCTCCGCCACCACCGGAGAAAAAGCCGAAGTGTAGGGCGTATCGGTCGGAATGGAGTGACAAGTTCCCATGGCTAAGATGTGAGGTAGTTGATGGTAACGAAAAAAATTTCTGTTCGCGCTGCGAAAAGGCAGGACGACGCAACAGATTCACAAGAGGGTCGAATAATTTGAGAATGTCTGCTCTCATTGAACATAGTCAGAGCAATGATCATGTTGCGGCGCACAAAAAAATGAAAATTGAAAAAAATGAATATTCCACATGGCAAAACATGATCTCCCATCTAACCATTTTGTAGCACAGACTGAGCTACTGCAAGCTCTCGAGGCTCCAGATTTTGTCACCACCGATGGCATTTATTGCCACAGCGACTCTGTGGATGATATGGAAAAGGCATTAGAACACATCGTGGTGGAACAGATCCGTGAAAAACTGAAAAACAGTGACTTCATTGGAATAATAATTGATGAAACTGTAAATATCACTGTGAACAAAAAGTTAATCATATATCTAAAGCTGGAAATAAAAGGAAAGGTGGAGACATGCTTTCTTGGAAATTATGATGTGGACTCCGGGACAGCAAGATGCATTTATGATCGCGTTGTTGCGGTGCTTCGCGAAATGGATATAGCACTGTCCTGTGTCATTGGCCTGGGTACAGATGGTGCAAGTGTAATGATGGGAAGGCATGGTGGGGTGGGTGCTTTGTTCAAGCAAGCAAATCCCGGTAACACTTTACTTGAAGGGGTGTGCATAAGACTGACATGACACCTTCATAATCATGACATGACACATGTCATGAATAGGAAGGAGGTTTTATGAATGTTTATGACAACTGTCATTAAGTGTCATTCGCTCAGTTATGTCATTTTTAATGCAAAGATGACATTGTTTGAGATGTCCGAGTTATGACAACTTGACATAAACCAATGCATCATAACCTGTCAGTGTCTTTGTCATGACAACTTGACATCATTTAGCTTTATGTGTTAACATTACATTAAACTGTCATGTGGTTGGTTTTGACATTGGCTGTCATGAGGCCATTATAATAGTGTCATGAATATGTATCATGAGCTCAAGTAAAGTGGTACAAATTGAACTTGTCATTAAGTGACAATATTCTGACAAATAATTTTATAACAGCGTCATGACTATTTTTCATTTCATGTTTTTTTTGTTTTTTGTTTTTTTAAGTTTCCACCAACAGAAGTTCAGATAATAGACAATTTCAAATTTCTTAAAAAAGATGACACTGTTATAAAATAATGGTAACACTTTATTTTAGGGTCTTTTAACTAGTTGCTTATTACTATTAGCATTCATATGGCTAAAATATTGGCTATTTATTAGTACTTATAAAGCACATATTAATGCCTTATTCTGCATGACCTTATTCTACATTCTTAATCCTACCCAATACCTAAACCTAACAATTAACTATAATAAGCAGTAAATTAAGAGTTTATTGAGGGAAAAGTCATAGTTAATCGTTTATATATGTGTTCCCTATATTGAAGTGTTACCAAAATAATGTAATGTAATGTTAACCCATAAAGCTAAGTAGTTTTTTTAAGTTTGATAATTAATCTGCTATGTCATGTTTATGACAGGTTATGATGTTTTGCTAATGTCAAGTTGTCATGACAAAGACACTGACAGGTTATGATGCATTGGTTTATGTCAAGTTGTCGTAACAAAGACATCTCAAACAATGTCATCTTTGCATTAAAAAGGACATAACTGAGCGAATGACACTTAATGACAGTTGTCATAAACATGCATAAACCCTCTGTCATATTCATGACATGTGTCATGTCATGATTATGAAGGTATCATGTCAGTCTTATGCACACCCCTTCAAGTAAAGTGTTACCCAAATCCCTTTTCTATCCAGGTGCACTGCGTTGCCCACAGGGCTGCACTTGCTGCGCTGGACGCAGAGAAAGCTGTGGAAAACATCAGAGCTTACAAAAACACGATCTCCTCGGTGTACTCCTTCTACAGACATTCTGCCACCAGAACAGCCCGGCTCCGCCAATTAACAGCTGCACTCAGTGATGAGGACATGGTCAGCCTCAAGCAGCCGTGCGCAGTCCGCTGGCTATCCCTACACAGGGCTGTGGAGGCCATGAAGCACAACTGGGCAGCTGTGGCCATGGAAATTAATGAAGAGGCAGTGGGAGGAAATACCCAAGCACAAGGGCTGCTTGGTCAAATCCAGACCTACAGCTTCATAGCCCTGACTCACGCACTGGCCGATCTACTACCAGTGATGACAAAACTGAATTTAGTTTTTCAGAAAGACAACGTCAATCTTTCCAGCATCCGACCAATAGTGCAAGCATCTGTCGCGGCATTTACACACTTACGAGATGTCCCCGGTCCAGAAGAGGAAACATTCCAGGCGGGATATAAAGACGGCACATACAAGGATGTCAAAGTGACCAATTCAAGCGACCGCTCCATTCAAGCTTTCAAAAAAGCCAGAGAACGCTATGTTCAACATCTGATAGATGCCTTGCTAGATCGGTTCCCCGAGGATTGCATGGATCTACTTCACTACCTCGATGCCCTTCTGAACCCCTCTAGATATCCGCAGACACATAGTGGTAAGTAGGAGATGTTGATATATTATATGGGTCATTCTACAGAAATGTCCACTTTTGGTATGGCAACTGGCAAGGTGTCTTAAAATGTATTTGTTTTTCTAACATTTAAACTTACACCACATTATTAGATTAATAAAAATGTAAAATATATAAATAAAAATGTATATTTTTTGTGCATTTATTTAAAGACGGCATGTAACTTTTTTTGTCACTGGTGTTACCTTACTTTGGCAATTTCAAAGGTTTTTATTAAATATTATTTTTCATTTTTTTCAGCATAATGTAAAAATAATAATACAACAAATATGGAGATAATGTTTTATTTATTTTAATCAGGTTTGTTAAAAGTGTGCTTGAATGAGGTTCCCTTTCAGTCGGTCACGTTCGACGTACGTCAGTAGTGACCGACGAATTGGGATATCGCTAGAGAGCCCCTATCAGCTTCGAGAGAACTAAAACAAGCCAATGAACATTGGCGTGCGATATTTGCATAATGCGCACCGCCCACCTCCGGGGGATATAAATAGGAAGCGGATGCAATCGCACTCTGTCTTTCGCTTCGGAGCCAACACTTTGGTGTCCTACAGCCTGACTGAACTTCAAACAAGTCTGAAGAACGAAAAGAAGCAGCCTTACCGTGTTGGTGTTACGACTCTGCAGCGAGTCCGCGAGCTTCAGGAGCCAGGCAGAAACTACTGCTGTGAAACAGCCTTCCGCTGTAAATCCATAAAGTTGGTGTGCAATTTGGGCCGGTCTCCTGTGTGTGTGTGTACACACTCTCGTGACACTCCCTGTGTGTCTCGACACAGAAAGAGCTGTATTTCCTCTTCTAATATCAGACTTCACAGACAGACACTGCGTCTTTTTTAAGACGTCATTCAGTCTGTGCGTTTCTGGCGGCGGTCGTTTCCTATCCTCGCTGACGGCCACAATCACTTTCTCTCATGTCTGCTTAGCGTGCTGAGACTGTGTTTGTGGGTGGTTCATGTTCTCGTGAGAATGAGAGCATGCCCACGTCGGCGCGTTGTTTGTCTCGCCTTTCTCGTAAGGGCTTGAGCGCTCAGCGCGCCGTGTGCCGTCGAGCTGCCGGTTGACAGCGCGCGTTGCTATGGCAACCCTGCGCGTCGTCTGGCACTCTAGATGCACGGTCGAGACTCGAGTGCCTTTAATGAGGTGGAGTCCGCTCACTTATTCCCTGATCTAGTTATTTTTCTGAATCAGAAAAATACTACTTTGGTTAATAAGCTTGGGTGACCAGAGGATCACAGTGGGGCTATACCCGCCGAGCCATTCTCCGTGGGCCCCCCACTCCTCTAGTGCGTCGTAAACATGTTGTGTCTGTGTTCGTGGGTGGTTCATGTTTAGTACAACATGGCCACGTCGGCGCTCAGTGCGCCGTGTGTCGTCCAGTTGGGCGGCCACGTTCACTGTTCAACATGGCTGGTAGCTTCTGCTGGATTGCTGGTCCTTCTCATGGGGGACCTAGCGTCTTAGTCAGAGCTTCAGCAGAGGATCAGATGTCGACTGCTACATTGGAGAGAATGTTGCTGGGCTCTGAAAATAAGGATGAAGCTGAGCGTCCCACGGTTGTGGTGTGCTTGTGCTGAGTCAGATTCAGACTTGACAACAATGCTTTCCCGGGCCTCTGGGGGCGTTGTGCGACGCGTTTCCGCCTTGCCCCGCCCCCTTTCTTAGCCAGAAGTGCCTGGAAAAACTTTTTTGGCGTCTAATATGGCACGCCAAGGGGGCCATAATCTGTATTGCAAGTTTTTTCTCTCTCACTACCATCTAGGGTGGGGTGGCAGTGCTACGGGCACACCACCTCTGCCCTGCATGAGTCATGGCCCCGGCAAGTCCGTGGTAGGCCAAAGTACTCATTGCATTGGGTAGTTCCGAGTCGGGGTTGAGCTACGCATGATGCAAGTCATAGCGCAGGCCCCTGGCCAGACGATGTCCACCTTGGTGGTCCAGAAACACCCCTGGCTAGCCTTGTTGGGATGTGTTGCCGCCAAAGTACGCTTTCTCGATGCACTCATCTCACAAGCTGGCCTAAAATCCAGCCCGCCCAGCCCGCAGTCAACCCAGTTGGCTAGCGAGTAGCGGTCTTGGAGATAGGCGACCTGGAGCTAGGTAAACAGTTCTTTGGGAGACGGTGCTCGCATCGCTCCCTCCCCGGAGGAGGGCCGGGTAGAGAATTTGGTCTGTTCCGCCGCTGGCTCTCCGGAGTCCAGCGGTACCCACTAAGAGCTGTTTTCTGGTCTTCCAGGTCCCAAGTGGGTGTGGCTGGCAGTGTGCAAGGTTCCGCCTTGCCACTCCCAGCCCCCTCTCACTTCGCCAGCAGGTGTCAGTGTGTTGGTGCAGGCCGGGCCCCGTGTGCCGTCTCCCATACGCACTGCTACCTCGCAGAGTCTGATCACACTCTGGGCCACTACCATGCCGTCTGAGTCGGGTCCCCGTACTCTGGTTCGCTGCCCCACCCCCGGTACGTCTGTGGTGCGTTTCGTTCCGCTGGTTCATTCGTACTTTCAGACTCGGCTATGCGATTCAGTTCGTCCGGTGTCCTCCGGTTTTCAGGGGTGTCCACTACACTCAGGTGTCGCTGGACATTGCTCCTGTTCTCCGGGCGGAGATTGCTGTCCTCCTGGCGAAGGATGCAATCGAGCCGGTCCCTCCAGCCGATTTGAAGTCAGGGTTACAGCCTCTACTTCATTGTACCCTAAAGGGCGGTGGGCTACGGCCAATCCTGGATCTGCGCATCTTGAACCGGTACCCTCAGGCTGCCGTTTAGGATGCTCATGCAGAAGCGCATTTTCGAATGCGTCCGTCCCGAGGATTGGTTTGCAGCGTTTGACCTGTAGGATGCGTAATTCATGTCTCGATTCTGCTTCGCCACAGGTCGAGCATGTCAGTACAAAATCCTACCCTTCGGGCTGGCCCTGTCGCACCGCATCTTTACGAAGGTCGCGGACGCGGCCGTTGTTCCCCTCAGCGAACAGGCCGTTCGCAACTACCTTGACGACTGGTTATCCTGACCAGCTCTCAAGAGCAGTTGTGCGAACACAGGGACATGGTTTTAGCTCACCTCAGCCAGTTGGGTCTTCGGGTCAACTGGGACAAGAGCAAACTCGCCCCGGGCTGATGATCTCTTATCTCGGTCTCGAGCTAGACTCGGTCGCCCGGACTTCGCCCCTCGCGAGGAGCACGTCCAGTCGGTGTTGAACTGCCTGAGTACGCTCAAGCGCAGGACAGCGGCCTCACTGAAAGACTTTCAGAGGCTCCTGGGGCATATGGCATGTGCAGCCGCGGTCACGCTGTTCGGATTGCTCCATATGTGGCCGCTTCAACACTGGCTCCGCGGCCGGGTCCCGAGATGGGCGTGGCAGCGCGGTACGCGCCATGTCCTCATGACACCGAGCTGCCGTCGCACCCTCATCCGGTGGTCGGACCCCTTGTTCCTGGGGGCAGGAGTGCCCCTCGAACAGGTGTCCAGGCATCCTGTGGTCTCCTCAGATGCCTCGGCCACTGGATGGAGGCCACGTACAATGGGCATGCAGTGTCGGGCCTTGGACGGGGCCTTAACTGCATTGGCATATCAATTGCCTAGAGTTGCTAGCAGTACGTCTTGCACTGGGCCGCTTCAAGGAGCTGCTGTCAGACAAGCACGTACTGGTCCACTCGGACAGCACTGCGGCCGTTGCATACATCAACCTTCAGGTGGTCTACGCTTCCGCCGCTTGTCGCAACTCGCCCTCCATCTCGTTATGGAGTCAGAAGCATCTGAGGTCGCTTCGTGCCATTCATATCCCAGGTGTGCTCAACCGTGCAGCCGTCGAGCTCTCACGGCAGCCTCCACTTGTGAGCGAGTGGCGGCTCCATCCCCAGGTGGTCCAGCTGATCTGGCAGCACTTCGGCGAGGCCCAGAGATATCTGTTGTCTCCCCAGGACTGCCCTCAGCCAGTGGTTCCATTCCCTGACCGGCGGCACGCTCGGCACGGATGCCCTGGCACACAGCTGGCCCCGGGGCCCACGCTATATGCGTTAGAAATTTCCCCAGTGAGCCTTTTCGCACAATTCTTGTGCGAAGTCAGGGACAAGGAGCAGGTCTTGTTGGTGGCTCCATACTGGCCCACTCGGACCCGGTTTTCGGACCTACGCTCTTTGCGACAGCCTCTCCCTGGCACATTCCTCTGAGGAAGGACCTCCTGACTCAGAGACGGGGCACCCTGTGGCACCCGCGTCCTGTCCTGTGGAACCTCCTCGCGTGGTCCCTGGACGGGAGGCAGAGGTTCTGAGTGATCTCCCGTAAGCGGTCATAGACACCATCACTTCCGCTAGAGCTCCTTCCACAAGGAGCCTCTATGCGTTGAAGTGGAACCTGTTCGTCGTGGTGCTCCTCTCGCAAGAGGACCCCCGATTATGTTCGGTCAGATCTGTGCTTCCTTCCTGCAAGAGGGCCTGGAGCGAAGGCTGTCTCCCTCCACCCTCTAGGTGTATGTTGCCGCTTAGCCGCACATCACCATGCAGTTGACGGTAGTCCCTGGGGTAGCACAATCTGATCGTCAGGTTCCTGAGGGGGGCGAGGAGACTGAGATCTGCCTCGTCTTTCCTCCTTACCCTCTTGGGATCTGACCCTGGTACTAACATCTCTCCGGGGTCATCCCTTCGCAATCAGTCGAGTTAAAAGTACTGTTCCTTTTGACCGTCCTCCTGGTCGCATTGGCTTCGCTTAGAGGGTAGGGGACCTGCACGCATTTTCAGTCGACGAATCGTGCCTGGAATTCGGGCCTGGGGGATTCTCACGTTATCCTGAGATCCCGACCCGGATATGTGCCCAAGGTTCCTACCACTCCCTTCTGAGATCAGGTAGTGAACCTGCAAACGCTGCCTTCGGAGGAGGCAGACCCAGCCCTGGCTTCGCTCTGTTCAGTTCGCGCTCTGCGCGTTACGTGGACAGAACTCGAAGCTTTAGGACCTCAGATCAGCTCTTGTCTGTTATGGAGGCCAGCAGAGGGGAAAGGCTGTCTCCAAGCAAGGATGGCCCACTGGATAGTGGATGCCATTGCCCTGGCGTACGATTCCCAGGGCATGCCATGCCCGTTCAGGTTGAGAGCTCACTCCCCTAGAGCAGTGGCTTCTTCCTGGGCGCTGGCTCAAGGCACCTCGCTGACAGATATCTGTAGAGCTGCGGGCTGGGCGACACCCAACACGTTTGCTAGGTTGTTTAGCTTACGTGTAGAGCCCGGTATCTTCCCGTGTACTCGCTTCAACTAGCCGGTAGACGCGTTGTACCTGCTCTTTTGTGTCGGCTTGCAATGCCATTCCCGCCCCCTGGGCCGGATAAGTGCATGTTTGACTCCAGTCGTGTTCCCCGGTTGGCGAACCCTGTCGAGCTCCTCCGCCTCCCCTGCGGCTCGGACATTGCTGAGTGTCTGATGCCAGGCCGACATCCGTCCCTGACGTTGTCTGTTGGCTGGGTTCCATGTGTTGTGACCCCTCCACGTGAGTGGTCCCATATGTGTATTGTCCACGGTTAAAACTCCCTTGGTGAGCCCCTGTCTTTCCCTGAGCAGAGCTACTCTGCTGTCACCTGTCAAATATATATATATATATATATATATATATATATATATATATATATTTTTTTTTTTCTTCTTCTTTTAAAAACATGAGTTCAAAATAAAGACGACTACTACTACTACTACAAATTGCAGTCTTATTTCCAGCTTGAATAATAATGTCCGCCTATGATCTTCACTGGCTGCATGCAAACAGCGTCTACTTTGACCCACCCTCAAACACTGTAGTTGTAGCTGATGCCTGGAAGAGTTTGGTTTGTATTGTAAACATGTCAAGTAGATATTTTCTGCACAGCAAAAGCAAATTTGTTATGGTAAAACCAATGCCTGTAACGATGTGTATCAAGTGCTGAGGAGGGAAAGCTGAAATTCAGATATACCAATGGATGTTTTGTTTCTGACATGTGCTGTAAGCGGTAGACCAATCACAACAGACTGGGCCGTCTGACCAATCAGAGTAGAGTAAGCTATTGGAAAGGATGGGTTTAGATAGTCCGGATGCTTTGGGAAAAGAGGCTGTAATGTATATTATAAGAAAATGGAAGTTTTTTTTAATTATTATTATTATTTTTTTTTTACCTTGGATGCAGGTAAACCTATTGTAGGAGATCCCCAAAACAAACCTTTAAAAAAGCATAACAGAACTGAATTAATCTGACTAATCGCAATGCATTACTTGTATTATCTTTGACTCTAAATGAACCAAGGACTGTTACTGTGTTATTTTGTACTTGATCCTTTAGAGCTGTAGTGGTCCTGACTCACACGCCTAAGGCAAGATCAGACATGATCTGAAAGAATCAAAGATGGAAAGCAAAAAGATACAAAACAGGGCCATTAAAATGGAGTGAAAAGAGGTAGGACTCAGCTATTTGAGTGGAATAGATGTCTTTACAAGTTATAGTAAAAGTTTGGCACTTTTTTGTGTCACTCACCCCAGTCTTTTGGAAGGAACATGTTTTGCATTCTCAGTCTTTACCGTGTGCAAAGAAACACGTCCATTGGAACGTGTGAGTTGAAAATTCATTCCAAAATGGCAGGCAAACCGAGAAATATGTCTGTTTATAGCAGAACGCTATTTGTGCTCTGCACAAAGTTGCTGTCAGAGCATTCTAAATCAGTCACTTATGAGGTTATATATGTGTTAGCATACTGCTTGAGAAAGATTCTGCCTAGAATAGACAGTGATGCATCTCATATATTACCCTAATATATTATTGCACTTTTTTTAGCAGCAAAGTAATGCCCAGGTATGAATATTATGCTGTTATGCAATAAATGAACCAGTAAGAAAACATCAAAGAATAGGAGGAAAGAAACTGTCACAAGCTGAGAGATACGGACGATGGAGTTGGCATGGTGAAATTAGGGGCCATCAATCCAAAATGAGCAGGACATTATCTAAATGACTGAACGATTTAATGTATTGCTTCACCTGCTAATTCTTTTCATCATTTTCAACATTTTTCACTTCATCTTTGGCAAAATAACAGTGTATCTGAGCATATGAGAGCTTTTGACAACACAACAAAGAACAATATTAATAGCAACAATAGAAGTATTAAATCATACAGCAAATATAGTATCCTACAGAATTGCATCATAAAAATTACATTGGTTAAAATACATGCTCTTTTACTACAATCCAAATGTATTTGGTGGGTGATTTTTCATATTGAGATTTTTGAAAGGGTTCACATTCTTTACTTCTGACATTAATTATTTATGTATTTATTCATACATTTACTTACTAAGAATGTAAATAGGCATTAAACAAAAGAAGTGTTGCATTAAGTACTGTTTAGTTGTCGCATGTTCTCTTGTTCTGTGTCCAGCCACTTGTCTGTCTCCTTGTTATTAGTTCATATGTGTCAGCTGTGTTTTAGTCATGATCCTCATTATGTCCACTACTTAAGTTGTACCTTCACCTTGAGTCGATCTACGTTGTGTTCACCATGCTTATCTTCCTGTTGTATTATTGTAATTAAACTTGGAGTATTTTGGATTGATTTGTCTGTCTTCATCTTCCTGCCTAAGTGCAATGTTACAGAAGACCGGACCGCCCAAGATGGATGACAAGACCAAAACTGTCGTCATTGCTCAAGAGAGCACCAATTTTTTGAACTTTTCAATTAACTTTTGTCATCTTGTCGTCACCAGCCCCCTCGACAATGATACCCTGAAGACCTTGTTCTGGATCAGGGGCTACTTTCCACCACCATATCAACCTCCTAGACACCACAGAACTGAACTGGAGAGAGACTGTCATCAGGTGTCTGGAGAGCATCACGCCCCGATTCAGAGCACAGCCAGGACGTCGAGCAATCTCCAGCAGCACCTGTCAAGGAGGATGCAGCGGCTCTGCCTCCGGCCTTGGATTCCTTCATTCCATCTTGCCCGGGTTCCTCCCACCTTCGGCTCCTCCAGAGACCCTCGTCCGAGTGACTCCACCTGGTTCCCTCGTCCCGCAGACTCCCCCTTGGTCTGTCATCGCTCTGCCTACGCCACGGACATCTGGGACATACGCTGCACTCTGTCCCTCCTCCCCTATGGCTAAAGCGGGCTCCTTCCTCCCTCCGGGGTCACCTCTGTCCTCGGTCTCACCAGAGTCGTCCCTGTCCTTGGGTACTCCGCCTATGACGCTCGTTGCCGCAACATCGCCTGGGTTTCCTGCACCAGCAATGTCGCTCAGCTCCCTCAGTCTGTGCCTCCGGATCCTCCGTCTCCGTCTCCGTCGGTCGTCCCCCAGCTGCCGTCAGCCTTGTCACCACCTTGACTCCTCCCTCCCTTCTCTTCGCCGTGGGCTGTCAGCACTGGGGAGCTCTGGGTCTGTGCCGTCGGCCAATCACCATCATCGCTGCCAGGGGATCGTCATCCCACCATCACCATCCTTTCACTACATGCTGCCATCATCCCTCCTTGTCTGCCTTTCACCATCCCTTCTCTATCACTTCGTCCTCTCCCAAAGCCTTGCACCTTGCCAGAGGGGGAAGAACTGTCACGTTCAGTACTGTTTAGTTTCAGTTTGATTGGACTTCCAGTTTGTTTGTATCTGTCACATGTTCTTCACAGTTTGTTTAGTTCAGAATCATGTTCAGGGGAGTGAAAATGTAATGTCAATGTCCTTATGATAACAGACCAGTGTGCCAAAATTGTCATCATTGCTCAAGAGAGCACCAATTTTTTGAACTTTTCAATTAACTTTTGTCGTCTTGTCGTCACCAGCCCCCTCGACAACGATACCCTGAAGACCTTGTTCTGGATCAAGGGCTACTTTCCACCACCATATCGACCTCCTAGACACCACAGAACTGAACTGGAGAGAGACTGTCATCAGGTGTCTGGAAAGCATCACGCCCCGATTCAAAGCACAGCCAGGACGTCGAGCAACCTCCAGCAGTGCCTGTCAAGGAGGATGCAGCAGCTCTGCCTCTGGCCTTGGATTCCTTCGTTCCATCTTGGCCCGTCGACCTGATGGCTTTGCCCTGGTTTCTCCCACCTTCGGCTCCACCAGAGACCCTCGTCTGAGTGACTCCACCTGATTCCCTCGTCCCGCAGACTTCCCCTTTCCCCTTGGTCTGTTGTTGCTCTGCCTATGCCATGGACATCTGGGACATACGCTGCGCTCTGTCCCTCCATGGCTCCTTCCTCCCTCCGGGGTCCCTCTGGGGTGCATTGACACTATTATTTAAGAGCAGCTGTGCAGCCAAATTATGTACCAGTTATCAATGTAAAGCTGCTTTGACACAATCTGCATTGTAAAAAGCGCTATATGAATAAAGGTGACTTGACTTGACTTGACTTGACTCTGTCCTCGGTCTCACCAGTGTCGTCCCTGTCCTTGGGTACTCCGCCTATGACGCTAGTCCCCACAACATCGCCTGGGTTTCCTGCACCAGCAATGTCGCTCAGCTCCCTCGGTCTGTGCCTGCGGATCCTCCGGCTCTGTCTCCATCAGTCGTCCCCCAGCTGCCGTCAGCCTTGTCACCACCTTGACTCCTCCCTCCCTCCTCTTCGCCGTGGGCTGTCACTCTGGGTCTGTGCCGTTGGCCAATCACCATCATCGCCGCCAGGGGATCATCGTCCCACCATCACCATCCTTTGACTACATGCTGCCATCATCCCTCCTTTTCTGCCTTTCACCATCCCTTCTCTATCACTTCGTCCTCTCCCTTCACCTTCAGTCTCAGTCTCGATCTACGTTGCTTTAAGTTGTGTTCACCCTGCCTGTCTTCCTATTGTATTACTGTAATTAAACTTGGAGTATCAACCAAGAGTTCAGGGCATGTTTGATGGTAAGATAACCTTGCTTTCTGCAACACCAGCCAGGTTAATTTCTTCTGTTCAGTTTGTAGAGGTCTAGTCTCGCCTAGCCAGACCTTCAGGTCAAGGAATGTCCATAGGCCTTCTGACTGACATGTAAAAGAACCAATCGCAGTTTGTTTAGTTCAGGGGAGTGAAAATGTAATGTCAATGTCCTTATGATAACAGACCAGTGTGTAAAACTCTTGGATGTATTTTAAAGAATCTTTGCCACATACTTAACACACCTTTGAAAATCCAGCATTTAGTTGATCCTGATAAGCGGTCATTGTCACATTTGTAAACACGATTACGTTCTTCTTCCATGACGGGGTTTGGCATCATGGCGGGTTTGTTGCTAGGCAGACCTTTAAAGAGCATGACACACACGTCTCCCAGAAATCCTGTAGAATTTAACCAATCAGATGACGACTTTGAAATTCCTGAAGTGTTTCCAATTTTGTGTGCCATATGCATCAGACTTTCAGCCAACGGTGCATAGCCATGACGTCTGAGGCTAAGACTAGTCGAGATCAGACACAAGTAAAAACATGAACACACTAGAGAGCTGCTTAGAAACTGAAGTTGTCATTCTAATTGAAAGTGACACTGATTTTTCATGTTTAATGCTGTAAAGCCGCTTGCTTTAAAGTGATTGTACAAAGTGATATATAAATAAACATGAATTCCAAATCGATATGAGCAGATGCTTTTTTAACTGCTGTTGTGTTTATTTTGTTATTGAGAGAAAAGCATACAACACATTATTATATATCTAACCACTGCTCCCAGCAGTGTTGGTGGTGTTGGGATGTTCGCTAACAATATACCGCTGCTTAGATATTTTGAACTTAATTTTCGTTCTTTGCTTGTGGCTAAAATTAAGTATATCAAGGCCTTAAGTTTCATGCTGGAAGAGCTAGTGAGGCCAGTAGTGAAAGCTCTCTATGTGGTTCTTAACACCTCAGTATAGCGATGCAGTCTTTCAGATGTTAAACCAAAGCCATAACATTTGCAGTCATTAAAAACCCAAAGTGTTTCTCATGGATGTGAACCTGAAGTTCTAATCCCTATCTATGAACTGGCTATATCAGTTTGTAGTTTTGCAGTAATAGAGAGTGTGTGATGATGTGCATTCTTGTCCACTGTACAGTTACATAATACTGGGGACAGTTGAAGAGACTCTTTAAAGCACAAGGACATTGATGGTTCTCTAACGAACTTGAGAATAAAAGGACAATTAGACACATGACAAACATTTCTCATGAACAAAGATGTGCTGTAAGTAGGTTACATACTTGCTGGTCTGCATCCGCTAACCGAGCAACTTTGAGATGAACTGGAATGCTAAGAAATGCTCTCTCCAACTATTATGAACCTCCTTGGTAGATACAGCAGAGCTGAGTGAAACCCACTCAACAACCTTTAATTCATTGATAAAATAGCCATTAACAGAACGAATAGGCTATTGATTTCTTGGTTGTCCTCTTCTCATTGCAAAGGAAGTCTTAAACCACAATGAAACGATAAGGTGCTGACTCAGTGTAGCCCATTGAAGGTTTTTGCCTGCACAAGCGTGTGGACAAGACAAAGCTGTTTGTGTGTGCAGGTGGATTGTAGTCCTGTTTTGCATTCCCTCACTGTGAGGTGTACCATTAGCAGGCCCTAACCTAATTAATGGAGCAGCCAGCAGGATAGGAGAGGTGCTGAGTGCTGCTGGTAATGTGATGTCACTGCGCATTAGACTGATGGGCCTGAACTCTCGGCAGGGATATGCCGAAACGCTTTCCCTGTCACGGGCTGCTTTCCTTGCCATTCCGACCCCAGACAGACCCATTCTCCTCTCCCTGCTCAACATCGTACAGTGCCTCTGATTCAATCACATCTGTTCATTCAATTCTGCAGATCTCCATAGGCATGCTGATTAAATGAAACACAAATCGAGAATTTTTTTTCTGTTATCCACAGTGGCAGGATAATGGATGGACCTCTCTGCACTCTCTTGGTTGGTCTACGGCATCTGTGCTGTTTAGTTTTGCTTGAGTCATTCATGGGCAGGGCAGCAAGATTGAATCAGTCGGCAAAGTTGAATGAGTGACTCGTGAGAGGATGGATGGGCTGCTAATCTGATCTGGAGCCTGTGGGCCTTGACTTTCAGCTGCGGGAAGTGACCGCCTCAACCACATATTAGCCACTGCAGTCTGCTGACAAAGCCTGTTCCTCACCCCATCGCAAGCTTGGGCATCAGTCACAAACACTGGAGAGGACTCTTACACACACTCACAGACACTCGAAAGCACTTTTAGATTAAGTTGTCACATCTCCAGTTCCTGTAATCTCTTGCTTCTTGTCATAAGGTGTTTCATGTTTCACTTCACAGCTGTTTTTCCCGTTTATGTCGTTCTCAACAGGTTTTGCTTTAGGACCCAGATTTTATGTCTGTGTATTTTGCTATCCAAAAACATGTATAAATGTAATATTCATATGTTAATTGCATTTCATTGTTTGCATATTGCATGGTTTGGATTGAGACCCACCAGTTGAGAATCTCTGCTGTATGACTACTTGCTAACGGTTATTTTTTTTTATTTTTTTTTTACAATTTCATTTTTCACCAGAAAACTGCTGTGAGATGGTTGCTGTGTTGAAGAAGGTAATTGTTCTGCAGGTGCTCATCCCGTCTGGGACGCCAAATTACAGCTTGATATCAAACAGGGAAGCATAAAAATGTGTGTTTCACATGATGACAATGATATCAGCATGCTGTGATAGTGAAAGGGAAGTACTTCTGGGCATAATACTGACCTGCAGAACAGATGTGAAGAAAAATACTACATCATAACACCTTTATTATCTCTTCCCATTTTGATCAAATTCAGTCTTTCTTTCTTGTAAATGAATCCAAAAAACGAAAATGTTTTGCAGAGCAAAATGTTCCAGGGGGCTTGAAATATTGACATCATCTCTGGTGAGCTCCATGGAGCTTGAAAGAAAGTACACATGGAAAATGTGCTCTCTTCATCTAATATGTCCAACTATGCACAGTCTTTGTTAATGTTGCGGTTTGCTTGGTTAGCAACTGACAGTGCCTCATAACACTCAAAATCTCAGATGCTATAAGTGTGCACTGACCTGCAAAAAGACTGCCCAGGAAACCATGGCCCATCAAACTAGCTCCAATTTTCTCATGTCAGCAGGAACACATCAACATAGATGATTTTACCTTTGTGACAACTGGGTACTTTGGCTTTTTTTTTTTTTTAAAGTAAATCAAGTTTTTATGTGTGTAATAAGCACAGTGTTGTGATAGTCACATATCTAGTGACCCACTTATAGGGTTGGAGAGGTGAAGCAGGAAAAATTGAAGCACATTTTTTTTTAGAATATCTGACTAAATATAATTTATTATGTAGCATAGGAGTTGCCAACCTATGGCACATCTGCCAACATTGGCACAAGGAGGGGTAATCACTGTCACACAATCTATGTATTTGTATATGGAGTGCCACAAGGATCTGTCTTAGGCCCTCTCTTATTTTCAATATATATGCTGCCACTTGGTAATATTATGAGAAAACATGGAATTAGTTTCCACTGTTATGCCAATGATACTCAGTTATATATTTCAACACGGCCAGATGAAATCTCTGAATTATCCAAGATGGCAGAGTGTGTTAAAGTTATAAAAATGTTGGATTACCTGTAATTTTCTTCTGTTAACCCTCTATGGTACGGTGTTGCCTCCAGGCAACATAGTCTATTTTAGTTTGTTTTTAATAAAATAAGACACCAATCTATTGATCAAACCTATCTCAGGGCAGAAGAACTCAAATACCAATCAATGAAAGTGCAAAAAAAAGTGATCACATGACCCACAGGAGTCCATTTTGTGTGCTGTTTCAGCACGTCACATGGCTCCATATTTTCTCAAAAATAATTTTTTTTTTTCACTTATTTGTGTCCATGTAATCACCCCAAAAAATATGAGTCACCTTTACTGGCAAGTAAAGAAGTATTTTCAAGATCTTTACATTATATATCATCAAATGTTTTAGAGAAAATAACAAAAAACTGTGTGTACCATAGTGGGAGCACCATAGTGGGAGAGTGGGATAAAGGCAGCGAAGGATACAATACATCCATGCTGCCTTCAAATCTCAATCAATCAGGTTGTGACACGATCACATGATTTGGCGTGCCTTGTTGCCTTCATATGCTTGCCATTTTTCAGCTTTCGGACACAGCCATAAAGTCCCTTGTGCACCTGGATACTAATCTTGACTAGGAAAGCACATGTCTGGTTCACTTTGTTTTGTTGTGGCTATGACATTAACTTGTGGTAATGTTATAGCATGTTGAGGCCATGACATAATAACTTATGGGAACGTGATATTTCGTGGCCACAAGATCATCTTGTCAAGGTAAAGATAGTGTTGTAGTACTCAAGACCAGTCTTGGTCTCGAGACCGGTCTTAAGACCATTTTTTTGAAGGTCTCGGTCTTGTCTGGGTCTTCAGACTAAAAGGACTCGGGATTTTATTTCAAGACAACTGTGGGGATATCGCTAAATTGCCATTGCATTGTCTGCTTTCTTTGTTAACATCATTAATTTGATTGGATGTAAAACTTCCTGCTTCAAATGCAATCAATAACTTATTTCTAATTTCATTTATTTTGTTACTATTGTGCCAGGTCAGAAATCAACAAGGGATTGTGTCAAAAATGTCACCAATATATTATTATAACATATGATATAATTAAGCAATATGATAAGAAAGTGGTCTGTTTTCACAAATATGAGCACAATTGCAAATATGATATTGACTTTTTTATATACAAATGTTCAATAAACAAAATTTTATTTTTAAAACATTAATCTCAACATTATATATGCATTTGTAATTGTACCAACTCAGATGCAACTTCTGTGCCACCTCTGCAGTGTAAAGATTAATTTTGTTGTTAGTGATTTCAGTTGATTGGTAACAGCTCTATATAGTGTCTTATTATTCTAAATGTAATTATTGATTAAAAATAAGAGATTTCTCAGGCCATAAATATGGATCTTTATGATGAATTTGAAGAGTGCTAGTCTGGTCTTGTCTTGGTCTCAACCCCCCAAAGTTTTGGTCTCGACTTGGTCTCAGTTTAGGTGGTCTTGACTACAACACTAGGTAAAGGCATCTTTATGTTGTGGTCATACAATCTGAAGTTGCACTGCTTTATGTCATTCTTATTTCAAAACAAAATGTCAATTTATTAATAATTGCCATTTATATAATCTGAGGCTGGTATAGTCACTCAGGTTTGTTTACATGTGAAGATCTTGAGGCCACCACATATCATGTTTACTTGAATTATTATGTCATGGCCTCAACATGCTATGACATTCCCATACGTTAATATTGTATGTTGCGGCAACAATAAAGCTAAGTGAACTGAACAAGTCACCATACAATCTACAGTTTTTAGGTAATTATTCCTCATAGTCACAGTCTACTTTACAGTCTACTTTACTTTTTATGTACCTTTATAATACACTGACAGTCACCAAGCACAGTGGTGATAAGAGTCACATGATGAATCACAAGTTCATCACAAGCAGATTTTCCACAAGCTGAGGAGGACAATACTAATATATAGTGCACACAGTGTCATTCACACACACACTAAACACCATCATGGTAACATGCATGAAATTTTAAAAATGCAATAAACATTAATTTAACAACATTAGATGTAACATAAAACCCTAACGTACATAACTGATTAGAAAAAAATGAGAAAAACTAAGAAGAAACAGAGTTATTTCAATGAAAATATATCAAATGTGAAGTGTCACGCAGGGAATTGTGGGAATGTCAATTTACGGTTTTTCACTGTAAATTTTACAATGAATTGTTATTTTTCACTTCCAAAAACTGTGAATTTAACGGTATTTTACCATAAAATTTCATTAAATGTACCGTTAGATCTATTACAGTTATTCACCATATATAGTACGGAAACTTTCTGTAAACCAATTGACAGTTTTTCACCGCAGCATTTTTACAGTCTTTTACTGTTAAAATCACGGCCATTTTTTACAGTGTACTCTTAACTTTCAGAATGAAAACTAACAATGCTGGAGATTTTCAACTTGGTAGACAGAGACCTCAAATGAACAATTCACCCAAACATGAACATTCTGTCATCATTTGCTCACCCTTATACCATTCCAAACCCATAAGACTTCCATTCATCTTTGCAACACAAATGAAGATATATTTTTAATATTCTCTCATCCTTTTTGTCGATCTATTGAAAGCCCATGCAACCAAATATTTCACTCTTCAGAAGGTACAAAAAGACATCATAAACATAATTTTCCATAATTAAACAAATTATGTTTAAAATAATTAAATCCATATAAATCAAGCCATTTCATTCAAGTTTTTGGAAGAGACATGATGATAGTGTATATTATAATTGATGTCATTTATTAAAGCTAATCGGGGTGGGGGTGGTATGGCACAGTCACTAACAAGGGAAATAAAAAATGCACTTTATGACAAAAAGTTTGTGTACTCCTGGTTGTGCATTAAAAAATAAATATAGCAGTAAAATTGGCTACATGAGCAAATACTAGTTTGCATGCATCATTTTTAATTGCATGCTCTATTTACATATTTCAACAAAAAACACATGACACCTCAAAGTGGGTATGATATTTTTGCACTCCAGCTTGGCTGAATTTCTGGCCAGCTAGTGTTATTTTTGTATAAAGGGCATATTGCACATCTCTGACTCACTCTCTGTCCTACATTAAAAACCATTTAGCCTCTCTTTTAAAGAAGATAGACCTTTTTGTCCAAATGATTATAGACAGTGATAAAAGTATAAAGTGGTTTTGCTTGAATAGAGTAACTACAATGAATGCCAGTGTTAATAGTCACATAAAAATGGATTACTTCCAGAAATTAGTCTTTTTCATACTATTAGAGTTTCATTAGTTTCATTAGTTTTAAAAATACTTAAAGTGCCTGGAAATACATTGATGTCGGTCTTAGGAGGATCGAAAATTCAGATACATTAATGAACAAGCTAAAGCCTATTATTGTAAAATGCTGTGGTGCTCAACTACAAATGTTTCCTCATTATGAAAAACAAGTGCTTTTACAACAAAATCACACAGGCTCCTAATTCTGGATAATATGTCAGTGTTCACAGGAAAGTCTCAGTTTTAAAGGGATCATGTCATACATTGATTTTAGAATATATATATATATATATATATATATATATATATATATATATATATATATATATATATATATATATATATATATATCACTTACAATAGTAGTCAAGGTTTCTTGTGCTTAAAAAGGCATAATTTAATTTTACATTACCATTTTCTATTATTTCTCTCTCTCTCAAACTTAAAAGTACACAGACTTTTTTTTTTTTGTTAATGCTACCGTATGCCTTTAACTTTGCATGAGTAATGAATTATCTATGTGCTGCTATGTCTTGGCTGTAGTCAGAAATTGCATCTGAAATTTCGAAAAAGATATGTTTACAGTTTCAATCAATGACTTTTTTTAACTGGGAAAGCTGATGTTTTACATGGATAAAATGTGAAAATTAGATTTTTAATGAAATGACCCATTTAAAAATAAGAATTAGGCAGTCTGGCAAGCTTGGGTCCTCAAACTGTGTAAGATGAGAGTCTGAGAGAAGCAGCTTTGGTTTATTAACCATCTGCCCTGTTCTGAACCTGCCCTACATGCTAGTCCGTATGACTCCTGGTCTCAGTCCCACCCTACCAAGCACAAGGCCTGATCACAGCATTTTCCCTGGCGTTAATTGTCACGGCAACTGTCTCTTGGTGCAATGCTCCCTGTGATGGCATTCAAATTCTAGCGAAACACAATTAATGCAGAGCAGCAGGATGTTAAAAGCAAAATTTGTCACTGTTGGCATCAGAGTGTTAGCTAATTGCCAATCTGATTGGAGAAGATGCCTGTGTCCCCCTCCAAATTGCACCCCTGCCACCCTTTTATTTGTGCCAGATCCTCTCCTGCACGGAAAAAGACCCAGAGTGTTGGAGTCACAGCCTACTGGTTGATACGTTCCAGACACTTTAAGCCATGGTGCTCATTTGGGAGATGTGTTTTGACCCAATCCTTTTCTCCATCTACTCTCTTTCATTTCTTATAGTTTCTCCACACTCAGCTAGTGGAAACATTTCAAGAGAAGAATGCTTTTAATGAAGAAGAATGAAGAAGATCCCATTACTGACATTGTCACCCACGTTGCCACGCAAACATTAATATTAATAAAATGAAAAAAAAAAAAATAATAATAAAAATAAAAGACCCAATGTATCCTTACATCTGCCTCACACTCTTTGTGGGAGTTTCAAAAATAGTCACAATCCGAGAAAAAAAAAAAAAAAACAGGTTTACAATTTAAAGGGCCCCTATTATGCTCATTTACAGGTTCATAGTTTTGTTTAAGGGGTCCACTAGAATAGGTTTATATGATAAATCCTCTGTTTGAGTATTGGTTTCTTTAAAACCCACCTTCTGAAAAGCACAGTCTGCTCTGATTGGTCAGCTTGCACCAGTCTGTTGTGATTGGTCCACTGGTTAGAGCATGTCAGAAATGTAATGTCAGTTTTGCCGTATCAAGTTCAAGCCTGAGTCCAATAATAAAAAAGTGCATCCTCACGCTGCAAAATATAGTTTAAACTGGGGGAGGTAGGGGACTCTGGAGGAGGATGAGGAGCAGGCAGAGGGTGACACCAAGGAGATGACCATTGGAGGAACCAAGGAGGAGATAAAGGTGGGAGGAGCCAGAGAGGTGACGGGAGGAGCCACGGGATGACCCAGACCAGAGACAGGATAAAGGCTCATGGGGGAACTGATGGAGGGAGGAGACAAGCTGGAGTCAGGAGCCCAAACAAGTAAGGTGGAGACATGACCAGAGAGGACCCATGTGGAGCAGAGGAGATGTAGAGCCAGGATTAAGGCCACAGTGGAGCTGCAGGCGGGAGTGACTGACGTGGAGGCGCGGGCTTAGCAGACCTGGGTGGAGACTGTGGGAGTGAGGACAATTGTGGAGCCCAGTGGAGCCAGAGAGGTGGAGAGTGGTGATGACTCAGAAGTTAGAGTTGGAGCCAGAGCGATGATGGACCAAGGTGGAGCCAGAGGAAGCCCGGCAGAGACTGAGGGTATGACAGACCATGGTGGAGCCGAGGGAGTGTTGAGCCAAGGTGGAGCCGATGGGTCGGAGGGCTGAGGTGGAGTACGGGGCTCTGAAGCTTGAGGTGTATGGAGCTGAAGGATCCACGGACAAAGGTGGAGCTGATGACTGGGAAGCCCCAAGTGGATCTATGCAGCTGGGCGGAACCACTCGAAGGGCCGAGGGGCTGAAGGGAGACAGCAGAGATGGGGCCGAAGAACTGGATGCTTTGGTAGAGGAGGAGGGGGGCAGGACCACCCTCGACGAAGGGGACGTAGAGCTGGGCAGAGCCAATGGTAGTGAAAGCAACTTGGTGCTTGGTGCAATTCACATACCTCAGCGACGGGAGTGAGGTTGGGGCTCCAATCCATTCCGATGAACTCCACTAATATGCCTTTAACAACAGATGCTGATGCCTGTTCACACATCTGGATAGATTCCATGATGGACTCAGACTCCGGGATGAACGTGGCCAATGTCAGTCGCTCTGGCTCGGGCTCTGAGTCTGCGGTGGGCTCTGGCTGTTTATCTGTAAAAGGCAGTCTGTAAATATGCAGAGCAAGCGGGATAGTGGGTGAGGCACGCCAGATCGAGAATATCGCTTGTGTAATCCGCAGAATGAATGATCAAGAATTACTTTAATAACACAAACAAGAACACAACTACCAAAATTTAACATGAGACAATGAACATAAGGAACAGATGGCTTAAATACACAGAGGAAGATCATTAACAGAACAGGTAACAGGTGAAAACTAATTAGAAACCATAATGTGACTCACAAGTTGTGCACGTTTCACAGTGGTAATTTTTCAAAATTTAAATTTGGAACACAACATGCAACACTAGCACTTTTAGAGTCCAGATTATTTTGCAAAATATATATTTCACGAGTTTAAACTAAAAAACAATCAGATAGTAAATAGTACGCGTATTTGGTGTGCTGTCCGAGGAGAGGGCTTCGAGCTCGGTATTTGGCCCAAACCCAGAGTACTCCCCTGTATTTCTGATTAGGAAAAACTTTAGGTAACCAGGTGCGTGTGAGGAGACAGGGTGGTGGAGGGATGCTGAAAACTGTTGAGAAACAGGTGAGTCGACTGCGTATATATATATATATATATATAAATGTATGTATATATAGGTCTCCACTCATGCTGATTGGGTAGACATGTTGATTGCTGATTGCTGACAGCTGGTTGGAATGATGTGATGATTAGTTAGATCATTTGAATGTGTTCCTCCCGAACTTTGTTAATAAAACATCATTTTGTATAAAATAAAATAAAATAAAATAATGTTTAGTTTAGTAAATTTGCTCTACAGCAAAGTTAAACTGCTATTTTCTTTCACATCTGCAATAATCTTCTGAGTATCTTCTTTAGGGACCAACTTTAGGTCTGTATTACAAAACATGCTAAATAAAAATTCTGTCATCATTCACTCACACTCATGTCATTCCAAACCTGTATTACTTTCTTTCTTATATAGAACACACACACACACACAAATGAAGAATGTTGGTAAACAAACAGTATCAGTTATTATTGACTTCCATTGTTTGAACAACAAAAAAAAAACTTTCTAAAAAGACATTCTAAAACTGTCTCAACATTCTAAAAATGTTGAGACAGCATAGAAAGGTAAAGGTATTTGAAAGATGCAGGTTTGGAACGACATGAGGGTGAGTACATTATAACAATTTTCATTTCTGGCTGAACTATCTCTTTAACTGCCAATGCTAGCCAGCCAAACCCAGAACCTTTGTATCTGTAAGACAGAAGGAATGATGAGGAAAATAAAGTCAGAAGAAGGTGATAAAGAACACAAGGTTACGAGAGTGAACAGACCACCTGCAGTCCCATTTGAAACAATCTGTTCAAGGGACTGGATCAGAAGTATCAAATGGACACGTTTGATGTCGCTATCTTGGCGAGAAGGTGGGGAGTGTTTGTGAGCATGTTTTGTGCATTTGTGATTACACCTCACCTAGTGGGCAGGGTAAAATATTCTCTCATACTTCTCATGGACTACAGAATAGAAGAAAGGGTGTGGAACTACACAATGACTTATTCATGTAGTCTGATTCTGCCGTTCTCTCTTTCTTCTACTCTAAACACTCTCTCCTGTCCTTGTACTCTGCATTCATATGAAGTCAATACTGATGCTATGTCCAGGCAAAAGTGAAATAGATGTCCATATCAAAGTAACAAAGACAAATTGCATTCTTTATTTTCTAGCAGCTGTTCCTGTGGCTGGCAGCATCTCGTTTCTACACCAGGGGGCAACATCTTACCATTACTCATAGAGCTTTCTTGCCAATATGAATGCACCTAAATAAAATAGTTTCGTTTTAGACGTTAATTATTCATTTGTAATCAATTACATTTTCTAAAAACTGTTGCTTTTGTTTTAATATTACAACAAACTGTATCATGTGTCCTGTGCTGTAGCTATAAATGCATTCATATGAATAACAAAGAAATGGCTCTTGTTTATTTTGTGGTGTTTGATAAGGAAGGTTTCACTATTACTATTTCTCATATCAAGGAGGTCTAAACTAAGCAGCCTGTTAGCCTCGCCATTCATGTCAATGGCAGATTCTGTACAAATTTAAAAACAACAACAACAACAACAACACACACCCCAATGCTGTAACCATGTCTTGAACACATTTAAAAAACAACCATGTTTAACCATTATGCTTTATATTTTTTTTATAAAGCCTAAAGAAACAGAACAATGGAAAAGGAAATTCTTGTTGGGAAATAATCATTTTGAACTATTTAAATATAAAACTAAAAATAAAATTTGCATTAAAATATGTGTATGTGCAATTTGTATGCATGATGTGTCGAAAATGTAAAATGTTTCTTGTCGCTTCACACTCAGGAATTACATGAATCACGCAAATGAATATTTTCAATTCAAAATGGCCATATAAAAAAAAAAAAAAAGTAGAGTAGTTTGCATCACCGGATGTTACTGTTGGTCGTTTAGCATTTTTATTGTTTACATGTATTAAATGTTTTGCTATTTACATCTTACCTCACTCTATTTCAACGTTAAACTGACACTTAAATTTTGGCACTGCAATTCACGCTCTGCTTCTGTGAACAGTAAACCCCACCCACTTTGATTTTATTTGCATCTCAATCATTTTTACATTGACGACAATGACGAGCACTGTTAGACCGCTGAGGCAAACCAGACCAATTTGGCCATTTCTAATTATTGAAGGAGACTTGTCACCCACAATGTCTATGGTGGTTATGGCCCTGACACACACACACACACACACACACACATATATATAGTGACAGACCAGGCAGGGTCTGGCATATCTGAAGTCCTGGCTGAAAACCAGAGCGGAACCAGAGGGACAGATCAGGCAGGGTCTGGGCAATCTGGAGTCCTGGTTGAGAGCCAGGGCGGTGCCGGAGAGGTGGACCAGGTATGCTCCGGCTACTCAGGAACCCCATCAGAAGACCAGGATGGGGTGGGAGGGACAGACCAGGCAGGCACCAACAGATCTAGAGTCTTTACTGAGAGCCAGGGTGGTGCCAGAGGGATGGACCAGATGGGCCAGACACAAGCATCATAGACAATGATCCACCACAGGACAGAAAGCACACTGAGAATAAATAGGGAGCAAACAAGGCAGGTAAAGAGGGAAGACAGGTGGGACCAATGACACAATAATCAGGAAACATGGGTCAGACAATTGACAGGAGAGCACATGGCACAAAGAAACACATGACAAGCCATGTGCTCACACCAAATATACTAGGCTTGTTCGACTTGAAGCAGCGCTGCACAGACCGATCGGCGGCTGACTTGAAGCAGTGCATGCCGGTAAGAAGTACCGCAAGAGCGATTCGAGAGCAGCCGCCTGAGACAGCCAGTGCAGTTTCTCAAGAGCGGCTGCACGAGCTCTGATGACGACACAGCTGTACAGCGAGTGAAAGAATACACACCCCATTGCACCTACAAATAAGAACAGGGAACGCGAGTGTCCGAACCTCGATACAAAACCAAAATTAAACTAGACATCAGTACCAGGATCCGAACACCATGCTCCCAACATGAAACGAGACACACAAGTGAGGAACAAACACAAAGACAAGACAATATGGGAGTGTCAAAGCTCTGTCACAAAATCAAAAAATTACAATAAACAGAAGTGACAGAACTGTGACAATACCTGCATGTAATTACGTTTACACTGTTGACCCATCCCTTACACCTTAACCCACCCCATATCACCATACCACCAAACCTGTCCATAATCCATATCCCACCTCAATAGCAGCAAAAGTGTTTTACAATACAATATGAACAAAATAAGTATACATTGTACTTATTTTCTGATGTAAATACATAGTAGTTAAGGCCACCTAATATAAAGTGGAACCAAAATTGTCATTTTATCTTTGACATTTTATCTTTTATTTAAATTGTGTGTAAATCTGTGTAAATGTCCATTTCTGTATGTACAGTATGTCTAGAGAGAGCGCAGAGATGTGTGTGTATGCCTACTCAACCATATTTTGGGGACTTGTACCCAAAAATGAGCTAAACGTAACAAAACAATATAATTCTATACAATCACCCCATTTTAAGTAAATAAACGTGTGTTTTGTTGTCACTTTATACACACATACTTGTACAACATCTAAATTTAAATTCTGTTCTTCCCACTGTATTTGGTGCAGTGTAATCTGTTTTGACCTCTCTCTGACAATTACTATGGTCTAAAGAGAATGATAACCTTCGTTCCACCTTCTCTCGAGACCTTATGTAAAAAAAGTCATGCATGTGACCCTGGAAGTGTTACATCCCACACTTATGAAAACTGGGTTTAATTTCCGCCTCGTTCTCTGTATTTTTCTCACCCCAGAGACCTGGTACAGGTTGTGTGATATAGGCCTGCATATAGGTATGTTACCCTTCACTGCTGTTCGCAGTCAGTAGGTTGTGTGTGGCCTTACCTAGTGTGGCCTCTCAGAGCTGCCGGAATGCTTATCAGACAGGCCTAGTCATAAGCGTTCTCGGAAGGACTCACATGATTGTTATGACTCTGCACACAGATCAAGCCGTGAGAGTGTGGTGGAAGTAACCAAATGCTCAACTCCTGCTCCACCAGCAGAAGATTTCAACACAGACACTCAACTACAGATCCTGGCAGCTATTCAGCGTTTATCACAGAGGATGGACAGACTTTAAGCTCATCAATCATTCTCACCATTCCTACTTCCCAGTCAGCAATGCATTCCTCCACCTGGGCAACAGTGTCATCCTGACAAAGGCACAGAAGATGCTGATGTATCATCTCTTCTTGCTCCCCATGCTGTGTTTCAATTATACACACCAGTCAGATGGAGGGAGCCAATGGGAGGAACCCCTTTTAGATTCCGCAGAAGTGGATGAAGAATCGGCAGTGAAGGAGGATTTTCCATGGAATACTCCTGTTACCAGAGTATTTAGTGCAGCAAAGATTGTTGGTTTGCAGCCTTCTTTGCCTGATCCTGCTCCTGTTGGGGCTGTCTCAGAAGGCATATCTCAGACTAAATCTCCACCTTGCATTCCAGTGGCAGATCAATGTTCAATGTTGAGGACAGCATGGGGAAAAAAAAAATAATAATAAAAAAAATCTTAGAAGCTTCAGTTCAATGCAGGCTGTAGATGATTGCCATTGGATAATGGACACTGGACCGTGTGACATGCCGCCAGTAGAACAAGTGTAGCATTATTGATTGCTCTGGGACCAGCCCATTCTTTTAATGCTGCTGCATGTGCAGCTCGTACAGGCAATGCTTTGGCTATCTTATCAATGCTCTTAGCAGCCCTACAGAATGTGACTGTGGACCTGCATAGGGATAAGGGGCCAGCCTGACTGTTCCTATCAACTTTCACAGGCCAGTTGGGAGAGAGTGGCCTCAGACCAGTGGGTTTTATCCACAATAGCTCATGGGTATCAGCTACAGTTTCAACGCCCCCCGGTGAACTGGAAGAAGAGCAGTATCCAGCCTCAACAGCAGGTAAACTTCCTGGGGATACATTTCAAGTCCATAACAATGGAAGCATGTCTCACTCCCCAGAGAACAGATGGCCTGGAGAAGGTATTAAGTGACCTCTATGAGGGGAAGCTTGTGACAGCTCACAGGGTTCAGAAACTGCTAGGAATGGTGATTCCCTTAGCCCTGCTGAGGACACTGAATACAGGGTTGGTTCAATTATTTTCATCTTCATCCAAAAAAGGACAGAAGGATGAGGCTGTTGGTGACACAGTCCTGTATGCGGGCCTTACTCAATTGACAAGGATTTCCATCACAGCTGAACCCCACTGAGCAATCTTCCTCACAGAAGATCATTGATAACAACAGACACATCACTGATAGGCTGGGGAGTGGTTTGGGAAGGCAGGTCAGTAAGTGGCATATGGAACCCCCTTGGTCATCAGAACACATAAATGTACTGGAACTGAGGACTGTTCATCTCACTCTCAAGGGTCTGTTACCATTTTTATGCCACAAGCATGTGCTAGTGAGAATGGACAGTATCTCTGCAGTTTACACGTAAATCACCAAAGTGGGATGAAATCAGGAGGCAACGCATCTGCTGACATCGGCATGGCTACAGCTGTCATCACTGAGAACAATCCCCATCCTGGGTATGGCAAACAGAGCAGCTGACATTTTGTCCAGAACAGGGCCTCTCCCTGGAGAGTGGCGTTTACACACAGAAGTAATAGCCCAAATTTCGGCACATGCTGGCTGGGAAGACCATGGTTCCCGGACCTGGTTCAGCTAAATCAGTGTCCCCTTTGGCAACTACCATCACGGGCGGATCTCCTGTCACACATAGACAGACAGATTAGGCGTCCAAACCCAATGGCACTGCGCTTTTGGGTATGGCCTCTGCAGAGTCTGTTCCTCAACAGCTAGATGAAACTGTACATGAGACACTGAATAACACCAGAGGTCCATATACTCATACTAATTACTCCATAAAGTGGAGAAGTGCTGATCCAATAACACGCTCTCTGCCACTTGTCCTTTGATTTCTGTGGTCTTAACTGGATCAGGGCAATGCAGCCAGTACAATCAGCATTTATTCCTGTTCTATTTCAGCATTTCATGGGGAAGTTGATGGCCAGCCAACAGGCCAACATCCCTTGGTATGTCAGTTTCTGAAGGGAGCTTGTTGCTTGTGTCCAAAGAGTATTGAATAGCACAGATTCTGCTGTTCCTGTTGACATCTTGTTTAGACAATAGTGATGGTCAGAGTGAGGTGAAACAGATAGTAAGTTATGAATATAACTATGGATCTGTGAGACTGAAGGATGACCTCACTATCCTTATCACGCGGAACACTAGGGCATTCAAGGCAAGAGAATGAGATGGAAGTCAAACATGCTTTTATAAGTACGGGACGTTCCGCTTCCAGAAGTGGAGCAGAACGTCCTTAATCAGGAACATGCAGGCAACGGTACCTTAAAGTGAAGGTTTGTTCAATAGAGTTTCACTTTTTTGCAGATGTGTCTGTATTGACTTCATCTCAGGGCCAAAGACTCAGAACTTGTTCAATCTGCTTTTGTCTCTCTTGGATGGAGATTCAGGACATACTGAGCATGTTGTTGTCCCACTGAATGAAGACTCATAATGTAGTATGTCTGTTAATGTATATTCCCTTTACAGGCAGGATACTCAGATCATGTTGTGTCTGATAATATTCACTGAACTCAGACAAGTTTCATGCATGCATTTATTTATATGTTAACAGCTGAATTTGTGTAAACTGTTGTGCAACAAGCATGAAGTGGATGTGTTGCAGCTTGTTTCCATTTTGTCTCAGAAAGTGTGTAGAGACTTTTTTTTCTCTGTTCTAGCCTCTGATGTTGCATGGCCAGTAAATTGCCTAGGAATTTTATGGCTATCCTGCCGTGAACCTTAGGGTGAGAGTCAAGTTGGGTGAAGGGCAGTTAGTTCATAAGAAACAAACCTTTCTCCACTGTGGCAGTCAGAGAGGTGTCCTGCCATGAAAACATTAACCTAGATAAGTAAATGCTGTAAAATGGTGTTCATTATAATTTTTTGATACTGAATGAATAATGTTAACAAATTGAACCCTATTCTAAAATAAACTATTATGTATGCAAATAGTTTGAATGTATGTATTTGTCTTTGATGCTTAAAAACCATTTTATAATAATGTCTAGTTTTGATAGGCTATCAAAGGAGAAAGTTATTTTTCCCCATAATGGTGTAACATATTGTCAGAAAATAAAACGTAAACAAATCCATCCAGCAAAACCAAATACTTATCTAGAAACCAGAATATCAGAGACACTTGAGGGTGGGCTCTTTTTGACTTGAGCTAGTAAGCAACAATCCACAACATCCTAGCACTGCATTTTGCACAGGCATGCCCCCCACATTTTTTCCCAAAAAAAATATCAAGATAATCCCACCCACCAAAGCAATTTTTTGGAACTAAAGATTCGTAGATTCTAAAAACACCACTAAATTCTTAAAAGGAGAATCAGAAGTACAAGAGAGTGCAAAGAATGCGAGAAATGGAGAGAGAAACAGAGAAAGGAAATAGAAGGGAGAGAAGTGGTTCAAGGAGGGAAGATAGGAGAGTAGATTACTCCTGCGCTATTTTTCATTTTAAGCAGCTTGTTGACCTTTTGCAGTCAAGCCTGTAGGTGTAGTTTAGCTTCTGTCCTGGAGTCTACTGTAATTTAGGTGGGAACTGAAGCAAAGAGAGGAGTGACACAGAGGGGGAGTGTGTCCGTGTGTGGCTCTGGGGCAATGCAAGAGTCTGGGCAGTCGACCATCTCAAAATGATTGCCTCTCGTATGACTGCACTTTTATATGAGTAGGATTTACTGCCCTCCTTCAGTAGCAGCTGTGAAAGGACTCCCATTCAGGATGAGCCAACAGGAAGTGATGATGCTGTTAAAAATCATCAACACCATCGGAGAGAAGCATAATATGTCAAACTTACAGTGCAAAACACAGCTGTCTTACCCAACAACTATGGCAGACAAGGGATGTAAACTGTAAAATATCACCAGGATTTCACTAGATTTAACTAGAATTTCTTACAGCATATTGTAAGAACAATGTATTTTACTGTGAAATGAACACAAGCTATAACTTCTTCTTCTACTTTTTTTTTTTTTTTTTTTTTAACCGAATAGGAAAAGGAAATATGCTCTCTGCAGTTACCATTATGATGATCAGTATCCCTTTGGCCAGGAACTTGTTAATTTTTATTACAAAGATGAATGAAATGAAGCTTGTTGATTAATATTTAAAGGGTTAGATCACCCAAAAATGAAATTTCTGGTATTAAAGACATCATTAAAATAGTCCATGTGACTACAGTGGTTCAACCTTAATTTTATTAAGCGACTAGAATAATTTTTGCAAAAACAAAACAAAAATAACTTTAACTTTATTCAACAAATTCACCTCTGCCCTGTCATTCTGCTACGCTATTTACATGGCAAAGTTTTTGTGTTTACGTCCGAATGCCAAGGGACAGATCGTTAACGGCAGGTCCTTATGGTGTTAATTACAGTATGTCAGGCAGGAAATCCAAATGTTCACCTATCATCCATCTACCTCAAATATGGCTTATCATTTGAAACATATGTATTAGCAATTTATGAAGCCTCGCCACTGCTGTGAGACACTAGAGGTTACAGTCATATAATTCTAAGTTATATAACTACTGCTATAAAATTAACTGTGTAAGTTCTGCAACTAGTCGCTGTAAGTATGCAGTAAATTCACATGAAAAGTTTTTTTTTACCGTGTACCATCGGACAGTTACTGAATGTTTATAGCCTTAAGATTACTAACAATTCATTGTGCTTTTACGCTGAACCATTGCAAACTTTGCAGACACTGTTCCAGAGAGATAAGGACTGAAATATCACTCTCACGTTGTGTATTAGTAGCAGGCTGTTCATCTGCTAACTACGGTACATCTATAAAATCTGCCGGTTGCAATAAATACCATTAAATGATTCTGAACAGGTGGGTCAGTATAATACACATGTCCTCACCTCTCCTCGAGCGTTGGAGGCTCCCGCCTCTCAATCCTTTAGATTGTGCTGCCTCTAATGTGCCATTTAAAACTATTCTCTCCTCAATTATAATACGAAAAAAGCCTTATTTCCCCCTCAGCAAGCCCTTCAATTGGGAACAGATGTTTTTCCCTCCCCAGGAAATGACTCGCTCCTTAGTGATAGAGGCAGGCGGCTGTGCTTTATTAAACATATAAAAAGCCTCTTAAATGATGTGATTCAGAGGAAATATAGGCTGATATTCATTCTTTCAATTTGGGGCAAGCGAGTGCCGCTGCAATAATTACAGAGAGAGAGTGGCAGCTCTCATCGTGCTGTGAAAATGTCACGTTTCAGACGCTGCAGCTAGGGGAGGTGCACCACCAACTGATTGATGGAAAAGTTACAGTTTTGCTTAGCATAAGGCACAAACAACTTCCACAGGTGAAGAAACATGGAAGTACTCATCCAATGGTACTTTTCTGGGAATCTGAATCTAAAAGAACACCATCCAAAAGTGAACATTATCTAACTATCATGTCATTTAATACCAACCATACAGCTTCAGAAGGTTTGAAATATAGCATATCTATTTATTTTATTTTATTTATGGAAGTCATTATGTATTGCATCACAGTTTGGAAGTCTCTAGCCACTGCATGCTTTTATTATATGCAAAAGAACAGTGTGAAGATTCTTGATAACATCTCATTTCAGATCCACTAAGGATTATGATGATGAATGGGAAATGAGTATATTCAAAAATATCAAATATTTTGGTAAATATAAAGTGACCAACAGAAAAAAAGAGACATTTCTCATATAAACTGAAAACTGGATTTGTTATTTTATTAACAAACTGAATATTATATACTGTAGCTTCTTCACACTGATTTTCTGAATATTGGATTTATAGAAAATACTGGAAATATGTTCTGTTATTCCAGAAAGAAACCTCAAAACAAACAAAACCTGATTGCCACTTACTCCTATCTGAAGGACAGATTTCAGTGGGTATGGTCCTCATTAGCATAGAAATGAATATGATGCCAGATAATGAATATATGGCTCTTGATGCTTCACAAAAGAACTTCAGAGAGAGAGGGTAAGAAAAAAAAAGAGCGAGAGATAGAGAGAAAGAAAAAAATAGACCAACTTTTATTTTTAATGGAGTGCTTGTGTAAGACATTAGCATGAAGAGAGAGAGTGTTTGAAAACTAGGCTAGGGAAATGAAGGACATTCTCAAGGTCAGCATCAGAGAAAGAACAAATGACAGAGGGATAAAAGAAGCCCAATAAAAACAAATGTCTTCATTCATAAGTATAGAACAATATTAGCAACACATTTGTCATTTAAAATGTTAAGGGAAAGCTATCAGCCCTCTCAAAAAAAGATCCTATTAGTATTTAGTAGGTATTCGTATAGTTCAATACACTCAAAGAATTTAAGTAAATTCATTGGCATATATTTAACTAATATCTCTTACAATAAAAAAAAAAAAAAAAAAAAAAACTGTGAATAAAAGCCATGTGTTGATGAGTGGAGACTGCAGGCTAGTTGTTATGTTCAGAGCATGAAGAAATGAGAATCTAAATGCAGCAGTCTTTTATATTAAATTAAACAAAGATAATCCAAGAAGTGACGGAGATCCAAAGAAAACACAAACATAACACTGACAGTCAAAACAATAATCTAACTGGACCTGAATAAACAGAGGAGTATAAATACACAGGGTAACAATGAACTAAACAAGACACAGGTGAAGAACCAAATCAGGAACTACTAGTGACTAATGGGAACATACTGAGGGGCTGTTTACATGACACTATTTTCAACTAAAAAAGGAAAAAAATATATATATTTTGGCTGTTCATTTACATGACACTGGCATTTTGGGGAACTGAAATGCAAGCTTTTGAAAATTGGTTCGGGCAGTGGAATAAAGCGAACCAATGATGGCGCGTCAGAGCTGCGCAAGCCTATGGCAAAGAGGCCCAGAGCCCGCCAGAATAGATGGGGAATCTGGCTATATAAGTGGGCGTTCCAGCATAGGATCCTCAGGTCATTTTAACTGAAGCAATGACTCTAAGTTGTGCAGCATGGCTAGTTACGCAGTACTCGTTCTTGTATCTCAGGGAACCGAGGTTACGTACGTAACCAAGTACGTTCCCTTTTGATACTACACTTGTACTGCGTAGCTAGACGCATATGGGGAACATATTCAATCATGCCGTGCCATGATAGGGAACGACTAATAGCTTGTCGTATGCACCTGTTAAGGGCCCAGAATGATCAAGCCTAAGAGCGAAGCCACATAAAAAGGGGCTCAGACAAGGTTGGAGTCCCCAGTGGACCAATCGGCTGAACTAAAGGTCAAGCTGTGCCCTGCATGATCGTTCCTATAGGGAGCTACACAGCCTGGGCACCAGGGAGTCCAGAGCATGTAACAGTAGGGCTGACGCCCCAGTATGTAACAGTAGGGCTGACGCGACACAGAGAATTCGGGGTTGCACAGATATAGGAGAGCTAGCTCCTGTGAAGTAATACTGTATGTGAGACGGGCTCAGTTGAGGTCGTCTTAAGCAATGCAGAAAGGACCCATGCATGTAATGCAGGGACATCTAAGTTATTAAACCTAGCAAAAGTGGACGGCGAGGACCAGCTGGCCGTCTCACAGATATGGCCAATGGAAACACCACTGGACCAGGCCCAAGGTGTAGCCATATCTCTAGTGGAATGGGCTTGTACTCTGATGGGACAATGCAGGCCCATAGAAGAGTAACAAAGAGTGATTGCGTCAGCAATCCCAATGAGAAAGTCTTTGCTTCATGACCGGAAACCCCTTGGTGCAGCTGCCGAAGCACACAAAGTGTTGTTCCGACTGTCTGAAGTAGGCGGAATGCTCTATGTAAGTTCTCAATGCCCTGATAGGGCAGAGTAAATTGGACACCTGCTCATCTCCCGATGAGTGTTATAACCTGTGCTCTAACGGAGTAGAGAGCACTTTGGGTACGTAGCCATGTCAGCGGACTGTAGGAGCTTGAAGGGAGGGCCCTTGAGAGCCCTTAGGACCATGGAAAGGTACCAGGTAGGAATGGTAAGCGTGCAAGTTGGGTTAAACCTCCTGGAACCTCTCAGAAACCGAACAACTAAGTTGTTCTTTCCTACAGACTGGCCGGCAATGCATAAAATGCTGCTATGGCTGCCATGTACACTTTGAGAGCGGAGGGGGTGAGGCCCTTATCTAAACACTCTTGAAAGGGAAAACAGTATCAATGATCCGTCACAATAGACTAGGTCTTCATTCCGAGCTGCGCACCAGGCAGAGAAGACCAACCATTTAAGGGCATAGAGGTGTCTTGTAGACAGGGCTCTAGCCTGGGAGATAGTGTTTAGCACGCTCTCTGGGAGGTACACAGGCTCTCATCTAGAGGCCGAAGATGCAGTGCCCACAGCTTGGGCTGGGGGTGCCAAATTGTTCTGTTCGCCTGAGAGAGGAAGTCCTGCCTCAGGGGAATGGGCCACAGGGCTGCTACAAGCAGCTGAAATAGCTCAGAGAATCAAGTTTGGTTCCTCCAGAGCGGGGCCACAAGAAGCAATTTCTACTTGTGTTCCCTGATGTGTCTGATGACCTGGGGGATCAGAGCGATCGGGGGAATAGCGTAAAGGAGGAGACTGGGCCAGTCGTGGGTCAGTGCATCCTCATCCTTTGAAAAATAGATTGGGCAGTGAGAGTTGTCTTCTGAGGTGAAGAGGTCGACCTCTGCCTTCCCGAAGATTTCCCAAATTTTGTGAACCATTTGGGGGTGGAGCATCCACTCCTCTGAGGAGACATTGCTCTGGGACAGCATGTCTGCTCCCTGGTTCAGTTTGCCCGGAACATGCGGTGCTTTCAGTGAACGCAGGTTAGGCTGTGGCCATTCCAAGAGGTGCTTCACTAAGCCCCCCTTGGCAATTTATGTACGACACCACCGTCATGCTGTCCGACTGGACTAAGACGTGGTGACCTCTCAGGTTTAGCAGGAAGGTCTGGAAGGCTCGACAAACTGCACATTTCTAGGCAGTTGATATGTAGCCGACTTTTCTTGTCCGACCAGGAGCCGAAGGCCGGTATGCACAGAGCGCCCCAACCTGTGTTGGACGCATCTGTCGAGACCACCTTCCTTCTGTTGACCGTTCCCAGGGGCACACCTCGGTTGAACTAGAGTGGGTCCTTCCAGAGAGCCAGGGCTGCTAAGCAGGTCTGGGTCATCCTGATGTGCAGACGGTCATGCCGCCAAGCGTGAGGTGGAACCTCACGGGGTCGAATGCGTAGTAGGACCAGCTGTAGTACTGGAGAGACAGAGGCCATAAGGCCTAGTAAACTCTGAAACGATCTGAGGGAAAGTGGTGGAAGGTGGAGGGACTCTGGTAGCACACTGCAGGACAGCAAACACTGTTTTCCTATCATTCGTGTCGCACACAGAAGACACTGTTGCTCATCACAAACCTTTAATTGAATTACACTGCATTTATTTATTCCTAATGTTCAAAGTGGGTCACTTTTATTGTGTGTGGTCCAGAGAAAGGTGTTCAATTTGCATACAGATTCTGTATACTGGCCTTTGTGTTGCACTTAAGTTGCTTTGTTCCATGATAATTAGAGTGTGTTTCTAGCTGACAACATTGACCACTGCCTCCTGTTAAATACCATTGAACAGTAAAATTAAATTCATTAGAGCTCATTTTAATGATTAAAAGCCTATGAATAGCCACTTATGTCACCTTGCAAGCCTGTGTTCAAAAACATTCAATATTGCCTGACTATAAAAAGCAATGAGAAGAAGCCAATTTGTTAATCAGACTAATGTCTGACTGGAACAGCCAGTCTTAAAAGGTGGCCGTATGTCAAGAGCACAATTAACATGAACACACACATCACAATATGTTGTTTTTTTGACAATCAGCACTTTTGAGCTATTGCACACATGCTCAGCAAATCTGTTTACTGTACATGTAATCAAAACAGAAACCATGTAACAACAGTTATATTGTTAGAAGTCAAGACCTATTCATACAGAGTGCATGTGTGTCATGGATATTCACAATAAATAAAAAAATAATCCTTATTAACCAATAAGATCAAATATTTTAGGTCATGTATCTGAAGCCAGCATTGTACATGGACGTGGAAAAGTTAAAATAATTGGTCTCATAATGCAGGCAAATTATTAAAGGTATAATAGTACAAGCATGCAGAGTGAAAAAGATTGATTTTTGTTATTATAATTTCTGAATGGTTAACATGTACTACCGGCCAAATGTTTGGAATTATTAAGTTATTTATTATTTATTTTTTTAATGCAAGGCTGCATTTATTTGGTCAAAAATACAGTAAAAACAGTAATATTGTAAACTTAAATTTTAAGTTAAAATAATTATTTTCTATTTCAATATTTAGTAAAGTGTAATTTATTCCTGTGAACAAAGCTGAATTTTCAGCATCATTACTCCAGTCTTCAGTGTCACATGATCCTTCAGAAATCATTCTGATATCTAAGAAACATTTCTTATTATTATCAATGTTGAAAACATTTGTGCTGCTTAATATTTTTTTGTGGGAACCTTGATACAATATCATTCAAAAGTTAACTGTATTTTTAAGAGGAATCTTACCCCAAACTTTTATGTACAGCACCACTTATTTCATTGTATCTTTCCATTACTCCATGCAGTGACAACTTCTGATACATTTGAGCAATTTGTTTTATTTTCCACTACACATGGACATATAAATCTGATCAAATAAGCCTCTGCACACAGATCTTTACACAGAGCTTCTGAATTACAGCAGAAAATCCTAAGCAGAATATGCATTCAGAAAAGCCTAACATTTTTCAGTCAAATTCATTTTATTCTCTTGTATCTTGTGTGTGTGTGTGTGTGTGTGTGTGTGTGTGTGTGTGTGTGTGTGTGTGTGTGCTTTTGTTTATATTACATTGTGGGGACCAAATGTCCCCATGATGTAATATAAACCTGAGTTCACCTACATCGTGGGGACCAGCCAGCGGTCCCCACAATGTAAATGGGTTTATAAATCATATAGAATGAGTTTTTGTGAAAAAGTAAAAGTTTGCACAGTTTCCTGTGAGGGTTAGGTTTAGGGGTAGGGGCAGGGTAGGGGGATAGAATGTACAGTTTGTTCAGTGTAAAATGCATTGAAGTCTATGGAAAGTCCCCACAATTCACAAAAACAAACATGTGTGTGTTTGTGTGTGTAAACAGCAGAGTTTAGAGCAGAGGCTGTGCAGGATTCAGAAGACACTCATCACTGCATCATTGCACTCAGATGCCCTGTCCAAATGCCCACACTTGCGGTCTTGGCCACTTGAGAGCTCATGCACGTGACAGGAAGTAAGTGCGCAAGACTGTCCCATGTCTTAAAAATGACCAAGTGCAGTTCCCCTTAATGCACACTAAACCCACACTATCTCGAATACCGCTTTGGAGCGGTATCCAAGGCTAAGCGTATCCCATCATGCATTATGTTTGGGAACTCACATGCCCTGAAATCACGAGATGTTGAGGAAAACATTCGACTTTAAGTTAAATTAATTATATATTACATATAATTTGGTAGTAAAATATAAAGTGGTACACATTTTATTGATACAAAGATGAGTAGGCTATGTATATTTTGTACATCATTTGCAACTGATTTTTATCACTTAAAGAAGCACCACAATTTTAAAATTAAAGTTAAAATTAAGTTACATAGCGACCACTAAACAGACATTTAGAAGTGTATTTTAAAATGCAAAGTATTGAAAATAATATTTAAAAAAGAAAAAGGCTGTAATATTTAATATTTAAAAAAGGCTGTAAACACTATAAGTATACGTTTTTTGCAACACTATAAGTGTGTCCCATCGGGTAATCAAAAGTTCTACACACACTTGCGGTCTTCACGCCCACTTGAACTCATGTAAGTAGACAAGTGGTCAAGTGCAAAGACTGCAAGTGTGGGTATTTGGACAGGGCAATAGTCTGAGATTGTTGTCTTCTGATTGTTTTAGACTTGTTCTTTGACTGCACTTGTTTCTAGTGAGGTTTGAAAAAAACCAAAAAAGAAAAAAAAAAACCCTTTGGTATTTTTCTCAGCATATTTGTTAAGACATTTCTGATGAAAATATTCATGTAAAATTATATTGAGGACGTTCAAAAATACAATTCTCCAACCATATTATTTATAACTTGGTTGTTGAGAAAATGCAATAAAATTAACAGGAAGGAAACAAAGAGCTATATTTGGCCTTACAACTGCTTACATGAGGTTGTCAACTTGAAGTTAATTTTGATATTTTTACTCATCTTTTGGAATTTCACAAAGGAAATATTTTAGCATGAGAGAAACATCACAAAACATTAGATTAATTGAATTGTGAATAATTACGGTGGTATTTACTATCCGATTGTTAAATTGTGACATAAGAAATGTTGTTTCTGGGTCCAAGCCTCTACTTGTTGCACTTTGAGAATACTATCTCAACAGCAGTTTATGAGCAGTATGTTTAGTGACATATTTAACCTAAGCATTTAAAGCTACACTACAGTGTCCTTGCCCACGGCATTCCAGACACAAATATTTGAACTCTTTACCCACCATTGATGGAATTTTCTGTCATTTTTGATACAAAGCTTCCCTGTCATTGGTGGAATTTTTGGGCAATCTGTGTTTTCACTGTTATATGGTAGGGGGCACTGTTACACATCTTATGAAAGAGTACAGAATCTCCAGATCAAAACACAGGTGAAAATGAAGCAGAAACAAGCAACAGAAGCATTGTTTATGCACATATAAAATAACACGACCAAACATTCAACAGCATATAAATCAAAACTGCCTAATGTTACTCAATGAAATGTCGACCCAAGACGAGGTATAGGACCGTGAAGCTTTAGGGGTGTTGATAGACTCAATCTACTCCATTTATGTTTTGATCACTGTTCTGAATCCGATCCAGATGTAGTCTTTAACAAAAATGCGATTTTGTCAACTTTTTGTTCAAAATGTTTCTTTCTTTTCTTTTTCTTTTTTCTTTTTTTTTTTTTTGAAACTTGCCCACATTTAAGTGTTGATTAAAAAAAAAAAAAAGTCAGAGTAACTGGTACAGACTGTAAAATATTGTCGGAAAAGAGTTAACAATTTATAAAAGATGAATCATTGTCTGGCCATCTGGGATTTTTGTATGATGATAAAGGTTAGGATCATGATTTTTCAGTAGTTTGACATCACATCATGACTGTACCAGAAGGCAATGATGTGTGACGTCAGACTTAATGAGCAGATCGCATAAAAGATAATGTCACTTCCTGGAGGATGATGTCATTTAAGGAAATGGCTTTTGTAGTTAGGCCCGTTTTACACATACTGTGTACTTTTATATGTTTGCATCCTTGTTTACTTCCCATGCATCCTACCTCTTCTCTCATGTGATGATGAGATGAAGGATGAAGGTATCGAAGCAAATGTGTTGCAACTGAATATTCTTGCTCACTCCGGCATTGCTTCAAAAGGACATCAAGGAACTTTGATGCCATATCATGGCTGCATCAGGCGCAATGATATTACGCAGCGTCTCTCACAAACGTCTCCATGGTTGCAAGGCACGTTCCCTGTGCAAGCAGGGGCTCACGGGCGCTGCGTAATATCATTGCACTGCTGCAGCCATGGAACGGCAGCAAAGTTCCTTGATTATTATGCCAGAATGAGAGTATAGTTCCTAGCCATATCAGCCTAGAAAATCACAACTTTTTATTTTCCGTCGGTCTTAGTACACGATTTAACTACAGAAGAGTCAAGTTTTAAATAGGAAAAATATCAAAACTCTTTGGTGATTTTTAAGCGCGATGCTAACGGTCTAATCAGATTCAATGAACTATGCTAAGCTATGCTAAAAGTGGTACCACCAGAACCGGAGATCGGCTGAATGGATTCGAAAACGGTAAAACTCAACTGTTTAACTCTAGGGGAGTTGGAAAATGAGCCTATTTTCAAAAAAAGTGGAGTGTTCCTTTAAGGGATCTGCTGTTATGTTTTGTTAATTAAAGCACTCTTAATAAATATTAATGAAGCAAGATGCACTGTTGAAGTATGTGAAATTTATGGTTTATTTAAACCACATACTTGTTTCCGGGTCATAGACTGAAGGATGGATGAGGGAGTAAACGAGGAAGCATCAGCACAGAGTACGGAGCAGAATTCAGTGTCTGCAGCTCATCTGCTGCCTGAGGCATCACTGCAACAGGAAGCTCACATCATGCTGACAACATCTCTATTGCAAAATAGAGCTGCAGCTTTCAACAAGAAATAAAAAAAAAAATCTATATTGTGTAGGTTCATTTACATACCTTTATGCATATTTATTAATGACCATAAATTATGATGTGGTTATTGAGAAGGGGCTAGTGAGAATTATTACAAACTTGATTGTTGTGAAATCTAATGGAACCCAAATCTTAAAGCAGGGTTCTTCAGTCCTGATCCTGGAAAACTGATGCTTTATAAAATCCTAAAATGCAAAAGTTTATGTTAGTTAATGTGTTTATACTGTATTTTTAAACCAATTTCTGCTAAATTACTCTGCTAATAATTTCATTGCCATCTGAAACCATATTGTAGGTATATTAAGTTTGAAAAACTTTGATCAGAAAAATGATTAAAAAAAAATATCAGTAATTCAGTCATTTCAACAAATGTTATTAAATCAGTGGGTTGTAGTTTTTTAGGACCCGAGCACCGATGGTGTGAGGACCCTATTGTAATTGCTCAGTCAATTCTTCGTCTTCTCTGAAATTAATCGCATTTTTGAGGGCCTAAACATGCTCGAAAACTCATTAAATTTTGCACAAGCGTCAGAAGTGGTGAAAATTTACATCTGATAGGGGTTTCAGAATTAGGTGTGATAAAATGTCTCGATAGCGCCACCAACAAAATTTAAATTTAGTGCCCTTCGCGCTACGTTTCACGTACAAGTATGAAATTTGGTAGACAGATGTAACAGCCCAGTACCTACAAAAAAGCCCATGGGTGCAAAATATGTAAACCCAACAGGAAGTGAGATATTTTGAAAAATTTGTGCAGTTTTTTGCCATTTCCACACATTGTACTTTAACAAACTCCTCCTAGAGCTTTAATCAGGTCAACATCATATTTGGTCAGTCTAATCTAAAGGCGTTTGTGAAGTTAAATCGCGAAGATCTAGAGTTTTCACTGAAGGGCGTGTCCGTGGTGGCCTGACATAGTCTGATGTTTCACTGAATATTAAATGCCAATATTAAATTACAGTCATAGCGTCACCTGCGGGCAACAGGAAATTACATGTTTTACACTGTGATTAACTCCTCGTAGAGATTTAACCAGAACCACATCATACATGGTCTGTCTAATCTGAAGGCCTTTGCGACATTAATTGCGAAGGTCTAGAGTTTTCCCTGAAGGGCGTGTCCGTTGCGGCCTGACAAAGTCTGATGTTTCGCCTTGAAAGAGGAAGCTGTTGTACCTCAATGTCCGATCTACCCCAAACTTCACATGTGTGATAAGAGTCCCGGCCTGAAGATATCTATATGCCAATATTTAGTTAGTCATAGCGCCACCTGTTGGCAACAGGAAGTAGCATACTTTGCACTGTAATACATTCCCTGAAACACATATAAATATGCCACGAAGTTCCAAACATTCTAGAAACACGTTAAGTCATGCAACACTTGGCTGAGTGCTAATGTATGTGATTAACGCCACAAAACAGGAAGTTGTTGTAACTCAAGCATACAATGCCCAAACTTCACATGTTTGATAATAGTCCTGGCCTGAAGACATCTACATGCCAAAATTAAGTTATAGTCATATCTCCACCAGCTGGTAGCAAGAAGTGTGGCAAATACAAATGACTGACATCACCCTCCTGTATTTATGTACTTAAAAGCATATTGTCCACCGTGCTCTTTTTTCCTAAAGCCACCGGGTGGTGGTGGCACGGGTGCGAGGGCACTTTCATCACTGCTTGTTCTGGTTTTGTTTTTCTTCAGTGACTTGTTAACAGCAGGAGTCATCACTAATGGTCAATCATCACTTGTAGAGTGAACCTGCTTTATTAGGGTCCGACACCATTACACAAGACTGTTTTCAACTAAAAATGTAAAACTTTTTATGCATTTTGGCCATTTATTTACATGACAACAGCATTTTGGGGGCCTGAAAACACAAACTTTTGAAAACAGGTTTCAAAGTTTTTGAAAACAACACCATTATTGACGCCGTGTAAACTACAAACACATGAATTTTTGAAAATGGTGATGTCATTCGTCTTCATATTATATGTTCAGTCTGTAGGTATGTAGTGTTTATAAAGTGACATCGCCGACTACTGGCCTTGCAGCAGAATGCAGCGTTTTTAGTTGTTTTCACAGATCTGTGTGAACGTGGATCATTTTGACAATGTTGTCATCTGTACGTGAAAAATGCAAAGAAAACACTTTTCCGTTTTTAGTACATCATTGTTGTATAAGTGTATACCCTTAATTTACTGCAACACTGCTTTGGTGTTACTATTGTCACGGTAATGTTCTGTTTTAGTTTTGTTTTCATTGTTCCCTGTCACTGTTTTCCTGACTTCTTGTTACTAGTTTGTTTCCATGGTTTCAGATTAAGCTATGCACCTGTTTCTGGTTCCATTAATTATCTAGCGCTGTGTATTTAAGCCCTTAGTTCTTTTTTTTTCTGTTCATGGTTTGGTATCATTGATGTTTATGTGGTGGTTTATCAATGTTTATTACTGCGAGCTCCTGTGTTTTGTTAGTGTTAATAAAAATGTTTGTGTTTAATTCTCCGTCGTGCACTTACTACTGCCACAGTTCATGACAACTATTACTATTACTGCTGATAAAGATGATTTATATCTTTATTTATTTATTCATTCATTCATTTTAATATTCAATATAAAATACTACAAAAAAAAAAAACATTTTTGGACACTTAACAGTAAAAAAAAAAAAATCCATAAGATAAAATAACCAAAGTCATATTCTAATAGAAAAGGATACGTTGTTGAGTCTACTTTAAATAGGTACTGTACAACACACTGTAATTAAACAATTAAACAAGTCTAGTGTGATTGAATCACTTTCTGACATTTTTTCTGACTGAAGTTATATTCAGCTTTCCAACTTTGCTGAAATGTGACTATAAATTTCACATGATAATGATAACAGAAACATAGGCTAACTGTTTACAGAAAACTTCACCCATAGGGGTATGCTTGAAAAATGCAGGGATTATTTCATGTGCGAATCAGAATTATGAAATGTATGCTAATTAGTGCTAGCGGTAACTTGTATTGAACTAGGAACACACTTAAAGCTGAGCAGTACTGAATTTGATTGTTTTTTGTGTTGTTTTGTTTTGTTTTGTTTGTTTTTTTTGCTGTGGGTTGAACATGGGACAGTCCTTTATAGTAAACTCGTGTTGAGATTCCTGGAATGATCCTCAGCAGGAAACAGCATGATGCACTGCTTATGAGACTAATACAGAGACAGAGAAGGAGACTCGAAGGAGAGAAAAAGGAGGGGTTGAGTATGCAGTTAAGGCAATTTCAAAATTCAGATTAGAAACAAAAGCCATCAGTGCAAGAGCAAGAGAGTGGAGAAAAAAATGCTAGTGATGCAATTAGGAAATGACTGCAGACTGTGCAAAAGTAGTTTAGCTGTCAATCTCGGCTTCCTTCAAGACCTTCCCAATCATTGTCAAGGACACATGTACAATTTCTTTTTCTTTTTTATTTTTTTTTATTTTGTGTGTGTTTTGGCTCCCCCCAATTTTAAATAATTGCCTTCAGTGCTCCATTCAGAACACTTGTGTGGCAGTCCATTTGGAGGAAATGACCACCTTTACAGTTCTCATCTTGCTGTCTGATTGAAAAGATAGCTTTAGACAGACTGTGTTTGCTTGTGAGTTCGTGTTGTTGTTTCTTCATTGGCCCTCTAGTACTTTTTTTTATTTATTTATTTATTTATTTTTTTTGTCGTCTGGGCAGTCTTTCAACAGATCTATTTGTGAAAAAGTCTCTGAAATCTTTTCAGCTCTTCTGAGGATATCAGTAGGTGCCTAGGTAGACAGATATACTGTGGATCATTATTGTGTCTGGCATTGTATGTCTCTAGTAATTGAAATGATTAATTAGAGGTTTGCAATCTTGGCTTGAAAGATTGAAATTAATGTACTCTGAACTCTAATTAATGGCATTTGTTAAGATGAGCATCACCCACATTATTTTAGGCTTGTTGGGAAGTAAGTGATGAGTGATCAGACTTACAGGATAAAAACATTCTATGGACTTAAGTTTCAAGATGGACTTGAGCCATAGCTAGACCAAAATCATCCAGAACTCCCTAGCATAGCAACAACCCAGAACACTCTTCCAGCCATTTTGAAAACACCCACATATCATTGAGTTTGCATGGACCAACACCACTCAGATTTTCTTTAAAAAAAAAAGAAAAAAAAAAGTAGGGTAATTTGATAGTTCACTTTAGACATTCTACTAACATTTGAGTACCTTTGCAACTACATGTCAACTAGCAGTCATTAGCGTATTAGTAGACTGTCAGTTTCATATTTGCTAACACTTTATTCTGATGGTCCTCAACAGACATTATACTGACAACTTTGCCGCTACATGTCAACTTATTCTACTAACCTGAACCCTAGTGTAACCCAAAGGGATAACCTAGTTAAAATAAATACAGTTGACTTAGCCTGTAGAAAAGAAAAAAATGTAGTCAGGAAAGAGTTGGGATTGGCTATAAACTTGACCCTACCAACAATACAAAACGGTTTACCTTTACAATGATTTATACATGCATACATATACAGTACATTGCATCTATGTTTTCTGTACCAAAGACTGGTGAACAGCTGCCAGAAAAAAAATAGGAATAGTCCAATAGCAGAGTCAGGGGAGCTCATTTGGACAAAAGTTGCTCTTCGCATTTTCCTGAGCCTGCAGTTCATCTCTGCACTAGCTGGGCTGGCGCTGCTGTAGTCAGATCAGATTTCCACCACCCGTAGACATTATTCGCTAACAATAAGCTCTGTATAGGAACTAGAGAAGAAAAAAAAAAAAAAAAATCAGGTGTCATAGAGAGCACCCCCTTAAAGCTTCATGTGATAAACAGGTATTGATTCAACAGGCCTCTCAGCATGAAGCTGGACAACACAAGCCAAAACCAGCCTGCCTTTATTTGTAAAGAAAGATATTGATTACACAGATACACTTTGCATGTATCTGTAAAAGTAGAAATGATATATTTGCATTTTACATTCATGCATTTTAAAATGCATAAAGCAGACGCTTTTATCCAAAGTGACTAACATTGCCTTGAATGTATACACTTTATCATGCATTACCTGAGAATCGAACACATTACCACTGCATTGCTAGTGAGATACTATAGTGAGGACTTTATATATTGCACAGTATTTCAAATGACTTGTACTACATTCCATGTCTTCTGAAGCCATGCGATAACTTTGTGTGAGGAACAGAGTGAAATAATGTTTTAATCTCTGTCGTTTCGTGAGTGCAGTCACATCACATCTGGGGCCGTATTTGCAAAAAACATTTTATCTCATCAGGAGTCCTCCTAAATAGCAGTAAATGTTCCTAGTTAAGAGTTTTCTCTTAAAACTTATTCACAAAGCTGCTGAGACTAACTTTTACTAAGGAATAGAGAGAAGTCTTAAGCTAAGAGAAAGGGCGGGGCTGACCTCGTTGCTGTGGATGATGTCAACACGCTTACTAACTATGACCACAGTGATTGGCTGATAGGGGAGGGGTCTCTGTCAGTGATTTATCCATAGAAATATTGTAGAATGAGGTATCATGTTGCCATAATCAAATAAAGATTTTAGAATGTAGGCTAAGTGTCACTAATTAAACAAATTAAACTAATTGTCAGCCTCTTACATGTCTGCGTCTCCAGAGATCACAGAATTCAAGCGACAAATTATGTTTTATAAACAAAGTACAGGAGGATAATTTTATATATATATATAATTATATATTTTATATATATACAGTCAAACCAAAATGTATTTAGACACCTTGAACATTTCATTCATTAATTCAGTTTATTCACTAGAGTTGGTAATAAAAATGTTAATAAAACATGACAAGATCTCAGAGTTAAACTGTGTCAGAAAAAATAAATCTTAATTATGTCAGATAACACTTAATCAGGTCAGGTCATATTTTCATCAATTTTACTGGTAGTCCACTGTATGAAGAATTTTTGGGTATAATATGTCACACTTTATTTTGCTATCCTCACTTACATAAATGAACTATAGTGTCCTGCACCCAAGTCAAGTCAAGTCACCCTCAAGTCAAGTCAAGTCAAGTCAAATTTATTTATATAGCGCTTTTACAATTGGTAATTGTTTCAAAGCAGCTTTACATATTAGAAGCACAGAAAAAAGGGAAGTGGTTAAAAATAAGCTGTACAAACAAGCGTGGTAATATGTAACATATACAAGATGGTGCTACATTAAGCCAATGTCGGCTGACTCCCAGGGGTGGAAAAAACCCCCTAGGAGAAAAACCCAGCATACTAGCACTGGGAAAAAATTCCTAGGAGGGAAAAAACCCCTTGGAAGATATATATAATATATGTAAATGGATATGGAGATCAAAATCTGAATTATACATTTTTATTATAGAGATTAAAAATAGATTATATATAAATATATGTAAGTGGATACGGGGATTAAAAATCTGAACGATAGATGCAGCCAGAACTGGATCTGTAGGCCCATTGTCTCCTGGGCTACGTTGTAGTCAGGTCCAGACACAGGTTCTCCATCTGATCTGGATACGGCCTGGATCCAGCACCCGGCAAACCTCAGGATAAGCAGAGAGACAGATATTAGCGTAGATGCCATTCTTATTCTGATGTACAGGTATATCTAGTGTTATAGGAAATGTTCTCGGTTCCGGCCGACCTAATTATTGCAGCGTAACAATCCTTTAACGGATTTGAAAAATGTTAATGTATTGATAATGTGTTATGTGTATGCAAGAGCAAAGAGATGTGTTTTTAGTCTAGATTTAAACTGACAGAGTGTGTCTGCTTCCCGAACAATGCTAGGAAGATTGTTCCAGAGTTTAGGTGCTAAATAGGAAAAGGATCTGCTGCCTTCAGTTGATTTTGATATTCTGGGTATTATCAACTGGCCTGAATTCTGAGATCGCAATAATCGTGAAGGACTATAATGCATTAAGAGCTCACTTAGGTACTGGGGAGCTAAACCATTTAGAGCTTTATAAGTAAGTAGCAAGATTTTAAAATCTATACGATGTTTAATAGGGAGCCAATGTAATGTTGACAGAACTGGTCTAATATGGTCATACTTTCTGGTTCTAGTAAGAACTCTAGCTGCTGCATTTTGGACCAACTGTAGTCTGTTTAAAAGCCGAGCAGAACAACCACCCAGTAGAGCGTTACAATAATCTAGTCTTGAGGTCATGAATGCATGAACCAACTGTTCTGCATTTGTCATTGAGAGCATATGTCGTAATTTAGATATATTTTTTAGATGGAAGAAGGTTTTACAGATACTAGAAACATGACTTTCAAATGAAAGATTGGTATCAAAGAGCACACCCAAGTTCCTAACTGAGGACGAAGATTTAATGGAGCACCTGTCAAGTGTTAGAGAGTATTCAAGGTTTTTTCGTGAGGAAGTTTTTGGTCCAAAGATTAGGATATCAGTTTTTTCTGAATTTAATAATAAGAAATTTCTTGTCATCCATTTTTTAATGTCAGCTATGCATTCTGTTAGTTTTGTGAATTTGTAGGTTTCGTCAGGTCAGGGCGCGAGGAAATATAGAGCTGAGTATCGTCAGCGTAGCAGTGAAAACTAACACCATGCTTCCTAATTATCTCTCCTAAGGGCAGCATGTACAGAGTGAAAAGCAACGGTCCTAGTACTGAGCCTTGTGGTACTCCATATTGAACCTGTGATCGATACGACATCTCTTCATTAACTACTACAGACTGATAACGGTCAGATAGGTACGATTTGAACCATGCCAAAGCAATTCCACTAATGCCAATATAGTTTTCAAGTCTTTTTAAAAGAATGTTGTGATCGATAGTGTCAAAAGCAGCACTGAGATCTAATAACACTAATAGAGAAATACAGCCACGATCGGATGATAGGAGTAGATCGTTTGTAACTCTAACGAGAGCAGTCTCAGTACTATGGTATGGTCTAAATCCTGACTGGAAATCCTCACAGATTCCATTTCTTTCTAAAAAGGAGCACAGTTGTGTTGAAACTGCCTTTTCTAGTATCTTTGACAGAAAAGGTAGATTCGATATTGGCCTGTAATTTACTAAATCTCTCGGATCTAGTTGAGGTTTTTTAATAAGAGGTTTAATAATAGCCTGCTTAAAGGTTTTTGGCACGTATCCTAGTGTTAAGGATGAATTAATTATATCAAGAAGTGGACCTACGACCTCTGGAAGCATTTCTTTCAGTAGTTTAGTCGGCATTGGGTCTAGCATACATGTCGTTGATTTTGATGATTTGATAAGTTTAGATAATTCTTCCTCTCCTATAGCGGCGAATGATTCTAGTTTTACCTCAGGGACACTACAGTGCACTGTCTGAAGCGAAACTGTAGACGGTTGCATGTTTTTAATTTTCTCTCTAATATTATCAATCTTGCAGGTAAAGAAGTTCATAAAGTCATTACTGCTGTGCTCTATGGAAACGTCAGCAGTTGAATCTCTGTTTCTAGTTAATTTAGCCACTGTGTCAAATAAATACCTAGGATTATGTTTGTTTTCTATTAAGAGATTTGAAAAATAAGTAGATCTAGCATTTCTTATAGCCGTTCTGTACTCAATCATTTTTTCTTTCCACGAAAGGCGGAAAACTTCTAGTTTTGTTTTCTTCCAACTACGTTCAGCTTTTCTAACAGCTCGTTTTAGAGCCCGAGTGTGCTCATCATACCACGGCGTTGGATTAGTTTCCTTAATCTTCTTTAGACGTAAAGGAGCGACTGCATCTAATGTGCTGGAAAAGAGAGAGCCAATAGTTTCTGTTGCAGCATCGAGTTCTTCTAAGTTGTCAGGTATACTAAGGCGATGAAACTGCTCGGGGAGATTATTTATAAAGCAATCTTTAGTGGTAGACGTGATGGATCTACAATATTTATGGCTGGGTGGTGGTTTTGTAGCCTTGGCTAATTGTATTATACACGAGACTAAATAATGATCTGATATATCATCACTCTGCTGTAGAATTTCAACAGCATCAATATCAATTCCATGCGACAGTATTAGATCTAAGGTATGATTACGACAATGAGTGGGTCCTGACACGTGTTGTCTAACTCCAATAGAGTTTAAAATGTCTGCAAATGCCAATCCAAATGCGTCTTTATTATTATCTACATGGATATTAAAATCACCAACAACAAGGACTTTATCCGCAGCCAGTACTAACTCTGATAGAAAATCCGCAAATTCTTTGATAAAGTCAGTATGGTGCCCTGGTGGCCTGTATACAGTAGCCAGCACAAATGTCAACTTACATAATGTTACATAAAGCACCATCACTTCAAAGGAATTATATTTGAAATTCTTTTGAATTGTTCTGAATATATTACTATAAATTACAGCAACACCTCCCGCTTTGCCTTTCTGTCGAGGATTGTGTCGATAATCATAACCTTGAGGACTAGATTCATTTAAAGTAATGTAATCGTCTGGTTTTAGCCAGGTTTCTGTCAAACACAGCAAGTCTAGTTTATTGTCTGTGATAATTTCATTTACAATAAGTGCTTTTGAAGAAATAGATCTAATATTCAGTAACCCAAGCTTTATCATTTGTTTATCTGATTTATCTGTGATTTTCATTTTTTGAACATCAATTAAATTTTTACCCTTAAAAGGTTTCGGAAGTTTTTTTGTATTTACTAGTTTGAGGTACAGACACAGTCTCTATGTGATAATATCTAGGTGAAAGAGTTTCTATGTACTGTGAATTATTTGAGTTCTGTGACGTGAGGCGGCTAGCAGACGGTCGGTTTAGCCAGTTTGTCTGCGTCCTGATCTGGGCCCTGGTTTGTCACGTTTCAGCTCTAAGACTATTTGCCAAATTTCTAGATAGAAGAGCAGCACCATCCCGGGAGGGATGAATACCATCTCTTTTCAACAGATCAGGTCTGCCCCAAAAGCTTTTCCAATTGTCTATGAAACCTATATTATTCTGTGGACACCACTTAGACAGCCAGCCATTGAGTGATGATAACCTGCTAACTATCTCATCACTCCGACGAACAGGAAGGGGACCAGAGCAAATTACTTCTGCTGACATTGAATTTGCGAGTTCACACACCTCTTTAATGTTAATTTTAGTGATCTCCGACTGGCGAAGTCGAACATCATTTGTGCCGACGTGGATAATGATTTTAGAATATTTACGTTTAGCATTAGCCAGCACTTTTAAATTTGCTTTGATGTCAGGTGCTCTGGCCCCCGGCAAACATGTGACTATGGTGGCTGGTGTCTCTATTTTCACGTTCCGTGTAATAGAATCGCCAATAACTAGGGCACTTTCAACAGGATTCTCAGTGGGTGCGTCACTGAGTGGGGAGAACCTGTTTGATGTTCTAATCGGAACGGAAGAGTGGTGTTTGTTCTTGCCATTATGCCGCCTCACAGTCACCCAGTTAGCCTGCTGCGTGGCTTCTACAACCGGAACCGAATGTGCAGTGTTTACTAGGCTAGTCGCATCCAAAGCAGTATCTAAGGCCCTTTCATTCTCACTATCCTCAATTAAAGTTTGGATGCGTGTCTCTAATTCTGAGATTCTCTCTGTCAGCCTGACAATATCCCTGCATTTATCACATGTGTAAGTCTCACTGCTGACAGAAAGAGCTAAACTGTACATGTTGCATTTAATACACATGATAATCGTCGGACATGACTGACCGTGTGTTTGATGAACGCCGTCCGAAAAACTGCAACGCACACGGGACTCGCTGGCTGGATGTCTCGGTCGCTTGCCGGTGCCTGGGGCGAGGGTGATGTGCGGGACGCTGTACCTCGCGGTGGATCGATGAATGCCGGGCAGCAACGTCTCCACAGCTTCCCGATCTGGCGAGGACAGATCAGAATAACATACATCGGATAAATCCGCCATTAAATCGACAAGGAAGGTTGGTTTAGAGGAAAAAAAGAAAGTAGACGGTAGCTAGCAGGCTAGCGGGCTATGGCTAACACTAGGTGATTACGCTGGTGGATTGCTAGTAATAAATCGTTCCGTTTAGTAATACTATGCAATAGGTTAAGTAATCTAGTGAAAAATAAGAATGTTATATTATGTGAATAGGAATTAAGAGAAGGATTTAGGATAAACTCCGCGAAGCTCCGAGCGTAGGTCAGACAGCAGGCAGCAGCGTTGAGCAGCGTTGAACCGGAAGTCGTGACGTAAGGAACCCTCATTTATATAGCGCTTTTTACAATGCAGATTGTGTCAAAGCAGCTTTACACTGATAATTGGTATATAATTTTTCCTTTTAAAGAATAGTGTCAGTGCAGGCAGATCAAAAGCACTGTTGAATAAATGTCAAGGATACTGTTGAATATTAAATGTCAAGTCAAATTAAATTAAATTAAATTAGGGCTGCATGATTAATCGTAATTTATCACGATAACGATATCTGCTTCTCTCGATTGATTTTAAATAATCGTCACGATATTGGCCCGCTCTATGAAAATGAACATAATTTGGAAATATTGGAAGTAATATTAGGAATTTCGCTGTTTTATCTTTTGAAGTTCCTAAAGGTTTTACCATTTTTCATAATGTTGATCAGCTAGAAATGATTTTTCTTTGCTTTACGAATTTGCCGGGCAATTTGAATCTGGTTTGTCTTATTGCAAACGAATTGTGTTGCTTTAAAATCTAATGTGAATACATATTACAAAGCGCTCACCAAAACCATGTTTTGTATTGATTTACCATCTAACGAAGTTATCATAGTTAGTTGGTAGTGGTACCCACTAGTAATAACATATCAAAAATATTCAAAAATGTCTGAATACTTTTTGGTTTGGCTGTAAATATATATTATACACACACACACACACAGCCGACTCACCAACCTAAAGTGTTTTCTGCATCCCTCCGCCACCCTCTCTCCTCACTCTCGGCTGGTTCCAATCACAGCCAGGGTTACAGGGATTAGCCTACTCTGGGTTTGGGCTGAATTCTGAGCTCGAAGCCCTCGATCCCCTCTGACAGCACGCCAAATACACTCATCTTACTCGTTCACTCTATTCGATAATTTGTAAGTGTGAACTTGTGAAAACAACTGCCACAGGTAATCTGACATTATTTATTTATTTATTTATTATTTATTTTTGGCATTTTATTATGATAGGATAGTGAGTAAACAGGAAGCAAAGTGGGAGAGAGAAAGGGGGGACGGGATCAGGAAAGGTCCACGAGCCAGAACTGAACTCGTGTCACTCGAGCTGCCCCACAAAGCTATCAGGATATTATTTTCAACTTGACCACAATGTCTTCATTGAAATCATTCAATACATTTTGCCTGTACATAAATGAACTTTTATGTTATGTCATCACAGATTAAAATCTATAAATTAAAATATTTATTGCATTTATGAAGAAAAGGCTCAGCACAAGGTCGTTGTCTTGTCTTTGGGCTAATTGCTGAGGCAGATTGCCAGCAACAGCCATTTTAGGATTGATTGTGATTTGGTATTAGTGAGCTAGGATTCCTCTTGACTACTCATAACTAAAATGCTTTGTGAAATATTCTTAGAGCAAAAATGTAAGAGTCCTAAATTTAGGACAGACACACCCGTTATTTTTAAGAGTCTCTCCTAAATTGGCAAGTTAGGAGCTACTTTTAGCCTTACAATGTTTTGTGAATACGGCCCCTGGTCTTCACACAAAGCAATCGTTTGGCTTTGGAAGTCTTGCAATATTTGTCATTTTTGAACAAATTATTGTGGTTGTACTTTTATCTGCCCAGTATGTGTTTTATATATAAATATATCTTTTAGAAATACTGATATTGAGTCAGGGTTAGGTTCAGGGTTAGAAATAAATACTGATCAGTGATGATTTAACTCTGAGGATTTTGCTTTTCAAAAATGTTAAACAATGTGAAAGGGCCCGTCATCATCAAGTGCTCCATCTGGAATAGTTTCACTACTGATTTACAGTTTAAACCTACAATTTGCAGTATTTATTTGAAAATAAGTGGTCATTTTTAAACAATGCAAACGCTCATTGGCTAAAGTTACACTACGAGGGATGTTTTTGTTCATGGCATTCACATTTTCGCCCGATCAAAAAAACAACAGCTGGACTCTCCCAAACCCATCTATAACCCTTAACATTAAACATGTAACGTCTGCAGAATAAATTGCATCATGGGCCACAAATAGTATCAATTCTTACGTCTCCACATTTTTAATTTAGTTTGTGTTGACACAGATTGCCATCTTCTCTCGCTTGTCTACTATCGCAGTGAAGAAATGGAATTTTTGACGCCATATATAGGTGATTCTCCAGGAGCTTATCTGTCATAGTGTGGAAATGCCTTATCTGTCATCAGCAGTGACTTTATTCATTTTTAACAGCTTTCACCCATGTTCAGATTTATAGCCGTTTTGTCCTTGCTCAAAGCCTTGTGCTTCAACCCTGGGCAAATAGAAGCAGCGATTGAATGGAAGCCTTTTTAATGTCTCTCTCCCAAGGCCCATCAGCAGTGCACGTAGGCCAGGTTTAATCTCGCTTCAGATTGAACTACATGCAGGGGCAGCTCTCAGAGTCATGATCGATACCTCCGCTTTGATTATTGCTTAACATCATATTGAACGGGTGGCAGAATGAGTTCTCAGAACCTCTGTTAATTGCGTACTAAAGGTACAGTGCTGCACAATACAAAAGCATGGTGCTTCAATAGGGGAAGCTTATTTTTAGGACCATTAAGATTTTAAGCTATTGTGAAGGCTAATCATTATAAAAAGACATTAAAACTAGAAAGTTTGTGAACCCTTCAGAATTTTGTATATTTCTGAATAAATTTGCAATAAACAATTAACTTTTTTTTTATTTATTTTTTTATTTTTTTATTTATTCCATGGTGAAAACAAAATTTGCGTACATTTCTCATGTTTTTGCTTTTCAGTGACAGACATTCTTGCCTGTTTATGGACATTTTTGCTTTAATAAAACAGGGCCTGCTAACCTCACACCTGATTTATCCAATAAATTATCTGTCTCCATTTACATCTTTAAAAGAACTAAGAATCCTAGAGTTCATCATAGTTTCTCCAACAAAGATATTTGGACTGAATTGAGCTGGAAAATGATAGTAACTTTGCAACAACAATACTGTTATTGAACTGAACTGATAAAGACAATACTATTTGTTACATTGCAAATGCTGTATACAGTTTACAAAAAAAGAGCAGTATAAGTTAATCGATTTGAAATGTGAAATGTTGACGAATATCAATAGGATTGCCTTCCATTCCATTGCCTTTTCCCCACCATTATAAGGCTTATATTATACAGACATGTTGAAACACATGGCTTTGTGGATAAAGGATTGGATATTAAAACCCAAAGGATCCATTTTTCCATTTGTAATGAGAATAAATTTAACTGTGCTAAACATGGGCAAAATCAAACAAACAAACAAACAAAAAAAATTGTAAATAATAATATTGAAAGGGCTGTGAGTTTGCATGCTCTCCCTGTGCTCTGGTTTATCCCACAGTCCAAAGACATGCAGCATAGGTGAACTAGAAACACTGCAAGTCTGTCTGTAAGTGTGAATGTGTATGTCTTTGTGGGTTAGCACTGTTATGGACTGGCTATTTGTCAGGGAAACTTGAGTTTCCCTGCCCCAACTCCCACAGAATCCCTCTGGAAGTACATTACCCTACAAATATACTTGACATTTGCGAGATGAAAGAAAAACTCAACAAGGTTCTCTCTTTGAGTTAATTTCATTCTGATTGCATCTGAAAATGGTTGGCTAAAAATGCTTTTGGGAAAATTAATTTTTATTTTAAGAGCAAGGAAAAGCATGGTTCAGCAAAGCAGGGGTTAATTTGTTATGCTAAACAGCTAGACCTTGACCCCTTGCAGAGATTCAAAATGAGGAATAGAGCAATGATACTCAATTTTAGGAAGAGTTGAGGACACAACGCAGGAGTTCTAGTTCAGCTGCTGTTAGAATGAGGCTGGGAAAAAAGAATAAATAAAAAAAGGATAAAAAGAAAAGGAAAAAAAAAAAAAGATTAATAGCCTGTCAGAGAAAGTGGAAGCTAATAACATGGATCACTGAAATCAAAAGCTACTGGTTTGTGTTTCAGAGCTGGATAAATATGTTTGAGAGAATGGACCAGCCGTTAGGACAAATCCTTGAAAATGTTTATTATCTGAAAGACTGGTGCCATGAGGATTTCAACAAACAAACTGGCAAAACGCTCAGTGATCGAACATAAAGTGCACCAAGTTTGTGGCAAAGATGTAAAAGCAAGTCAAACCAAAAAATTAAAATCTCATCTTCAGAAACTCAGTACTGGGGTGGAATATTGCTCTATGCTGCAGCTGAACATATTGTACAATTAGTTCTAGACTTTCTTCATTACTAAAACAATACTGATTATTATTCTTAGTTAATGATGCATTTAATCTGTTTGTCAGAAAATTACTGCTAAAGACCACTGTCTCTTAAATGCATTACATTACCGCCAACTGATACAATCCTCTCCAAAATATGTATTGTTAGACACAACACAAGTGGGAATAAAGGATATTAAGACAGTCGGGATAAAGCAAATTGAAACAAACACAACTATTATTCAAAAAACACTACTCTTTTTTTTTTAATCACTTCTTCCTGCTATTTCATGGCTTCTTCTGTCTATCTCTCAGACTGATATACTTAATACAGTTTTGTTAACTGGTTTTGATTGTTGATAGCACACAAAATGGATAAATAGATCCAATCAAATCAAAAGATCCTTCCTAGTGTGGAGATTCAATCTAGCATTTGTTTAACAATCTACTAACTATGTTTTTAAAGAGCTTTGTAAAAAGTTTCGATATTTTGTTATGTCTAAACTGAACAACTCAATAATTACTTTCCTCTGTACATTTATTCTTTGGCATATTTGAAAGTGAAATTAATATTATCATGCTTCCACAGCAGGTTCTTGTATACTGTAAATGGGTATATATTATTAAAACAGGATGGAGTATTGACCAAGTATTTATTTATTTTTATTTTTTTTCCTGGACATTTTACTTTTTTACGATTTTTCTGTCACTTGTGTCATTTTCCCTTATGGTTAGCACATTGAAATTTATTTTCATAACAAATGAAAAATTGATGTGTAATGATTTACCGTTTGATGAAACTATCATAGTTGGTTAAAGTAAGCGCCATCTACAGGCCTATTATGTGGCTAAAACACTCAAAATGGCGAAGCGAAATGGCCTACATATTCATACTGTATATATATATACATTTCAATGGCATGTCGCATGAAGTTTGAGAATATGGAATGGAATAAAAATCTGAATATATGGAATGAAAATTGAGTAAATGAAATGAGAGTGTACATATATGGAATGACACTCTGAAAATGGAAAGAAACTTGAAAATATTTAAAAGTTAATCATTATATTTATAGTATGATGTCTGAGTATATGGAATGAATCAGAGACACTCTCCCAGTTTAAATCTAGAAAAAAGGCACATCTCTTTAGCCAAGCATTCACATACATCTCATAATCTCGTATTTCCGTTATATCAGATCAAATGCACATTATCTTTAGTTAATGTTATGAACAGCAGCTATGCTAATTATTCTCCATTTGTTATTCTCCGGTTTGATCACGGGATACCTAGTTTAGATCCAGCCTCTTATGAAGACTTCATGCCTCAACACCTGTTAAGAGATGATCCCAAACCCTGCAAGGACTTCAGATGAAGCTAACTCTGAATCAAAATGCACCAGTGCTAATTTTTGTTATACACTGTAATCATTATGTTCACAACTTGTAATAATTACATCAACGAGCTGATTGTTTCTGCCTAAAGTTAATAAATGATGTTAGCTAACTGTGTGATTTGTATATGTACATTTCTGAAATACATTTCTTGGACACAGTCACCTCTGATAACAGATCACTCTAAATTGTAATGTAGACACATGCATTTTCTGTAAAGCTGCTTTGAAACAACATGTTTTGTGAAAAGTGCTATACAAATAAATGTGAATGTAATTGAAATATGGACAAATATTGTCTATGTTTCACCCAAACATGGTTTGAAACAACCCAGCATTTTTTAGAGTGTGTATATATACACCAATCAGGCATAACAATATGACCACCTTCTTAATATTGTGTTGGTCCCTCTTTTGGTCCCTCTAGACCCCTGAAGGTGTGCTGTTGTATCTGCACCAAGATGTTAGCAGCAGATCCTTTAAGTCCTGTAAGTTGTGAGGTGGAGCCTCTTTGGATTGGACTTGTTTGTTCAGCACATCCCACAGATGCTCGATTGGATTGAGATCTGGGGAATTTGGAGGCCAAGGCAACACCTCAAACTCGTTGTTGTGCTCCTCAAACCATTCCTGAACCATTTCTGCTTTGTGGCAGGGCAAATTATCCTGCTGAAAGAGACCACAGCCACCAGGGAATACCGTTTCCATGAAAGGGTGTACATGGTCTGCAACAATGCTTAGGTAGGTGGTACGTGTCAAAGTAACATCCACATGGATGGCAGGACCCAAGGTTTCCCAGCAGAACATTGCCCAAAGCATCACACTGCCTCCGCTGGCTTGCCTTCTTCCCATAGTGCATCCTGGTGTCATGTGTTCCCCAGGTAAGAGACGCACACGCACCCGGTCATCCATGTGATGTAAAAGAAAACATGATTCATCAGACCAGAACACCTTCTTCCATTGCTCCGTGGTCCAGTTCTGATGCTCACGTGTCCACTGTTGGCTCTTTCGGCGGTGGACAGGGGTCAGCATAGACCCCCTGACTGGTCTGCAGCTATGCAGCTCCATATGCAACAAACTGATGCACTGTGTATTCTGACACCTTTCTATCAGAACCAGCATTAACTTCTGGAGCAATTTGAGCTACAGTAGGTCATCTGTTGGATCGGACCACACAGGCCAGCCTTCGCTCCCCACGTGCATCAATGAGCCTCGGCCGCCCATGACCCTGTCGCCAGTTCACCACTGTTCCTTCCTTGGAGCACTTTTGATAGATACTGACCACTGCAGACCGGGAACACCCCACAAGAGCTGCAGTTTTGCATATGCTCTAACCCAGTTGTCTAGCCATCACAATTTGGCCCACATCAACTTTGAAGACAAAATGTTCACTAGTGTTATTCACTTCATCACTTCACCTGTCAGTGGTTATAATGCCTGATCAGTGTGTAAATTATAGTGATAGACACCCATTTTTTCTTTACATTTGAGCCACTGGCTCTGAGGAACTGCACATCCCTGATTTAATTTTTACATAAGTCCTAAATTCCTCCACTTTGTCTCTAACAATATCAGTGTCAGCTCCTTTGTAAACCTTCAGCTCCTTTGTTAACCATGGCTTATTATTAGGAAAAAAATCTGACTTTTACAGTATGTTCACAAAACTTTATATAAGATGTAATAATATCCAGAAGTTCATAAACAACAAGGCACAAGTCAAATCTGTACTGGCAAAACAACAATTAAGTTCCTCTACTGTCCTCCAACAACTGCTGTACAGTTTGTGAGACAGGTTTTTCATGTTTAATCTTCTGTTGGTATCTCTGCAGTAGGTGGATAATATTGTGGTCTGATTTGCCTAAAGCGGGTCAGCACACTGCTTTATAAGCATCTCCTATATTCCCAAAGCATTTATCCAGCGCTTGTGTTGAACGTGTCAGAAATGTGATGTATTGTTGAAGAGCTGGAAGATGAGAATACAAATCACAGGTATAGAATTCTCCAAGTACAAACACCGGTTGACTCATGGACCCAGTGCATCATTAAAGCATCTTGTGATTTTATCAGCAGCTTCAGTATTATTCGGTCCAGAGCTGCTTTATAGATGAATTGAACATTTCATATTTGATGATCTTTATACAGTCATTGAATAGAACTGAATCAACACTGAACTGACTTCAGCTGAACAATTAAATTATTGCCTTTTAAGAGCTGCTTTACAGCAGAATTGAACTCTGTTTGCATCATTGAATCATTTTCCTGTTTATTAATGTAAAGCTGCTTTGTATAAAGTGCTATATAAATTATCTTACTACACATCATTGTTACTATGTGTGAATCCAGCAGAATGTGCTAAGGGTCATGACAACAAAGTGGCTCACATGCAGAATTTTATTTAGCTACACAGAACAAGATCCTTAAACCTATTTCCTTCAGGAATTGCAAATGTAGTTACTTTTTAGTTTAAAGGGAGGCTTATTGTGATAATACACCTTAAAGACAAGAGACTCTTGTGTATTCTCACTGTGATCCTGATGTATGACCTTGAAGACCAGTCGAAGGCTAGAAGCAGCTGCAGGTGAATTATAACTAGTGGATTTACTTGTTATAATTCACAAGGCAGTGATCTTTCATCCTTTTCAATGTTCTCACAAGATCCAAGGTCCACAACCCTGAGTTGTGGTGAAATACAAGCTTACTTATACAGACGACACACACACGACGACACAAGACTCATCTATGCATTAGAAATAAATACGTAACATTGTAACCACTATATATTTGTGGAGTATATGGGTGGAGATTTTGGTAACAATTGTCATTTCTTTTGTCATTATCATTTATTTAAAGGTGCCATCGAATTGAAAATTGAATTTACCTCGGCATAGTTGAATAACAAGAGTTCAGTACATGGAAATGACATACAGTGAGTCTCAAACTCCATTGTTTCCTCCTTCTTATATAAATCTCATTTGTTTAAAAAACCTCCGAAGAACAGGCGAATCTCAACATAACACCGACTGTTACGCAACAGTCGGGGTGTACGCCCCCAATATTTGCATATGCCAGCCCATGTTCCCAACATTATGAAAGGCATTAGACAAGGGCAGGCAGTATAAACGTCTGGATCTGTGCACAGCCGAATCATCAGACTAGGTAAGCAAGCAAGAACAATAGCGAAAAATGGCAGATGGAGCGATAATAACTGACATGATCCATGATATCATGAGTTTTTTGTAGTGATATTTGTAAATTGTCTTTCTAAATGTTTCGTTAGCATGTTGCTAATGTACTGTTAAATGTGGTTAAAGTTACCATCGTTTATTACTGTATTCACAGAGACAAGAGTCGTCGCTATTTTCATTATTAAACACTTGCAGTCTGTATAATTCATAAACACATCTTCATTCTATATAAATCTCTCCAACAGTGTAGCATTAGCCGTTAGCCACGGAACATAGCCTCAAACTCATTCAGAATCAAATGTAAACATCCAAATAAACACTGTACTTACGCAATTAGACATGCTGCATGACGAACACTTTGTAAAGATCCATTTTGAGGGTTATATTAGCTGTGTGAACTCTGTTTATGCAACGATAGAGTCAAGGGCTCTGGGGGGGGCGGAGAGCGCAAGCAATTAAAGGGGCAGCAGCCCTGAATCCGCGCATTTCTAATTATGCCCCAAAATAGGCAGTTAAAAAAAATATTTAAAAGAAAATCTATGGGGTATTTTGAGCTGAAACTTCACAGACACATTCAGGGGACACCTTAGACTTATATTACATCTTGTAAAAAAAAAAGTTCGATGGCACCTTTAAATTAATTTAATGTTGTAATGTTTCTATTGGAGACATGCTATAATATGCACTTGTTTTCTGTCTTTGTTTTTTTTTTTTTTTTTTGTATGAAGTGAAGTTCTCACACATTTTTTGTTTTGGATAGACAATGCAATATCAGCATGGTCAGCTTCTTAGATGTTGACCATTTGACATACATTATATGAAATATGATAATTAAACCTTTCAGAAAACCACATAAAATCACTTAGAGGATTCTGTTCTTAATTGGATCACTCTAAAACAGTGTACTGAAAAAAATAAATACATAAATAACATTTACTGTGTTTCACTATACTGCTTCAGGTAACTCTCCCACCACTGACCCTATGATCACAGTGCAAAGCAATGTAAAGAGGACATGGAGTCTGAAGTAGAATCCATTTGCAGAGGATTTATTGAGCAGCAACAGAAACAAACCAATATCGTAGACAGGCAGTGGGTCAATACCGGAAAATCAGTCCAATCTGTGAACATACACAAGGGAGAATCCAAAGGCAAAGTGGCAGGCAGGCAATAGGTCCAAACACAGATATCACTCCAATCAGGCAGCTAAATCAGAAGGGATAATCCAGACAATCAAAAACAAACAGGCAGAATCATACACGTGGTCAGCAAACAGGAATACAAGGTAAGGCAGTGTAACTGGAAATACTTCGCAAAGCATGGATGTAGCTTCTCTGGCTAAATAGTCACCAAACAAGAAGTCAAGGTAGAAGCAGCAGAGGGAGTAGATCTCAGTCAGTATTCAGGGGATGGCTCCTTCTGCTGGTGTGGCATTACAGAACCCCCTCCTCTAGGAGCGTCTCCTGATGCTCTCCGAGGCCGCCCCCTTGGTCGTGGTGCTGGTCGGTCGGGTCTGGCTCGATGAAACTCCTCGATGAGAGACGGGTCCAGAATGTCACGGGCGGCTACCCATGATCTCTCCTCAGGTCCGTAGCCCTCCCAGTCCACTAGATACTGGAGCTGACCCCCTCTGCGCCTCGAGTCCAACAACAGGTTTACCCTATAAGCAGGGACACCTTCAATGTCCAATGGCGGTGGTGGCTCTTGAGCATTGTTGTTGGGGCCAGGCTCCGGGTGGACTGGTTTCAGGAGGGAAACAAAGGAGGGAGAGATACGGTAGTTAGCAGGAAGCTCTAATTGGTAAGTGACCTCATTAATTCTTCATAGAATTTTAAAAGGGCCCTTGGGTTGAGCTTCCTGCTTGGTAGCCGCAACTTGAGATCTCTGGTGGAGAGCCAGACCCGTTGTCTAGGTTGATAAGGAGGATGTGGGCGGCGGCGTTGGTTAGCCTGCAGTTCCTGAGTTCTCATTGCTCTCTGCAGATGGACATGAACACTGTCCCACACCCTCTCGCTGCGTCGAATCCAGTTGTCCACTGCTGGGACTGATGAGGGTTCTCCGGACCAAGGGAACAGGGGGGGTTGGAAGCCTAGGACACACTTGAAGGGGGTTATACCTGTAGATGAGTGAACCAATGAATTTTGGGCATATTCTGCCCAGGGTAGGAATTCTGACCAACGGTGTTGTTCTCTACTACAGTATGTTCGGAGGTATCTGCCGATTTCTTGATTCAGACACTCCACTTGGCCGTTTGCTTGAGGGTGATAACCCAAGGTGAGGCTGATGTTGATATCAAGGTGCTTACAGAAGGCCTTCCAAACCTGAGAAGTGAATTGGGTGCCTCTGTCGCTAACTATGTCATCAGGTAGACCATAGACTCAGAAGACATGATGAAATAAGGCTTGGGCAGTCTCCATGGCTGTGAGGAGTCCCTTTAATGGTACCAGACGGCAAGATTTGAAGAAGCGGTCAATGATGACTAGAATAGTGGTTAATCCGTTTGAAGGGGGTAGATCAGTGACAAAATCTATGGAGAGGTGAGACCAGGGACGTTGGGGAATTGGTAATGGTTGTAGGAGGCCTGAGGGTAATTCCTTGGGGGTCTTAGATTGAGCACAGACTTGGCATGATTTTACATAGTCTGTAATGGCTTGTGACATAGCTGGCCACCAGAACATGTTTTGTAACAACTGGAGGGTGTGAGATATACCAGGATGACCTGAGCCAATGGATGAATGGACCCACTGCATGACACGGAGGCGTAAACTTTGTGGTACATATTGTTTGCCAGGTGGGCAGTTGGAGGGTGCTGGTTCTGATTGTTGTTCTTTCTGAATTTCCTCCATGACATCCCAAGTTACAGGAGCTAAGACAATGGATGGTGGAAGAATGGGTTCAGGATGGACATTGTCAGTGGTCATTGCCTTACTGTTCTTACTGCCTGGCCTATAGGTTACAGTAAACTGGAAGCGGGTGAAGAACAGCGACCATCAAGCTTTGCGTGGGTTCAGACGTTTTGCACTCTTTATGTATTCAAGGTTTTTATGGTCAGTTATGATCTGGAATGGATGTGCTGCACCTTCTAGCCAGTGTTGCCATTCTTCAAGGGAGGATTTCATGGAAAGAAGTTCATTGTTTCCACCTCATAGTTTCTTTCGGCTGCCGTTAACTTCCTGGAGAAGAATGCACAAGGATACAGTTTGCTTGGTTGACCATGTCATTGAGAAAGTACCTCCCCGATTCCACAGTTGGATGCGTCTACCTCCACGATGAAGGGCAGATCGGGGTCTGGATGTTTCAAGATGGGTGCTGTGGTGAATCTCTCTGTCAGGGAGTTGAAAGCGTTGTTGGCTTCATCTGTCCACCTTAATTTTGTAGGTTTTCCCTTCAAGAGAGAGGTCAGAGGTGATGCTATCATGCTATAGTTACGAATGTAACGTCTATAGAAGTTTGCAAATCCCAGAAATGGTTGGAGTTCTTTCACTGTTGAGGGCTGAGGCCATTCAGTGACTGCTTTCACTTTGGTTGTATCCATTTTCACCCCTAAAGCCTCTACAACGTTCAGCAGAACTATCAAATTTGTCAGGAAGAGCAAGGCTTACCGTGTTCAGCGAGGGTGGAGGAAGTGAGCAGATGTAGTGAGGCAGATGTTCATTGACTGATCGGAGTTGAACGAGCTGCTCTTGAAAGCCCTTTATGGCTTCTGTCTGGTAAGCTAATGCTGCTTGCAGGTTGGCTACCTCTGCTGGATTCTTGTTTCACAAAGTATTCTGTAAAGAGGACGTGGAGTCCGAAGTAGAATCCATTTGCAGAGGATTTATTGAGCAGCAACAGAATCAAACAGATATCATAGACAGGCAGTGGGTCAATACCAGAAAATCAGTCCAATCAGGCAGCCAAATCAGAAGGGATAATCCAGACAATCAAAGACAAACAGGAAGAATCATACACGTGGTCAGCAACCAGGAAAACAAGGAAAATGCTTGGTAAGGCAGTGTAACTGGCAATACTTCGCAAAGCATGGATGTAGCTTCTCTGGCTAAATAGTCACCAAACAGGAAGTCAAGGTAGAAGCAGCAGAGGGAGTAGATCTCAGTCAGTATTCAGGGGATTTGGGTTGTACTTGTAGTCGATTTCAATGTTTTATTTATGATAATAACACTATAACCCTATAAGCAGGGACACCTTCAATGTCCAATGCTCTTGAGCATTGTTGTTGGGGCCAGGCTTCGGGTGGACCGGTTTCAAGAGGTACCCATGAAAGGAGGGAGAGATACGGTAGTTAGCAGCAAGCTCTAATTGGTAAGTGACCTCATTAATTCTTCGTAGAATTTTAAAAGGGCCCATATACTTTGGGTTGAGCTTCCTGCTTGGTAGCCGCAACTTGAGATCTCTGGTGGAGAGCCAGACCCGTTGTCTAGGTTGATAAGGAGGATGTGGGCGGCGGCGTCGGTTAGCCTGCAGTTCCTGAGTTCTCAATGCTCTCTGCAGATGGACATGAGCACTGTCCCACACACTCTCGCTGCGTCAAATCCAGTCATCCACTGCTGGGACTGATGAGGGTTCTCCGGACCAAGGGAACAGGGGGGGTTGGAAGCTTAGGACACACTTGAAAGGGGTTATACCTGTAGATGAGTGAACCAATGAATTTTGAGCATATTCTGCCAAGGGCAGGAATTCTGACCAACGGTGTTGTTCTCTACTACAGTATGTTCGGAGGTATCTGCCGATTTCTTGATTCAGGTGCTCCACTTGGCCGTTCGCTTGAGAGTGATAACCCGAGGTGAGGCTGATGTTGATATCAAGGTGCTTACAGAAGGCCCTCCAAACCTGAGAAGTGAATTGGGTGCTTCTGTCGCTGACTATGTCATCAGGTAGACCATAGACTCGGAAGACATGATGAAATAAGGCTTGGGCGGTCTCCATGGCTGTGAGGAGTCCCTTTCATGGTACCAGACGGCAAGATTTGGAGAAGCGGTCAATGATGACTAGAATAGTGGTGAATCCATTTGAATGGGGGTAGATCAGTGACAAAATCTATGGAGAGGTGAGACTAGGGACATTGGGGAATTGGTAATGGTTGTAGGAGGCCTGAGGGTAATTCCTTGGGGGATTTTAGTTTGAGCACAGACTTGGCATGATTTTACATAGTCTGTAATGCCTTATGACATAGCTGGCCACCAGAATGTGTTTTGTAACAATTGGAGGGTGTGAGATATACCAGGATGACCTGAGCCAATGGATGAATGGACCCACTGCATGACACGGAGGCGTAAACTTTGTGGTACATATTGTTTGCCAGGTGGGCAGTTGGAGGGTGCTGGTTCTGATTGTTGTTCTTTCTGAATTTCCTCCATGACATCCCAAGTTACAGGAGCTAAGACAATGGATGGTGGAAGAATGGGTTCAGGATGGACATTGTCAGTGGAGAGGTCATACTGTCTAGACAGAGCGTCGGCCTTACTTTTCTTACTGCCTGGCCTATAGGTTACAGTAAACTGGAAGTGGGTGAAGAACAGCGACCATCAAGCTTGGCGTGGGTTCAGACATTTTGCACTCTTTATGTATTCAAGGTTATGGTCAGTTATGATCTGGAATGGATGTGCTGCACCTTCTAGCCAGTGTTGCCATTCGTCAAGGGCGGATTTCATGGAAAGAAGTTCCTTGTTTCCCACATCATAGTTTCTTTCGGCTGCCGTTAACTTCCTGGAGAAGAATGCACAAGGATACAGTTTGCTTGGTTGACCATGTCGTTGAGAAAGTACTGCCCCGATTCCACAGTTGGATGCGTCTACCTCCACGATGAAGGGCAGATCGGGGTCTGGATGTTTCAAGATGGGTGCTGTGGTGAATCTCTCTTTCAGGGAGCTGAAAGCGTTGTTGGCTTCATCTGTCCACCTTAATTTTGTAGGTTTTCCCTTCAAGAGAGAGGTCAGAGGTGATGCCATCATGCTATAGTTACGAATGTAACGTCTATAGAAGTTTGCAAATCCCAGAAATGGTTGGAGTTCTTTCACTGTTGAGGGCTGAGGCCATTCAGTGACTGCTTTCACTTTGGTTGTATCCATTTTCACCCCTAAAGCCTCTACAATGTTCAGCAGAACCATCAAATTTGTCAGGAAGAGCAAGGCTTACCGTGTTCAGCGAGGGTGGAGGAAGTGAGCGGATGTAGTGAGGCAGATGTTCATTGACTGATCGGAGTTGAACGAGCTGCTCTTGAAAGCCCTTTATGGCTTCTGTCTGGTAAGCTAATGCTGCTTGCAGGTTGGCTACCTCTGCTGGATTCTTGTTTCACAAAGTATTCTGTAAAGAGGACGTGGAGTCCAAAGTAGAATCCATTTGCAGAGGATTTATTGAGCAGCAACAGAATCAAACAGATATCATAGACAGGCAGTGGGTCAATACCAGAAAATCAGTCCAATCAGGCAGCCAAATCAGAAGGGATAATCCAGACAATCAAAGACAAACAGGAAGAATCATACACGTGGTCAGCAACCAGGAAAACAAGGAAAATGCTTGGTAAGGCAGTGTAACTGGCAAAACTTCGCAAAGCATGGATGTAGCTTCTCTGGCTAAATAGTCACCAAACAGGAAGTAAAGGTAGAAGCAGCAGAGAGAGTAGATCTCAGTCAGTATTCAGGGGATGGCTCCGTCTGCTGGCGTGGCGTTACAAACAACCTCAATAGAATGTGATTATGTAATAATTCTAGGCAAATGTGATAAATGAGTTCACTGCTGGCAAGCCAAATTAATCTGTAAAAAATAAAAGCTTTACAGCAAGACTTGCAGAAGTCTGTGTTCTTAATGATGAAGGACACACTGGGGAATTTGAACTATGTAGGGCTGAATGCACCACTGTACAAAAGAGCAACTAACAATGAACCATTGAACAATGTGATACTTGCCGTTTAGGTGTCTGAAATGGGCTTCCAGGGGAAAAAAGAAAAAAGACTTATTATTGAAGGATTGTACTAATGAGCAATAGGATTACATTCATGTATGGGCACAAAAGGAAACATGCATCCATGCCAATGTTTTACATCTTTTGTATTTGGTTCATAAGGCTATTTCATTGCATAAATTCTATTTACATCTCAAATAAATATTATGGCTTCATATGCTTATTCACTGAGCCAACTACAAATAAGACATTCTTAGGTTGATCCCCTAGAAAAAAAAAGAAAAAAAGAAAAAAAAGAAAAAAAATATGAATACTGAATATGAATATGAACACTGCAGTGGTATTAAAACAAGAATAAGAATTTAAGAATTTCAAATATCCTAACCAATAGCAAATATGGGCAAATGAAAAAAAAAAAAAGGGGGGGGGCTGTAATATGTTTGCAATTCCATTTAGTGACACTAGTGCCACAGAAATTAAATACTTCATCGTAAATTTGAGAGAGAGAGAGAGAGAGAGAGAGAGAGAGAGAGAGAGAGAGATGGACTGTCTTATTTTTTTTTTTTGCTTTAAAATGAATGCCAGTTACATTTGATTTCCAATGAAGCACCCATTAGTTTCAGGTCATTAGTTCATATTTCATAATATTATGTGATATCCACATTATTCCAAAATATCTTATACAATGGTGAAAAAACAGTATTATAATAAATCACAACCAATAATTAATTAATAACTTGAATGTCACTGTGTTACTGCTGAAAATGTTTTTCTCTGCCATAGTTTCCAAATCTCATTCATGCACTGAAAAAATTACTTTGATTTTACATTATTAATGTTTATACAGTCAAACCAAAATGTATTCAGACACCCTGAACATTTCATTCATTAATACAGTTTATTCACTATAGTTAAAAAAAAAATGGTAATAAAATATGACAAGATCTCAGAGTTAAACTTTGCCAGAACAAAATAATCTTAATTATGTCAGATAACACTTAAGCAAAACATGGTCAGGTCAAAGTGTCTGAATAATTTTTGGTTCCAAATTTTTATGAATTTTACTGGGTATAATATGTCACAGTTTACTTTATTTTGCTATCCTCACTTACATAAATGAACTATAGTGTCATGTACCCACTAGTAAACATATATCAAAAATATCAAAAATGTCTGAATCATTTTTGGTTTGACTGTATTAATCATATACAGTAGTGGCCAAAAGTGATGTCCGGTTTGGGGAAATTTACATCTATACCCTTAATTCAAATATTATTAAAAATTTGGTCAAGCTTTTGTAAGCGTATTGCACAGTTATACAACCCAAATTCCGGAAAAGTTGGGATGTTTTTTTTTTTTTTAAATTTGAATAAAATGAAAACTAAAAGACTTTCAAATCACATGAGCCAATATTTTATTCACAATAGAACGTAGATAACATAACAAATGTTTAAACAGAGAAATTTTACAATGTTATGCACAAAATGAGCTCAGTTCAAATTTGATGCCTGCTACAGGTCTCAAAGTAATTGGGACGGGGGCATGTTTACCATAGTGTAGCATCAGTTTTGGTGTTGAAATTTAGTCCCATTCTTGCCTGATATAGGTTTCCAGCTGCTGAAGAGTTTGTGGTCGTCTTTGGCATTTTTTTCTCTATAAGGTGAAAGATCTGGACTGCAGGCAGGTCAATTCAGCACCCAGACTCTTCTATGACAAAGCCATAGAGTTTTAGTTGGCATCTGCAGATGGCACGGCAGATTGTGTTTACCGACAGTGGTTTCTGGAAGTTTTCCTGGGCCCATTTAGTAATGTCACTGACACAATCATGCCAATGAGTGATGCAGTCTGAGGGCTCGAAGACCACGGGCATCCAATAAAGTTCTTCGGCCTTGTCCCTTACGCACAGAGATTTCTCCAGTTTATCTGAATCTTTTGATGATGTTATGCATTGAAGATGATGAGATTTGCAAAACCTTTGCAATTTGATGTTGATGAACATTGTTTTTAATTTTTTTACGTACTCTTTCACAGCTCTGCCCATCTTTACTTCTGAGAGACTCTGTCTCTCTAAGACATCCCTTTTATAGCTAATCATGTTACAGACCTGATGTCAATTAACTTAATTAGTTGCTAGATGTTCTCCCAGCTGAATCTTTTCAAAATTTCTTGATTTTTCAGCCATTTGTTGCCCCAGTGCCAACTTTTTTGAGACCTGTAGCAGGCACCAAATTTGAAATGAGCTCATTTAGTGGATAAAAGTGTAACATTTCTCAGTTTAAACATTTGTTATGTTATCTATGTTCTATTTTGAATAAAATATTGCCTTTTATATTACACTTTTAGTTTTCATTTTATTTAAATTTAAAAAACGTCCTAACTTTTCCGGAATTTAGGTTGTACTTGTAGTCGATTTCAATGTTTTATTTATGATAATAACACAATGAAACATGCCAAATTGTGCAGACATAATTTTTGGCCAGGCTGTCATACAAAGAAATTATGTGATGATTTGAATAAGGGACTATGACTACAGAGGAAAGGTAAACTGAGGAGAACAAATCAATAAATACATGCAAAAACAAGAGAGAATGGAATATTAATAACAGTCAATGTTTGCTTTTTCTTGTCAGCTTTTAGTTTTTTTCTATGCATTTTTTTTTTTTTTTTGCATAGTAGAATAAAAAACTGTAGCTGTAGTTTGCCATTTTCCTAAATATTTTCCACAGACAAATACATTAACCACATTTAGTGTTTCCTTTCAAAAGGGAACTCAACGCTGCGTCAAGCGCTAGGGGACCCGCCTCCATGGGAACCGGTGTCACATATCCAATCTTGGCAATATCATATTGAACGGCAACAGCCCATGACATCATAACAATGTGACCCGATTGTATATAAGGGGCGCCTAGATAACATGTCATCCTCTTTTCGTCTTCAGGGACTGTTTCGTGGCAATTATGAAATGCACAGAGGTTTACTAAGTGTGTGGGTCTGTGTCCTCGTTATCTGACACCAGATGACACACATGGAATGTTCCACACAAATTCATGTCCGTGGGTAAAAAATGAGGAAGTTCGATCTTTAGTTTTAGTTTAAAATGTCCTGTTTGCTTCACCTGGTGGACTTTCACTGACAAACAGGACATCTGGTTTCATGGAGCACCCATCACGAAGAAAAAGTACACATTGTTCACTTATATTCATAACCAACATTGTAACAATACCAAAATGATTGATAATAGGGGGAACTTTTTCTCAAAAACATTTTCCAACACTTGCATCACACCATACTTGAGTGGAAATGTGATTTTGTAGTTTCTCATTTTATTTCCCAATGATTTTGTCTACTGTTGAGTCTGTATGTGTATATGTTCTTCTCTTCATTGGGAGAGCACAGGGGTTGAGTGCGCTTTAGGTGAATGAATGGTACTGTCTCTTCTCATTACAGCTGTGCTGTAAACAAAATAAAGCCCCAAACCAGCAGTGGCAGAAGATCCGACCGCTCCAATGCTCCCCTAAACCCTTGGGAAATTTGTGTATCTCTGCATTAAGGACCTGGATTACATACAGCAGGACCACAAGTAGACATTGTCAGCTTAGACAAACACAAATAAGATGACAGTGTGTGTGTTCCCTTTTTTATTAGTGTCTATGCTTTGATCCACCCAATGTTGTTCACATATGTATACTGGAAATATCATGCAGTCTGAAGTTTTGTCTATTTTGGCTCATTCTCTGTTTAGTCCTTTCAAGATAGGTGGATTTACATAAGAGTTGGCAAAAATGTCTTCAAATTCTACCAAATCTCTGTCTGTAAGCTTTCACAGCAGTTTGACACATGGTAGAATAATCTGACAAGCACTAATAAAGTGCATGTAATTAAGGGCTCTGTGTCCACAGCAGATAACAGGTTTAAATAAGAACAATAAGAACATTGAAGAAACAACAACAAAGAAAACACTAAACCACAGTTAATCACAACTTTCACAAAGAAACTGGAATCAAGAGACTCTAATATAATGGCACTTTTGTGTGTGTGTGTGTGTGTGTGTGTGTGTGTGTGTGTGTGTGTGTGTGTGGTGTTCTGGGGGGATATTCAACCATGAAGATGGGTGACTATAGAAATGGCATCTCTGGCTCGAAAGGGAGAATTTCTTAGCAACCACAAAAATAATTAGTAAATGACAAAACATCACCATTTTGAATAAACTGTATCCAACCTTATTTGTCTCCACAAGTCAGTGATAACAAGAGCTGCTTGCTGCTATTTTCACTTGACGCCAAATAGACGCATGCAAAAAGCAGTAGTTCTCCTGTGGTTACCATAGCAGCAGTATCAGTATCATATGGCTCATGGAAAATTAATTAATTATTTAATTATGTATCACTGCATTATAGGCTATCATAAGTAGGGTGAATTAATGTTGATTGGGACACAAAGTCATCTCAATGACAAAAGTATCTTAATGACAAAAAGTGTCCCAATCACCCTGAATTCACCCTATATCCCACACACACGCACAGGGAAAAAAAAAAAAAAAATCTTGTGTTTGGTATAAGTATTTTTTAGTTGACATTTGACTGTGTTAGCAGCTTCAACAGATTGCACTATGAAAGTTACACCTGAAAGTTTGTTTAATTAGCACACTGAATTAGATAATTCTGAAAAATATATCTTGTTTCATTGAAACCTGAACATATAAAAAATCCTATTGCTCTCCATACTGATATGGACTAATCAGTTGCTGTTTCCATTTGTATTTATAGGATGTCATGGGGAATGGAATGAGAGCATGATGTGGGCTGGAATCCACATCTCCAAACAACATGAGCATGACAGCTTAACATGCTGGAGTGGATGTTCCAACTGCTGTACCTCAGCTATAAATAAAATCATTTACCTGTAATGCCTGTTTCAAACACAAATCCATTTGCAGTACCTTTATGGTCGATTTTTTTTTTTTTTTTTGGTGCCCATAATTGTCAAGGGTTGTTGCAGGCACACAGAAGAAGACAGAAGCATAAAGTTCCAACACAAAGTTTAATGACAATAATCCACAAAGCAGGGCAACACACACTAAAGGTAACAGTGACCAGACAAAACTGAGTAAACAGGAGGAACTTAAATATACTATGGTGATGAACTAAAAGACGAACAGCTGTGAGGATTATTGTTAGTGTTCATGCTAACAGGTGAGTGGCGGGAAACTCAAACAAAGTAACATGTCATGAATGAAAACAAATTAAAAGTCCTTTATAACTAAGACAAACTAAAAATAACTGAGACAGTACTCCCCCCTCTGGCAAGGTGTGACCTTGCGCCATAAGAGAACAATAAAGGGTAGTATGTAGGGGGTTTTGGAGGTGGACGAGGAGATGGCGAAGTGATGGTGAGAGGCTGGAGTGATGGGATGGTCATGGGAGGATGACGAAATCCCTGAGGCGCAGATGTAGGATGCCTGGTGGTGCAGACCCAATGTTCACCAGTGCTGACAGCCCACGGTGGAGTCGAGGAGGAGCCAAGATGGCGTGGCGGTGACTGACGGCATCTGGGGGACGACCGACGGAGGCTTGGCAGATGGATCCATAGGCACAGACGGAGAGCCGATGAACTCAAGCGACAATGCTGGCTCTGGAGATCTTGCCGATGCCGCAGCGAGGAACACTGAAGGTGGAGCCAGAGTACCTGAGGGCTGGAGGAATGGTGTGCAGTGGACGGCTCGCAAGTGCGTGGTGGAAGAGGTGTGATGACTGACCAAGGGGGAGCCAGTGGGAAGAGGGAACCCGGTGGAGCCACTAGGCCGAGGGTCTCTGGTTTCAAAGGGACCCCCCAGAGACTGTGCAGAACTGTAGACATCCGGCAGCGGTGGGGCTGAAGGACTGTCTGAGCTTCGTGGTGACTATTTTTCCATAGTCACTCTTCCCTTGTCCGCTGATGTTGTGGGCTCACCTCCCTGGTTAGACTCATGATGGAACTCCACATGAGTACTCCGCGGATTTAAGGAGGTGATTCGGGCTCTGGGTCTGGCTGCGTTCTGGACAGGGGTGCAACGCTTTCCTGTCTGGGAGGTCGCCCCAGGTGTTGGTAATTCACCCCCATCCAGAACAGTGTCTTCAGGGTTCTGTCGTCATAAGGAGAGGTGATGGCAAGATGACAAAAACACTGTGTAAAATCCAACAGGTTGTGGCTCATCTGAGCAACATCGCTGGCACTGGGAATCTCTGCAATGCCACGGCGACGAAATGTCAGAGGTGGAGCCAGAGTAGACTGAGGGCAGAGGCGACACTGAGGGGAAGGAGGAACCTCATGCAACCGTATGGGTGGAGGGACGGAGCGCAGCGGACGGCCGGTAGGTTCATGTTGGAAGTAGAGTGACAATAGACCAAGGGGGAGCCGGTGGGATGGGGGAACCCGGTGGAGCCGCTAGGCCAAGGGTCTCTGGTGGACCCAAAGGTGGGTGGAGCCAGGGTGGAGCTGACAGCTTGAGATGGAGCAAATAGGTCCAAGGTGGCGAGGCGGAGCCACAGGATCCTATATCACAGGTGCTGCAGGTGGATATATGACCTGCGGCTGTAGACATTTGGCAGTGGCGTGCTGGAGGACAGGCTGAGCTTCTTGGTGCTACCAAAGTTGACAGAGCAATAATAGTAAGAATAACAGTTTATGCAGGTTAATGAAAAGAGGTGGTCATTAGTCATGGTCATTAGTGCTGTCTATTAACAGCGATAAAGGTACTTGGTGGGATAGGGTGAGAATTAATACTTCTTCATTGAAGTCGATCAGCCCGTCCTCATTTTCCATAGTCACTCTTCTCTCGTCCACTGATGTCGTGGGCTCATGGCCTGTCAGACTCATAATGGAACTCCACTTCCAGGGTGAGGGTTGGCTCTGGCCTCTTTCTCTTGGTCTCTTGGTCGTGGCAGGTTGTAGCTTTCTGCTGCGGGGGGCACACATGAGTACTCCGTGGTTGATGGAGGTGATTCGGGCTCTGGGTCTGGCTATGTTCTGGACCCGGGTGTGACGCTCTCCAGAAGCCGGATGATATCTTTTTCCAGCTCAGTCTAGTGGTGTCTGGGAGGTCCATGGGGTGATGGTAATTTGTCTATAGGGTTTTGTCATTGTAAGGACAGGTGATACCACGACAACAATAAAGCACTGTGTAAAATTCAACATGTTGTGGCTCATCTGAGCCAACACAAAGTTTAATGAAAATAATCCACAAGGCTGGGCAACACACACTAAGTGTAACTGTGAGTTGTACACACATGAACACCACCACAAAGTCATAATTACTGCCTGGTTTTTACAGACAAGGCTCAAGCCTAGTCCCAGACTAAAATGCATGTTTGAGCTGTTTTAACTGAGAGCAACTTGCACTGATATAAATATGTCAGTGCCCCAAAATGCACACCAGTAATGTTATTTTTTATTATTTGTTTATTTTTCTAAGCCTTGTTTTAAAAAGCCACCTAAATGTCCTAATTTATCTAAGGCCTAATCTGTCTGTGAAAGCAGGCCTACAAGTGGGAAACTCTGGATTTTCTTTGAGCTCAGAGTTTCTGAGTTGATGGCATGTCAGTGAGAAACAGGGTGGGATCAATGAATGCAACTGTAACAAAGTTCGTAAGTAAGGAGGGAAGAGGACAGGGTCGGCAGGTGACTACTGGCTGTTTATTAGCACCAAAAATAATAATGTCACAAAACAATGTGCAAACAGGCACAAAATAATCAACGTAATCGTCAGACTTCACTCCAGCAGCAGACAGACATCCAGGAGTGGGGAAACAGCCAGTAGTCCTTCTCTCTCTCCCAGGCTCCTGTTTCTCCTGGCGTTAAATACTCTCTCCACGCCAATTACTGAAACAAGAGACAGGTGTTTAATGTTTGCGTCTAATCCACTCAGACACCGCGCGTCTCCTCCCTCTCTCTCCCGCTGCAGACTCCGCTGAACCACGCCCCCCCTGCCACATACCCCCACCGCCCGACTCAGGCCGGGGAGCCGTCCGGCCTGCAGCCCCCATCCCCCATCCCCCCCCCCCATTTCTGGAGAGGAAATCGGCCACAGCCATCTGAACACCCGGCCTGTGGACCACCTTGAATTTAAAAGGCTGTAAAGCTAGATACCAACGGGTGATCCGCGCGTTGGTATCCTTCATGCGGTGGAGCCACTGCAGAGGGGCATGGTCCGAACAGAGGGTGAATTCCCGTCCCAGAAGATAATAGCGGAGGGTGAGGACAGCCCACCTGATGGCCAAACACTCCTTCTCCACGGTGCTGTACTTAGTCTCTCTCTTAGAGAGCTTGCGACTAATGTACAGCACCGGCCGTTCCTCACCCTCTATCTCCTGGGACAGAACAGCACCCAGCCCCCTGTCCGACGCGTCAGTCTGCAACAAAAAAGGGAGAGAGAAATCAGGAGAGTGAAGCAACGGCCCGCCACACAGAGCAGCCTTTACTTGGGTAAAGGCCTGCTGACACAGCTCCGTCCACTGGACCGTATCTGGTGCCTCCTTTTTAGTAAGATCAGTCAAGGGGCTGGTGAGGCCCGAATAATTAGGCACAAACCTTCTATAATATCCCGCCAGCCCCAAGAACTGTCTCACCTCCTTTTTGGTCTTAGGGCGCGGACAGGTCGCAACTGCTGCCGTCTTATCAATTTGGGGACGCACCTGTCCATGCCCCAAGTGGAAGCCCAGATACTTTACTTCCACGCGCCCAATTGCACACTTCTTCGGGTTGGCCGTGAGCCCGGCTCCCCTCAGCGACTTCAAGACCGCCCTCAAATGCTGCATATGCCGCTGCCAGTCATTACTAAATATGATGATGTCATCTAGATAGGCAGCCGCATATGCAGCATGGGGCCGTAAAACCCTGTCCATCAGCTGCTGAAAGGTAGCCGGTGCCCCGAACAGCCCGAACGGAAGTGTAACAAATTGGTGTAATCCAAACGGCGTCGTGAAAGCTGTTTTTTCTCGGGATAATGGAGACAAGGGGATCTGCCAATAACCCTCTGTTAAGTCCAGTGTCGAATAAAAACGAGCCGTACCAAGCCGGTCAAGCAATTCGTCAACCCGTGGCATTGGATATGCGTCGAATTTCGACACAGCATTCACCTTGCGATAATCCACACAGAACCGGACCGAGCCGTCCGTCTTAGGAACCAAAACTATCGGGCTCGCCCAGTTACTGTTGGATTCTTCTATTACCCCCATTTCAAGCATCGCACCTAATTCTTCCTGAACTACTTTTTTCTTGTGTTCAGGCAAGCGATATGGCCGGCTGCGAACCACCACGCCCGGCTCTGTCTCGATATGGTGCTGAATAAGGTTTGTACGGCCAGGTAGGGGAGAAAACACGTCAGCAAACTCTGCCTGTAATTTGGTTAAATCAATGAGCTGGGAGGGCGAGAGATGATCTCCCCCTGGGGCCAGTGCGAGAGATTGTTGTTTTATATTCGCCTCTGGCCCGAGATCATCCTCTCCGCTAATCACCGTCGCCAGCATCACTGATTCCCCCTCATTCCATTTTTTCAGGAGATTGAGGTGATAAATTTGACGTGCTCCTCTCCTATCTGAGCGTATTACCTCATAATCGAGCTCTCCAACTTGCCGTGTGACCTCAAACGGCCCTTGCCACTTTGCAAGTAATTTTGAACTTGACGTTGGGAGTAATACAAGCACTTTATCTCCCGGTGCAAATTTACGCAAATTGGTCCCCCTGTTATACAACCGGCTCTGTTTGTCCTGGGCCTGTAACAAATTCTCCATAGATAGCTGCCCCAAAGTGTGGAGTTTTGTTCTCAGGTCCAGCACATACTGAATTTCGTTTTTAGATTGAGAAGGTCCGTCCTCCCAAGCCTCTCGTATGACATCTAACACCCCTCTGGGCTGACGACCATAGAGAAGCTCGAAGGGGGAAAACCCCGTGGAGGCTTGCGGGACCTCTCGCACAGCGAACAACAGGGGTTCCAACCACTTGTCCCAATTTTTGGCGTCTTCCTGAACGAATTTACGAATCATTGTTTTAAGCGTGCGATTAAAACGTTAGACCAGCCCGTCCGTTTGTGGGTGAAAGACGCTGGTCCGAATCGATTTAATGCCCAATAACTCGTAAAGTTCACGTAACGTCCGTGACATAAACACCGTGCCCTGATCAGTGAGGATTTCCTTAGGAATCCCCACTCGGGAGATTAAAGAAAACAGTGCGTCAGCAACACTCTTAGCGGAAATGTTGCGGAGAGCCACTGCTTCTGGATATCGTGTTGCATAATCCACAATGACCAATGCAAAATGATGTCCTCTTGCTGATCGCTCTAATGGCCCGATGAGGTCCATGCCAATTCTCTCGAAGGGGACCTGCATTAATGGGAGGGGGCGCAAAGGCGCTTTTGGGGTGGCCGGTGGGTTTACCAACTGACATTCACGACAAGCCGCGCACCACCTGCGCACATTCTCGTGAATGCCCGGCCAAAAAAATCGGGTCATGAGGCGATTTAGTGTCGTTACCTGTCCTAAATGACCAGCCATTGGATTAGAATGAGCCGCTTGAAAAAGCATTTCCCTGCGGCTCCTAGGAACTAACAACTGGGTTGTATCCTCTTTTGTCTGAGCGTCTTGGGTCACTTGATACAACCTATTTTTTATAATTGCAAAATATGGATAGGTAAGCGGTTGTCCAGGATGGAGAGGCTGACCGTCGATGGTACTGACCTGTTCAAATGCACGTTTCAGCGTCTCGTCCTGAGACTGCTCCAGGGGAAAATCATCGCGCTCCGAGAGAATAAGTCTCTCGATTTCGCTCTGCTCCCCCGAGGCAGTACTCAGAGGTCCCGATTCAGTCTCTCCCGCCTGCACACTCACGCTCCCCTCCGGTGCATTTTTACCCCAAGAAGCATCCGTACATAAAGCCCCTAATAATTCTGTAAACGCTGGCCAATTCGTTCCCAAAATTAACGGATGCTGGAGGTGCGGATTAACTGCCACCTCAACACTATGCTTTTGATCCCTGAATTGAATAATGACTGGCACGATAGGATACTCTACCACATCCCCGTGCACACACCGCACCTTAACCACGCGGCTATTATCCAATGCCCCAGACTGTATCAGATTTTGATGGATCGAGGTTTGGTTACATCCTGAATCCACCAATGCCTGATAGGTACCCCCCTCGATACTCACAGGTATTTGGTACCACCCAGCTTGACCGGGGGCAGCCTGCGGGGCATCCGGGACCCGGACCATTGTTCCCACCTCCATTACAGGACACCTGTCCACAAAATGGCCCTGGTCCCCGCAACGCCAACAGGCCGGCCCAGACCTCCCCGCCGCTCCAGTGGCAGAGAGTGGATCAGACGGCTGGCGTGGAGAGAGTGGAGACACAGGAGCTGTGTCCACCCCGGCTGGTGCCAGTCCCGCCCCCCGGGGTTGGACTCGAGGAGGGCCGGGTGGACGATACCTGGGTAAAGGGACAGGGCGAGAGAGAGAAGGAGATGGAAAAGAGGGAGAGAGAGAAGCTGATGGCAGGGGTTCGCCGACCCCGGGGCACGCCACCATATGATCCTCCGCAAGTTGGATAGCCGACTCCAGCGACGTGGGGCGGTGGCACTGGACCCACTCAGCCGTTCTCCTCGGAAGCCGAGTGACAAACTGCTCCAGTACCACTCGGTCGATGATCTCCTCCACGTCACTTCCGTCGGCCAGCAACCATTTGCGGCAGGAGTACCGGAGCTGTTGGGCCATCACGAAGGGCCGGCCGGACTCACCCAGCTCCAGGGAGCGGAAGCGCTGGCGATGTTGTTCCGGACTCCGGCCGACCCGCTGGATGATGGCCCTCTTGAGGTCGTTGTAGTCCAGGAGGCTCCGCACCGGAAGCTGCTGCGCCGCGACCTGGGACTCCCCGGAGAGCAAGGGGACCAGGCGCATCGGCCACTGGTCCCGCGGCCATCCAGAGATCTCGGCCGAGGTCTCAAAGAGATCGAGGAATGCCTCTGGGTCGTCCTCAGGCCCCATTTTGTTGAGTGGAATATGGACGGGCGCAGCACGTTGATCCATGGCTTCCGGCCGAACCTCCCGGTCCATCCAGCTCCGGAACCTCTCGTGGTCTTCCTGCTGGGCTTGGAGGACGGCCTGGAACCGCCTCTCCTGATCTTGACGTAAGTCCAACAGAGCCTGGTGTTGATCATGTTGCATGACCGCGAGGGATGTAATAAGATCCGCAAATGGCGCGGCGGAGGACTCGGGCATGGCGGCGGCATCCATCTTCCCTCCCGGGTTTCGGCACCAGTGTAACAAAGTTCGTAAGTAAGGAGGGAAGAGGACAGGGTCGGCAGGTGACTACTGGCTGTTTATTAGCACCAAAAATAATAATGTCACGAAACAATGTGCAAACAGGCACAAAATAATCAATGTAATCGTCAGACTTCACTCCAGCAGCAGACAGACATCCAGGAGTGGGGAAACAGCCAGTAGTCCTTCTCTCTCTCCCAGGCTCCTGTTTCTCCTGGGGTTAAATACTCTCTCCAACGCCAATTACTGAAACAAGAGACAGGTGTTTAATATTTGCGTCTAATCCACTCAGACACCGCGCATCTCCTCCCTCTCTCTCCCGCTGCAGACTCCGCTGAACCACCCCCCCCCTGCCACAGCAACATTTCTAGTTGACATTTTTTTTTTTTTTTAATTAATTAAGAACACAAAAAACACCTGATGTGCATTAAGAGTTAATTAAGAAAAGAAAAGTTATTTAAGAGAAGGTACACCACCATCTTGCATCGATGAAAGTGATTTGAACGCACCTGATGTTGTAATTACGACTTCCCAAATCATAAACATGATTTTCCAAGGAGGACTTGTGAACACAAAAATGTAGCAATTTCACCATAAATATATTGTTAAAGTATCCTGTGTTTCACAGTCAACATATGACTTTCTGCCCTGGGTATAGCCAGGAAAACTAAAACACATTTAGAAAAATATGCCGACATAATAAATGGCACTTGTCTCATCGTGGAGGTGAAAAAACTGCAGAACCTGTAGAATTACCTGCAATTACCTGCAGAAATTGTAGTGTAAATATTTAAATGCATGGGATGCAGTATCCTCAGTTGTGTGGATGGAAAGTTTTAATTTAAAATGTTTATGATGATCTTTTAACATAAGATACGGTATGTTTAAATATTTTTCCACTTGATTGAGACATTTAATATATAAATCTATAGGCTATAAGTAGTGAATGGAAAAATGCATAGTTTATATTTATTGTGATCAAATGAGAATAAGTCTATGAAAAATTGTTTAACTGTACTATTTACAAAGAGAATCCAATGATAAAAAAGCACTGAGAACTAATATTTGTGGAAGAGCATCCACCCGCAGATCACTTGCTCACTGCCAATCCATCTTATGTGAAAGCACAATGAGCCAGCGCTGCTTCTGCACTGCATATGTATTACATACAGACTGCATAAGTACTGCAAACGGATCATGTGTGAAACGGGCTTAACAAAGCACACACTTTACCATGAATCTGTATCTTCCTATTGTCGTTACAGAGACAAAAGCTTTAGTGGGATATGGGCATGGCCACAGAGTTCTGCTGGCAGTGTGTGATGAGGAGCACCTGGTGTTAATGTTGCTTCATCACGGTTTCCATAAAGGCAGCAGCATGCCTCTCCTAAAGATTATGTCTCTCCTGTGCATCTGCAAGTTGTACTCAACAGTAGCCAGGCTGCCAACAAAGTCAATATGATCAGCATACCCACAAAACTTTCCCTGATTTTATGATGCACACTGACAAATGACTTAACTTGAGGAAAAACAAGAACTTTTTAAAATCAGTATGTATGGCATTTGCAAAGTCAAGGAAAGTCCACCGGAAAATTAGTGTAAACTGGTTTGTTACATTCCATTAGTCCATAGCGTGGATGTTGCATGTGCATGACTACCAAGTCAGTGATGTTCTTGCTGTGTGTGTGTGTTTTATTTTGTTTTGAGACATGTTACCACCAAAACTATTAAGCCTTCCAGAAAATAAGCACAATACCCCGCAGGCTCAGGTGGTGGAGAGCGGTCAGACGACACACACTGATGATCAGTCACAGATGAGCCCTCGCTCAACTCTCTGAGCTCAGGTGTGCAATTACTAAATCAAATAGTGCTTTTTGTTTGATATGCACTTACATGACTTAGTCACTTGTCATATCCAGACAAGAATTATGTAGAGCTATCAGGGCCTTTAATTAAATCATAGAAGCACATGTAGTAATACCTCCTTGCAGGAACAGCAAACATTTCAGAAGAATATATCATAAATTGTATGGACTACAGGTAAGAACTTCAGAGGCCATTAAGCCTGTATAGCTGTAACATTTACGTGAGTAGATAATCCAGCTGAGAGCAAACGAACGAACAAATGAACGATGAAGTACTTTTTAATAAACAGTTACCATATAACACTACACAGGAACACACCATTAATGCAAGACCAAGCACTGAAGAGAACCAAGGGCTTAAATACACAAGTAGGCTAATCAACAGAACTATAGACAGGTGCATAGCATAATCAGAAACCATGGAAACAAAAAAGGATCAGGAACACAGGCAAACACAACAAAACCAAACCAAAACACAACAAGACTAAACATATCTGTGACCGTAGCATTCTGAAATATAGATTATCTCTCAGATGTGTCTGTTTCATTCTGTTGCATACCAAAGTGTAAAATATTTGCGTTAAGTATTATTTTGCAGAATCTGTAGGCTACTTTACTTGAGTTTTATTAAAACCGAATACTTTTACTCAATTTTTTGTACGAGGAAAAAAATTACTTATTACTCCGTTAATTATATTTAGACTTAAAAGTGCAAAGCACATGTCATTATGACTTGAAATCATTCCTCAGTGATTTAGAAGAAGTATTTCTCTTTATCCTAATGTGACTAACAAGCCAATTAATCATGCTCAAATAAGTTTAACTTTGCTTTTATTTAAACATCCAATAAAATGTATTGTAGTGTAAATACTGCTAATGCAGCATCTTTCTTCACTGGATCACACATGGAGAAGTTCTGAATATTGTTCATTCTATTCATGAAAGTGGTTGGGGACCAGGGGCTTTTAAGTTCTGGAAATGAGAAAAAAAGCAAAATTATCCATAAAAGTCATGTACAGACTTCCAAAGCCTTATGAGGCTTTATGTAAGGAACAAAGTAGAATTTATGTTGTTATTCACCTGCCTTCAAAATCTTGCTGGACTGCCGTGATCTCCATTCACTTTCATTGTAAAGAGCAGTTTGGATAAATAACTTATGTTGTGTTCAATGGAAGAAAATAATTTAGGTTTTGAAAGACAAAGGTGAGTAAATGATGACAGAATGTTGATTTTTCCCTTTCAGACACAGACTTTGAGCTATAGTTATATATATATATAATATAATAACCATCACTGTAGATGGAAGGACTCGAGTCAAATGTGAACAAGGTTTATGATCAGTCTTGATTATTATTTAAAAATCACTATATTTAAATGTCATGTTTTCTCTGGATGATCTCCTCATGGTCAACAACTCTGGTGGAAGAGCGTCTGCTCCTCCCCCTACAACATAACTAAAGTTCTTACAAATTAACTAATATCACACCAAGAACCCAATTCATATGGTGGTATTCAGGAAGGTCCATAAGGCCATTCGACTGAAAACATAGCATGCTGAGCACATGACCAAGCAAGTAATTAGGTAGCTGTGAGTGCCAACGAAACAGCCCGTCCAACACAATACAATGAGCAGTGTACTCGGTAAAAGCACCTTTCTACTCTTTAAGCAAGAGGAGTACAGCATACGCCATCATGCGCTAAAGAAGGCCCCATGGGCCTATAACCTCAGCAGACACATGGCATCAGCTTGTGGCAGTGTTATCAAGGATCAAGCTAAACAGACCGACTACAAAGGAGGTCATCAGTCAGCCCGAGCCCTGGCCAGCCAGTGACACAAATACCTTTTTACTGTTTTCAGTAAAATTGTCAGAGAAAACACTCAAAAAGGTACAAGCCAGCATGCTCCCAAAGGAGGCCCTTAAGGCCTACCCATCACACGCAGCGTCAGCTAGCGGCCACTAAAGTTCTAGGAGCAAAATAGAACGGAGTAACAAACAAGGTAGCTACTTAGCTCAACTAGAGCTAAAGGAAACCAAGCTCAAGGAAGCAAATGCATAAAACCAGACAAACAGTTGGTTTTAACACAAGAACTCACCTTGAGAGGCAAACCACTCAGAAAATGTACTCAGTAATAGCACCTTTTACTCTCTAAGTGAGAGGAGTACAAAGCTAAACTCCAGCGTGATACATAGGAGGCCTGCGAAGGCCTACAACCCGTAAACACGCGGCGTCAGCTAGTGGCAATCATGACCCATTCATGGTGATGAGTCACATAGAAACCCACACAAAGCTGTGCCAACATGCAGACTGAAAGGAGGCCCCGGTGGGGCCTTCGACCTCCATGAACACATGGCATCAGCCAGTGGTAGCTTCATGACTAAAACCAGCCAGCTGGCCAAGTACTCAAGAAAAACCCTTAGGTAAGAGAAGTACACACTGCGCCGCAGAACTCTACGAGAGGCCTGACCTAGGGCCTACTCATACAGAGGTGGGCATGGCCGATGGCGGCGTGAGTCATAAGACAAGACTCAACCATGAAATGAGTCTAGATATTACCAACCCAGCTGGGCCAATACAAAGGTTACAAAGGAGGCCTGGCAAGGCCTACTACTTTTAGCACCATGTGGCGCCAGCCAGTGTAAGACTCGGGTCTTCCCAACAAGACCCGAGCTCAAAAAAGGGACCAGCACTAAACCCTAAAGTTTACTGAGGGTAACTAGCTTACACAATCTGAGCTTAGGTGTACACATTCCAACAGGCAATGTACCCAGTACACATAATATGCTATCATGGTCTAAGGAAGGCCTGCAAGGCCTGCTACCTCAAACAACATGAGCATAAGCCTGAGGCAGTGCTAAACTAAGTGAGCAAACTCACGATCATAAAGCATATGTAAAACAGCGGCTGTGGTCATGATGGACTGGGAGCTACCAGAGATCATACTATTCTAACCAGAATAAGTCTCTCTACACTCAACCTGAGTGTGCAATCCAACAGGTGATGCACTCAGTGAAACACAAACCCTAACCGGGGAGTACAACAAAACACCACGTTCATAGATAGAGGCTAATCACAGCCTGCTATCACAGAAACAGGCGCTAACCTGTGACAGCACTAGAGTAAGCTCACATATATTGAAAGTATGTAGGGCTAAAGTTTAGAACCCAAAGCAAACACAAATGCTTTGTAATACATGCCATCCAAACAGGATAAATGCTTTCACAAAACAGATCTGAGATCTGTATTGAACCCTTGAGACCGAAAGCTAAAAACATTTAGCACCGCATGCTCAAACTTGAATATAATTCAAGGGGATCATGTGAAGACATTATAAGCATGACAAAAGTTCTAAAAAGTGGGGCCTAGCAGCACTGCATAACTTATCTCCTCAAAGATAAGGGCCTACCACCTGGGAAAAACAGCACCAGGAAGGCTAATAACAGCCTATAACCTTAGCTGTTAACCTCAGCCATAGCACCTACATTTTCACATCGAAGGGGAAATGGGCATACGGCCAACAACTCCCTCAGGAGGAGGCCAGAACAAGGAACTATACAACCTCACAGGGATAGTAATAATAAGGGCGATGTAGAAAACAAACACCTAAACCTAGCTCTAGCCTAGCCACTAGCTAAGGCCTACTGGGCCAAGCAAAGCTTGGGCTTCATTTTGAATCCTTCAGAAAAATGAAAAGAAAATGAAGCACTGCAAGCAAACAGTGCCAGGTGGCCATTAAGCCATCCTGAACACAAATAACTGAAGTGACGAGTGCTAACTCAAACCAAACTAAAGTATTAGCTGAGAAGCTACTCTAACATAGGAGGCTACAAATTAGGGGCCATAAAACGGCCTGCATGTTTTGAAAACTAGCCAACCTAATGCTACAGTTATTTTGCCCAAAAGAACCCCTTCTAACTTTACTGACTACATGCTCAGGAAAGCTATACAGGAAAAACAAGGGCTATACTTTTTATAAACATAAAAATATAGACCCAGTTTACCTTCCTGCGGCTCGTAGAATGAAGATTTTTCCCTCCTTATTTTAATGCATGAAGAAGGATGAAATCAAAAGTTCTTTTAAGCCTAAAAGCACTTTCACTATCAAGCCAGAAGGTGGCCTTTAGAAAAAATATTATCAAAAGGCCAGCAGACAGCCTAACTGTAAAAGAAGCACCTCAGCAAGTAGAAAGATCTCAAACTCAGGAAGCGGAGGAAGAAGGGGCGAGGGCAAATGCAATGTCCTCCCCCGCAACGGGAGGAATTGATCGCTATTGGTGTACGTGATCAATTACCTCCTCAAACCTGCTTCTTCCTCCTCAAGTCCAACCGTCTCTGCGCCTGCTCTGAAAAGAGGAGGTGCCTGAGCGGCCATACTGGACCTCTGGCCCTGTCTCAGAGCCTCAGCTCAAGATGGGCCAGCCTCCTGATAAACTACATGCTCAGAAAAACTATACAGGAAAAAAGTCTTATTTTAAAAACATAAAATAGACCCATCTCATATTCCTGCATCTAAAAGACCGAAGATCCTAATACTCTTTTTTACATGAAAAAGGATAGAATCTAGGGTTCTTTTAAGCCTAAAAGATCCTCTCATCATCAAATCGAAAAAGCAGGCCGACAGAAATAATTACTATGGGCCCAGCCATCAGTATGATCATGAGAAGTATCTGAGCATGATATATATATATATATATACACATGCATATAAATACATACATACTATATATGTATATATACACACACACACACACACACATATATATATATATATATATATATATATATATATATATATATATATATATATATATGTATATATATATATATATATATATATATATATATATATATATATATATATATATATATATATATATGGGAGGTGAAAGAAGAAGAGGAGAGGGTAGATATAAATTGCCCTTTAAATAGCTGGGGAATCGATTACAAATGCAACAGTGTTTACAATCAATCAACCATTACTCTCGCTTCTTCCTCCTCCCGTCTGTCTGGCTCAGATCCAAATCTGAACGGCTAGGGGTTTTCCATGCCCTCCCGAACTCAAACGCGGAGATCAGGAGAGAATGGAAAGTCTATGGGAGCCGCAACATTCATGGACAGAAAGGAACCGTTAATTGAGCCGTCCACGCGCGGCCCCTTTCTTAACGCGCTCTCACGGCAGCTGCAGCCCGCCGAAAAGTGCATCCCAAAAACACAGCAGCTCCACATACCCAGCAGCCAGAGAAGCGCTTACATCCGTCAAACACGGACGTCACCATCATCCAGCCACTCATCCTCGCCAGCCCAGGGGAAGGCGAGAGAGAATACAATTCTCTCAAACTTCCCGACGAGCTCACCTGCGAGCCCTTTGATTGCAGCCGCCATATTGCCTCAGCACACATGGGGCTAGAATCACCAGGCACAGATGCAGACACCTCCTCCCTCGGGAAGAGTGTCAAACGAGAACGGAACATCCCAATAGCAGAGACACGAGTAATTCCTTACCAATGTTATGAAACAATGGCATGAACAAGACAGTCCCGAAAAGACGAGAAGATGTTGACTGCTTCCTCAGGCACTCCCTTTATACATCACGGTTTGCGCCGTAATGACGTCATAGGCTGTCGCCGGCCAATAAGATTGGAGTGGTATGATTCTTGGCATTTCGAACACCTGTCACGAGTGATGGTTCCCCATAGCGGTAAACGCAGAGTTGAGTTCCCTTTCGAAAGAGAACATGAATTATGTTTAATCTGGTCCCAAGATAATTTTAATTCTGCTAACCAGCCTCTTCCCAGCAGGTTTGGACCAATGCCAGCCACTACAACAAAAGAGAGTGTTTTCTTTTGCTCTTGGTACTCCACTGTAACCTGGCAAGTGCCTCTCACTTTGATCGGTTGTCCTGTATAAGTTTCTAGTTTAATTTCTGTCGGTCTTAGTTTTGTGTTTTTTTTTTTTTGTTTTTTTTTTCAATTGTTTCCTCATTTAAAATGGTAAGACTACAGTGGTTATGGAAAGTATTCAGACCCCTTTAAATTTTTCACTCTTTGTTGTATTGCAGCCATTTGCTAAAATCATTTAAGTTCTTTTTTTTCCCCTCATTAACCCTCTGGAGTCTGAGGCTGATTTGGGGCCTGGAGAAGTTTTGACATGCCCTGACATTTGTGCTTTTTTCAGTTGTTCATAAACATATAAATGACAAAAGTGTCATTACACTGTATTCAGCACAAACTAGGCTACAATAATATATGAGGAACATGTATGTACACGTTTGTGTTTTTGAAGGAATAATGTTTATGCGTGGTTACTGAAAAAACAAAAAACTTAAGTCACTGAAATAAGGCCAAAAAAAGTATAGTAAATCTGTGTTCACAAGACTTTAGGGTATTGGAGGTTGTAGACTAGAGTTTTTGCTTCAGAATTATGTAAAAATTATGCTGCCTACTCCTTCACATAAAACAATATATTGATTTAGTTTTTGTAAGACACTTTTTGCCAAGAAACACAGTATGCGTGGAGGCGTGAATCACCACTGAATAATGGGCCATTCTCACCTGGGAAGACAAAAGAATTGGATAGTAATGAGCTGAAATGACTTGCATATTAATGAGGCATTTCAGTCAGGTAGGCTGTGAAAAAAACCTTCTGTGATGTCTCAAGCTCATCATGATAAATGAAACATACAGAAAAATATTATTACAATATAAAGTAATGGTTTTATATTATACTTTAAAATATAATGTATTTCTGTGATGCAAAGAGTCTGAATATAGGCTTTTAGTTTAAAAGCATGCACATTTGGAGAAATATTGGATTCTCATATGCTTATGTCAATTTTCTTAGATTATATTTATATTATATATAGAATATTAGTTATATTTATGTAATATTCATTGTCATTACTATGAGCGCTGGTGTTTTCAATTCATCCTTGAAGTCGGAGGGCGCTCTCTGTGCATTTTTAGTCCACAAATTCATCTAAAAGAAGAAGAGGCTATTCCATGAATGGAGTTTCCAATTCATACTGCAGCCGGAGGGCGCTAAAGAAACAAAAACTCATCTAAAATTCATCTATAGAAAAAAAGAAAACAGGAACTAACTGCATGTCTTCTAGGGCTCACTAACCATGACTTGTACATCCAGATAAACACTTTTCAAGACAATAAATACACGATTGAGACGATGAATGCATGTATTGCCTCTGAATTTGCGTCTGAATAGCGCTGGCTCCGTGGGCGTGGCCGCATTAGCAGATAATGAGCTGAATCACGGACTTCTGGCATGGCTCTCTTTTCATACAGATTACATAAACACAGAAGGTTTGTTTTCGATTTGACTTACATGATTTAAAACCTGACATCTTAACGTTTTTTTAGACATAAGTTTAATTTTTCTGTGATTAGTATTCACTAAGTTACAGTTCATTTTCTGAGAACTATCAGATTGGACTTCGTTCAGAGGGAGAGGAGAGATCACGCATCATGTTAGTTTTCTTTATTTTACAAAAAGCACAACATTGTGTTTTTACTCTGAGTGTATACAAATAAAAGAAGATATTCTATAGTTTCAATTGATATATTAATTATGTCTCTATGACAAAAAATGACGGAGTATTTAAGTCTGTTTTGCTGCAATGTGAAAAAAAACCTGCAAAACGCGCCGGCGCGTTTTCAGACCTCAGAGTGTTAATGTACACACAGCACCCCATATTGACAGAAAAACACAGAATTGTTGACATTTTTGCAGATTTATTAAAAAAGAAAAACTGAAATATCACATGGTCCTAAGTATTCAGACCCTTTGCTGTGACACTCATATATTTAACTCAGGTGCTGTCCATTTCTTCTGATCATCCTTGAGATGGTTCTACACCTTCATTTGAGTCCAGCTGTGTTTGATTATACTGATTGGACTTGATTAGGAAAGCCACACACCTGTCTATATAAGACCTTACAGCTCACAGTGCATGTCAGAGCAAATGAGAATCATGAGGTCAAAGGAACTGCCTGAAGAGCTCAGAGACAGAATTGTGGCAAGGCACAGATCTGGCCAAGGTTCCAAAAAAAATTCTGCTGCACTTAAGGTTCCTAAGAGCACAGTGGCCTCCATAATCCTTAAATGGAAGAAATTTGGGATGACCAGAACCCTTCCTAGAGCTGGCCCTCCGGCCAAACTGAGCTATCGGGGGAGAAGAGCCTTGGTGAGAGAGGTAAAGAAGAACCCAAAGATCACTGTGGCTGAGCTCCAGAGATGCAGTCGGGAGATGGGAGAAAGCTGTAGAAAGTCAACCATCACTGCAGCCCTCCACCAGTCGGGGCTTTATGACAGAGTGGCCCGACGGAAGCCTCTCCTCAGTGCAAGACACATGAAAGCCTGCATGGAGTTTGCCAAGATAGTGAGAAATAAGATTCTCTGGTCTGATGAGACCAAGGTAGAATAGTCCAATACAGTTCCAACAGTGAAGCATGGTGGTGGCAGCATCATGCTGTGGGGGTGTTTTTCAGCTGCAGGGACAGGACGACTGGTTGCAATCGAGGGAAAGATGAATGCGGCCAAGTACAAGGATATCCTGGATGAAAACCTTCTCCAGAGTGCTCAGGACCTCAGACTGGGCCGAAGGTTTACCTTCCAACAAGACAATGACCCTAAGCACACAGCTAAAATAACGAAAGAGTGGCTTCACAACAACTCCGTGACTGTTCTTGAATGGCCCAGCCAGAGCCCTGACTTAAACCCAATTGAGCACCTCTGGAGAGACCTAAAAATGGCTGTCCACCAACGTTTACCATCCAACCTGACAGAACTGGAGAGGATCTGCAAGGAGGAATGGCAGAGGATCCCCAAATCCAAGTGTGAAAAACTTGTTGCATCTTTCCCAAAAAGACTCATGGCTGTATTAGATCAAAAGGCTGCTTCTACTAAATACTGAGCAAAGGGTCTGAATACTTAGGACCATGTGATATTTCAGTTTTTCTTTTTTAATAAACCTGCAAAAATGACAACAATTCTGTGTTTTTCTGTCAATATGGGGTGCTGTGTGTACATTAATGAGGAAAAAAATGAACTTAAATGATTTTAGCAAATGGCTGCAATATAACAAAGAGTGAAAAATTTAAGGGGGTCTGAATACTTTCCGTACCCACTGTACATCCAGTTTCTATTACTAGTTTCACTTTGTGCCATTCCATTTGCATGTCCACTGTATATGGCTGCACTTTAGTTGGATTTTCACTGTTAACTTTCCCTATATATAGTCTTTAATGCAACCCAGTGTGAATGTGTCAACAGAATCATCACTGACACTTTCCTCCACTTTATTTGCACGATAACGTCGTCTTGGGCTCTCTTTATCTCTGCTGTCTCTTTCTCTCCCTCTACTGGCCGTTTTACCCTTATTTCTGCAAGTGTGCGATATGCGACCAATTTTACCACATGCGTGACATTTGTAGCATATGCACACGTATCAGGATAATCAATAAACTTTGGAATGTTCAGAACGCTTTTAGCATGCTGGACTGGGTTGTAAAAGTCTCATCTCGGCTCTGACCGGTCTGCAAAAAATGAGCCCACTTGACACCTTTGTTACCCTCCGAAGTAAAACAGAAAACTCCAACTTCCCAACTTTGGAGACTTCAAAAGGAGCACCCCCCCAGAGACTGACCAGATCACATTCCAACACACACCACACACACACACATACACATACAAAAACACACAAACATACGTTTTTGACTGTATAGGTAAAATACAGTCACGCCAACATATACCCATCATGTATTTCGAGCATATGCATGTATTCTAGTGTTTAGATTTAGTTTAAATGAGTGTCTTGGTGCTAGTGTTAGTTGTAATAAGGGAATTTTGTCTGTAAACCATAACTTCCTTTATATGCCTGTCTGATCTATCGAGTTTGATCTCGTTTTAAAGCTCTGGCTACTGATCATTCACTGAGATATGTCACATAGCTGACAAATGCATTTTTCTATGTGTTTAATGATATTGTGAAGAAAGTACTCCATCTCGAAATCCAATCTGATAGTCATGAAATATGCAAATTCAGCTAGGAGACCAAACAAAGAAAGAGCTTGCCCGCCAACTTTGCATCAATGTCATTGGCCATTCCACCTCAAGGAGGTGTGTCGGCCTATCTGTCATAAAAAGGAACACCAGTATTCTCCTGGGTGTTCTCCCGACGGCCCTGAATCACTCACGCACGTCTCTCCCGGACGTCACGGCGACGCGCTTCCATCGCGCTCATCACGGGACCACCACCTCTCCGGCGAAACTAACTTTCACGTCCTCAGTTCAAACCCTCCCGCGGAAACGGAAGAAGCCAATGAACTGCAGCAGTACTGACCTGAAACCCCGCAAGCAAACTGATGCAAGTACTGTTTCTGAATCTTAGATAATGAAACTGATTTCTATGCTGGCTTTCCAGGACTGTTAGGTTTCACTATTTGCCTTCTCTCTTTCCTTCCTTTCCTGTCTCTACGTTCCCTTTTGTATATATTTGTATATTATGTATTTAGACGTATAACCTATGTATTAGTAGTTTTCATATATTAAATACATTATATCCATGCTCTTTGTTTTCTTGCTCATTCCACAAAGACCAGGTCACTTTAACGTTTCGATCCTATATCCTTGCTTTACGTTTGGATGCTAGAATAGGAAGTTTTGCTCGTGGCCAGAGAACAGACCTTCCTTTTTATAACATTCTGAGGAGCTAGTTTGCCGGACAAACGAACAGTTTCTCTAAATAATTATTAAACCAGAACTAATCATATATATAATTGATTACAATTCGTTGTGATTAATTCACCATATATGGTTAATTCCCCCTTGGGTCGGTATGTGCATAATAATTCATAAAGCTTTATGAATTATTATATTCATATTCCACCCATAAATTGATTAATAACTGTACAAATCGTTACACGTTTCTCTGTTTTAAATCTACAATCAGGCGCAATGTGATTTGTTCCTTTGCATCTGTAACATGACTTACTTGATGCACTGGCTTGCATTACTTTTTCATGGTTCACTCTGCTGTCAGCCGTGCTGCTATTGCGCAACTTGTGACATGCCGCTGCTTTACTGTTATTTCGCAGGTCCTGTGCATTTTTATCCGCCACCTCCAAGGAAAGTGCTATTTTCAGCGCATTATCAAAGATCAGATTTTGTTCTGATAACAACCTCCTTTGGATTCGTTCATCATTAACTCCGCAAACCAGTCTGTCTCTCAGCATCTGTTGCACCGTTTCACCATTACAATCCTGAGTGAGTTTGCACAGCTCAGCCACAAAATCAGTTATTGTCTCATCCGGCTTCCTTAAGTGTGAGTCAAACCTGAAATGCTGAACTATCTCACTTGGCTTCGGGTTGAAATGGTTCTTTAACAAGTCCACCAACTGAGCATATGTCTTTTATTTATTCTTTTGAGGGCTCAGCAAATTTCGTATTAAACTGTATGTTTTGGAACCCACCATACTCAGAAGGATAGCTCTTTGCTTCTCGGCATTGTCAATGCTATTTGCTTAAAAAGAAAAAAATCCAAAATCTCACAATATTCTTCCCAGTACTGTATTTTCTCATCAAATGCCGCTACTGTCCCAATAGTTGCCGGCCACCTTTCTCTTCCATTACTCCATCGTATACAACTCTCACGCGTTTACTAGCAGTATCCTCATCGCCAAAATATGTGGTAACTTGGCATCAAAAGACCACACAAAAGAGGAAAAAGCAGGAGAGTGGGTTTACTAACAACAGCTCTTATTACAGAGTTGACAAACACAACCTGGCTATCTAACAGGACAGAACACTCTTTGTCACGGGGTGACTAAATTAGTAGCAATGATTAGTAGATTGAATGGGGAATGTAGAATAATAAGAAAGAAAAATCCATTGGCTCTGGGAAGTTGGGGGCGGGGTTGGGTTGTTTTGATGTTTAGACGGAAGGAGAGGAGACCCCCTGCGTTCAGACAGTGAGACACAGACTGAGTGCTGAGCAGCCTTGATGAACTGGAGATGGCGGATAGTGAGCGGGCCAGTGTAAGAAGGGAACGAGTTCCTAGGAGAGAGCTGGACGGAAGCTGGAGAGACACGGGCCTCGTGTGGTGAATGCCACGGCTAGATCTGAACACGGAGAAACAGCGGACGCCATTACTGTTTACACAAAGGGGCAAGTCACCCGCTCCCTGGCCAGTTAAGTGTTTCTTGTCCTCTCTTGTGGGAGTTGCCAGTGTGTTTTCAAGGAATTGATGTCGTTGTAGCAGTGTAGGACCAGAGTGTGTGGAAGCAGAGGACGGCATTACTATTTACATGGAGGGGCGAGTCACTTGCTCCCTGGCCAGTTAAGTGACCTCTCTCTCTCTCTTGTTGGAGAAACGAATGTGTGATAAGGAATTTGCATGCGTTGTTTGTTGTAACCAGAGTGAACGAGACTTCTGTCTCTAGAGGAATCTCCGAGGGCAAGGAAAGTAACGGACTGATATTTCTATGTCGCAACCAAGGAAGGCCAACCTGTTTTAAGTCGAGGACTGGTATAGTTTAGTTCAATTACGGTTATAACTTATATTGTCTTCTTGTTTTTATCCACTATATTACTGCAAGTCTGTTGTACCATCTGAATGATGGCCAAAACTTTACAGATGAGTTTTATGACGTTTAGTGTACTTCACACAAAATATGAAGCGTCTGTTTTCACTCTAGAAAATAACTGTAAGAGCTTAATAAAACAGTGCAAGTGTGCATTAAAATATTATCCATAAACTCTCTCTCTCTCTCCCTTGCATTATCATCAACATACATAGTGAAGTACACAGAAACACTTGTTACAACTAACAGTAAACGAATATATAAAGACCTTATGCCTTTTTGGGTGGTGATTAACCCTCTGGGGTCTGAGGATTTTCGGGGCCCTGGAGAAGTTTTGACATGCCCTGACATTTGTGCTTTTTTCAGTTGTTCATAAACATATTAATGGAAAAAGTGTCATTACACTGTATTCAGCACAAACTAGGCTACAATAATATGTGAGGAACATGTATGTACATGTTTGTGTTTTTGAAGGAATAACGTTTATGTGTGGTTATTGAAAAAAAAAAAAAAAAAAAAAAACTTAAGTCACTGAAATAAAGCCAAAAAATATATATATTAAATCTGTGTTCACAAGACTTCTGGGTATTGGAGGTTGTAGACTAGAGTTTTTGCTTCAAAATTATGTAAAAATTATCCTGCCTACTCGTTCATATATAACAATATATTGATTTAGTTTTTGTAAGACACTTTTTGTCAAGAAACACAGTATACGTGGAGGCGTGAATCATCATGAATAATGAGGTAATTCACACCTGAGAAGACAAAAGAATCGCATAATGAGCTGTAATGATTTGCTTAATAATGAGGCCTTTCAGTCAGGTAGGCTGTGAAAAAACCCTCTGTGATCATGTCTCAAACTCATCATGGTGTATATCAAACATACAGAAAAAACAGCAATACTGTGAAATATTACAATTTAAAATAATGGTATTCTATTATATACTTTAAAATATAATGTATTTCTGTGATGCAAAGTGTCTGAACAATTATGTTACCTCTATGGCATTTCATATAGCCTTTTAGCTTAAAAGCATGCACATTTGGAGAAATATTAATGGATTCTCATATGTTTATGTCAATTTTCTATACAGAGGAGTAATATTTATTCAATATTTATTGTCATCACTATGAGCGCTGGATACTGTGTTTTCAATTCATACTTGAATCATGGGCATCTGACTTGTGTCTCTTTTCATACAGATTACATAAACGCAGAATTTTTGTTTTCGATTTGACTTACACGATTTAAAACCTGACATTTCAACGTTTCTTTAACATAAGTCTATTTTTTTGTGATTAGTATTCACTAAGTTACAGTTCATTTTCTGAGAACTATCAGATTGGAGTTCGTTCAGAGGGAGACGACAGATCAGTTTTCTTTATTTTGCAAAAAGCATAACATTTTGTTTTTACTCTGAGTGTACACAAATAAAAGAAGATATTCCACAGATTAAAATGGTGTATAACTCTTAATTGTATGTACAACACTGACGGAGTATTTTGAGTCTCTTTCACAATGGTAAGAAAAAAAACGAGGTGGTATCGCCAGACCGCCGACCCGAGGGAGTTAATAAACTGGTACATTTTATATCTGTAAATCAACTCAGCTGAACAGTAATAAAGTGCTCTCACCTTCATTACTGCCGTATCCAGTATCACTCTGGAGACTGTAAGCTGGATCACAAACAGTAAGCTGGATCACAAACTTGTATATCCTTGAGAAGCACATTTTTAGCACAGTTTCTCTTTTTTGTATTGTCCCTTTGTATTGACATTCGTTCACAAAGAAGTCCTAGACATAAAAAAAAAATCAGTAGAGTTGAGGTAGCATTTTCTTGGAGAACAAAATGAATCCACCTCATCTTCAGCGGCTCAGATTTAGGGAGTAAATGGAGAGAGCTCTGTGGATTAATCCATCCAGCTACAGAACACCTAAAACTCTTGGGAGACGTTCTCGTCAATGCAGCAATGGCGGACTGTGTACAACTCACTGTGAACTCGCTCAGGGCGGTTCTATGTTCAAACGTCAGTGTCTGTTAACATTCGTGGGCGGGGCCTGTGGCTAATGTGACGTCACACTACCAGGGATCTAGAAACGGCTTGAAATGGGGATTTTAAAAAAATGGAGTGGGTGGATTTTTATCACTATAGGGTGGTTGTGTACACACACTGCCAACACACATTTATGTCCAAACACCATGCAAAAGTGAATTTTGCATAATAGGTCCCCTTTAAGGGAGAGTATAGTAAAGCCGTAGCTTAATGTATTTGTTATTGTGTATATTTTTTCTTTCTTCTTTTTTTTTTTTTGGTTTGTACTACATTCGTTTTAAAGCCTGTATAGAGATCTGAGTAGAGCTCATTTACATCGAGAGGTGGGGAATTAAGAGTACTTAGTGTTGAGTGTATTACAGTAGGTAGATTTTTGATTTACGTTTGCACTTGTAGTGATTATCTGACTTTTGGGGTGTATGTATTTTTTTTATTATTATTATTTTTTTTTTTTTTGGTTTTGTACTGTTATTTCCTCCCCGGTGAAGCTTTAGTTGTCTAGGCTGATGGTTGAATGTAGTCAAGGTATTGTGGTGAAATAGTGTTGTTCTTTTATTAAGTGTGTGAATTGTGTTTGTTATTGTTATTATTTTTGTTTGTTTGTTTGTTTAGACTAACTCTTCTTTAATAAGTATTATCTTTGATATTTATTTTTTATTTTTTTAACTTGAATTCTTCCATAATTAGTTGTGAAATAAAGATAATTGTGAGTAAGTGGTCACTCTGTGACATAATTGAGGAAATTGGTTTGCTCCCCAGAGTAAAATAAGAAATATCATAAGATTGTGATTGTAAATTATTGGTACTGACCTGTGACACTTTTCTTCAAAAGGTAATTTCCCACTCAACATAAACATATACACTCCCTAGCGGCCACAACTGGAACTGTCAGAATTACACTCAGTCTACTACAATAGCTGTTTGTGAATGTAAAAGGTCTGCAAAGTTTTAAAGATCAAAGTGAACCACATATAAAGTTATTGGTCAAAACAGAATCTCATCTCCCATTCCCTTTAATAGCCAGGTGCGCTTGCACCATGGTGGATTCACTATTTACATGGCAGAATTTGCAAGCGGAAAGACTCTGCTTCTCCAGAGAGGAATCCTTTTATTTTTAATATTTAAAAATGTTTGTGTGCTGCTGTGCGTCCCTGTGTGTGTAACAAGCAGAGTGTACGTGTGTTGTGCACTCACCTATAGGTGCATATTACTAACGCAGCCTTTAAATAACAAAATAAATAAATAAATAAATAAATAAAAATAAAAAATACTGCGCCATTGACTTTAGACCAGATTTTTGTTGGTCAATGGCGCAATCGTTTTCAGTTGCCTCAAAATAGTTGCCTAGTTTTCAGACCAGCATGCTCATGGGTGAACAGATGGGCATGAGTGCATTTGCTATTTAAACAATGTGGCGCTGGACTTGAAAATGATAACTGCAATTGCAGATAACCTGCAAAAAACACTTGCGTTGCGCCTGGCGTCGCATTGCGCCAGGTGTATGATAGGGCCCATTGTCTCTTAGATTAAATAATTGATTCTGAACTGCTGAAATGAGTTATCAACAATGTAACAAATCTGCATAATGCTAGCCTATGTTCTTCATTGGCTAACCATGAACAATTTCTACTTTGACCCGCCCTCAAACACTAGTTTTGGTCGTTTTGGTTTGCGTTGTTCATGTCAAGAAGATGCCATTTTCTGTGCTGCGAATCGACCTTGCATGCAATTCAAAAGGAGTTTTTAGAAATGAAATGATGCTGCAATGTACTTACATTATCAGAAAAGGTACTTTTTAAGCACTTTACATAAAATTGACAGCATTTATAGTACATTAAGCAAATGAGTTGGAATGTATGTAGTATCAACAGCTTTTCAAAAGCACAAAAAACAGCAATGGCACTTCGAAATTGAAGTAAAGGCACTTTTGAGACATCTCTATAGAGACTCTCGTGTGATCAGCAAAAGATTGTGACTCTTTTGTTTAATACACAAATTCTCTATAAATAACTTCTATGGCCTTGTACTGTCATATGAAGGCACCTCTTTGTAGTCTTCTGAAATCTTTGCACAGGAAATCTATTGACAGTCTCAGGTTTGCTTTGACCAAGGAGAAAAAGATGCCTGGTTTGAAGTCTTGTCAACTGTTTGGCTCTTGGCTGAAAAATGGATCCTTTGCATAAAACGTAGCCTCCTGCAAGTTTGTTCTACATTAGCAACTGAAAACGCATGGCCAAATGCCAAACTATGAATATATTAGCATTCAAAAGTGCTGCCCCAGCCCTGCTCTACACAGAACATTAGTCATTTTTTCCTCTTACACTATCGGAAAAGCTGTTTATCACAACATAAAATAGACGACTTCTTGTCTTTTTCCCTTTAAGGCCCCAGAGAAGATGCAGGAATGTAGGAAGCCTATTAGAACTAATTAAAATAGATTACCGAACACTCCTTCCATGAGTAAAAGAAATAAATAATTTACAGAGGTGGGCCCAGGTCACTAGATAATGGAGCCTTAATGCTCGCAATTAGTTTTTCAGGGTGTTAGGTCTGTGGCCTTTGCTGGCAGCAAATGCTTAAAATTTCTAAAAACACTGTCACTCAGGTTTCTGCTCTCTGAGTTATGACAGAAAAGATGATTGTTATTCCAGTTATTACAAGCATTAGCATTACTTCAGTTAAAGGTCAAATTCATGCACATTTAATGTGGTGATTGTAATAATTAGCGTGAACAGGGGAAATGGGCCCATAGATAACGTGCCATTTGTCGTTGTCACATCAAACGTTAAAACGTGCCACAAATCATCCATTTTTTTTAAGGTTGGAAATATTGGATTTTACAAGATTTAACATTGTCCACATAGATAACGTGTTGTTCGTTGTTGTCACATGTTAAATGTTAAAATGTACCACAAATCATGGTTTCATGTGTTTTTAAGTTGGAAATAATCTGACATATTGGATTTATACAGGATTTAACATCAGCTTCTTATGGTAAAATGATGCTTTCAGGATTTTGTGTAAATGTAGGCAAATTGATAATAAATAATAATGTGCTGCATTGTGGGATAATAATGAGAATAGTTGTGCTTCATTTTAAGTCACCATTATGGTGATTAGTGTTTCCTTTGGCTAAGAACTTGGACCTCATTTTATTTTAATTAATTTTCTTCTAGCTGCTTTAAGTGTTACAGAACATTTAGTTGTTTTGATTTATAGGACTGTTACTGTACAAATAGTGTGATAGTATTGCAATTAGCAGCTCTTTAAAGGGTTAGTTCACCCAAAAATGAAAATTCTGTCATTTATTACTCTCCCTCGTGTCGTTCCACACCCGTAAGTCCTTTGTTAATCTTCGGAACACAAATTGAGATATTTTCGATGAAATCCAATGGCTCTGTGAGGCCTGCATAGCCAGCAATGACATTTCTTCTCTCAAGATCCATTAATGTACTAAAAACATATTTAAATCAGTTCATGTGAGTACAGTGGTTCAATATTAATATTATAAAGTGACAAGAATATTTTTGGTGCACCAAAAAAACAAAATAACGACTTATATAGTGATGGTCGATTTCAAAACACTGCTTCAGGAAGCTTCGGAGTGTTATGAATCAGCGTATCGAATCAGTGGTTCAGATCGCGTGTCAAACCGCCAAACTACTGAAATCATGTGACTTTGGTGCTCTGACTCGCTGATTCGATACACTGATTCATTATGCTCCGATGCTTCCTGAAGCAGTGTTTTGAAATCGGCCATCACTAAATAAGTCGTTTTTTTTTTTTTTTTTGGCACACCAAAAATATGATGTTTATGATGTTTCTAAGGTGATGTCCAACAAAAGACGTTTAGATGTTGACTTTGTATTCTCTGAGTCTTTTCTCTTCTGATCCGCTGAGTACAACATGTCACAATACAATACAAAGGACGATTCCCATCCCACGTGCTGTTGAAGTGTCCGATAATGACACAGGCTGGAGAGAATGAAAGGTTGATCCTTTCCGGTGGAGGTCATGCCACTCAGCGCTCGGATGCTGTGGCTCAATCAATGACAGGAGGGACAAAGGAAGAGACGAGCGCCTCCCCCGCACTCTGCTCCGGCCCTAAAAACAGCTCTGCCATCACAATCATGCCACATCTGTCAACTATGAATGGAAAAGATGTTTGCAGTCATTTCCCCTCTCAGTAATACCCTTAATTAAATCTTATTGAATATTTCTCTATTATGCTAATGCACCGCATTGGGAAAGTCATTATTTTTAGCAGTTATTTAGCAGTAAAGTCTTTCTGATTGACATTCTGATGGTGTTGAGACTTTTAATAATGATCGACTCAAGGAGTTATGGATGTGTTCTATGAATTCTGTAGTAATCTATATTACTATACTACTCAGTGAACAAACCTAAAGGCGTGCTTGAAGAATGGGAGGGTCCAAGTCTTTGCTGTCTAAAAAACAAAACAAAACAAACAAACAAACAAAAAAGTGCATTAATCATAATAAACTTTAGCAATTAAAGTTGTGCGGGCATGATTATCTGAAGTATTTGTGTGGGCAATTGATGAAAACAAAAGGTATAATTTTGCTGTCTTAAAATATTCTAATAAAAAAAAAAAAAAAAAAATCATAAAAAGAGAAAAGAAGATAAATGTTATACTTGCAGAGATATATTTATCACATTTTCTTAGCTCTGAGTTTATGGCCAGCAGAAAATAAAGTGTTTATTTGACAGAAGCTCTGACTCTAGAGTTGCTTGACATGGGCTTTGTCGTACTCCGGTGACTTTCTCTAATGTACCTGTCATGCCCTTGATATATGGCTGCATGTATATTTTAAGGCTCACCTGGCATACGTCACATGCAGTCTGTTTGTGGCATAATGATTGATCAACACTTCATTCTTTCTCGGGGAAAGGAGGGAGAAAGAATTTACTCAATTGATTGTGAGCTCTGTTTCATGGTAAACAGTCACACATCCTCAACTGCAAAACTAAACTTTTTCCTCCTTTTACAATTAAATTCACACATGCCCCCTCAAACGTTTGAGTCAAGTGTTTTTGTTTTTTGTTTTTTAAGCATCAATGCTTCCAAAAATATTTTTGATAGTTAAGTTGCACCAGTATTGTGGGTAGATATAAAACAGTTTCCAAAATGCTGTAGCCTATTGACATTCTGGTCAAATTGCACCTGCAGATAATTTACGGAAAACCTTGTCAACTACCACCTGCATGTTTCTGCAAACTGGTATGACTTTTTCCCCCCTTTGTAACACAAAAGGAATCCAATGTCAAATGGACATAAAGGCAAAGAGGGACAAAAACAGCTTTGAGAGAAAATGATTTTGTATGATGTCTAAAATAAACTGTGAACCATTTTCACCGGAACCACAGCACAGAATTTCATTGCTTCTTAATCACTCTCAGATACGTATTATTGGCAGCCTTTATATAAATATTCTTCATTGTTGTCACAGTTCCAGTCATTCCTGGACTCCATTTCCCATAATCCTCCCTGCCAATCACCTGCACTCACTCCACCAATCACTAATCATCACACCCAGCTGCAGCTCATTACCTGGACTATTTAAGCCCCTTTCTTCCTCGCACACTTCGTGAGGTCTTGTAATGGCAGCACTTTTGTGAGTCTTGTTAATAATTTCTGAACGTTTGTCATTGTGTTTGTCTGCCTGTTACTGATCCTGTCCGTTTCCCGTGTACGATCCTCTGCTGCCTGCCCTTTGGACGATTTGCTCTGTCTTGGACTTGTGTTTGATATCTGCCTGCCCTGATCTACTGCCAGTTCCACGACCACGATTCTGCCTTGTACCTTTTTGCCACCGTTTGACCCTTGCCTGTTTGACCACGAACATTGCTTAATAAAGCCTGCACTTGGATGCCACATTGTGTCCCGATTCATCATATTGTAATGGTATTTTTTTTTTTATCTTTGAAGATCTTTGCCCATTAAGTGTTAATGGTGTCCAGGCAACCCCAACAATTCTGGCCATAGCATAATGGTACTAATAGTGCCAATTCAGTAAAAAAAAAAAGTGCTGATTAATTCAGTAAAAATGAATCAGCACACTGTAATGTACTTAATGGCTATTTTACCGTTTCGTTGGGCCAGTGTGTGTGCAAAATTGTAAATGGGATTGATCATTAAAAAAAAACTTAAAGGATTAGTTCAATTTAAAATGAAAATTACCCCAAGCTTTACTCACCCGCAAGCCATCCTATGTGTATGTGACATTATTCTTTCTGATGAATACAATCAGAGTTATATTAATAAATATCTGACACATCCAAGGTTTATAATGGCAGTAAATGGGGCCAACGAGTATGAAGCTCAAGAAAGTGCATCCATCCACATCCATCCATCATAAACGTACTCCACACTCCTTTCGTAAGTTGAATATGGGAAGCGGTTTGGCGGAAGCTAGATATTTTACTTTATAACTTGTTAAATATGGATATTTTTCTTACACAAATGCATTGCTTTACTTCAGAAGGCCTTTATTAACCCCCCGGAGCCGTGTGGAGTAAGTTTATAATGGATGGCTGTGGATTGAAGGACTTTTTTCAGCTCATACTTGTTGGTCTCGTTCACTTCCATTATAAAGCTCAGATGCATCAGGATATTTATTAATAAAACTCTAATTGTGTTCATCAGAAAGAAGAAAGTCTACAAATACCTAGGTTGGTGTGAGTAAAGCTTGAGGTAATTTTCATTTGAAAGTGAACTTATCCTTTAAGCAACACAGCGAGTACTGGAATTAACATAAGGCTTGTACAATTCTTGTTTGTTAACATTTTTGTTTCCGGATTTCAGTCGCTAATTCCGCCTTCTCGATGACATCACATACTTCGTTAAAGATGGCAAGCGATGATTGGTCGGGAAGCATCATGTAGTCTGACATAATTCTTGTCCATGACAAGAATTTAGAGGTCAAAATCACATAATCTGACACAGTGACTATCGTAACAGACAAAAATATTGTGTAGTCTAAACCTGGCATAAATTTAAGCTTTTAATTGTGGATTTACAGTCAAATTTAGAATGTGGATAAAATAGGGAAATACTGTGTATACCCAAAATGAATATACGTAAGGCCAATTCACACTGCACCGACAGACACAGACCAATGCGGACAATCGCCAGATTACAGTATGTCACTTCTTAGACATTTCATGACATGACAAGCACTGATTCAGCACGTTCAGTCAGCGAAATCAAACTCTGACAGACATGCCTGCATTTACCTCATACTGTGACATAAAATGCATTTTTATGTCACCCCCCCCAAATAAAGATGGTATTTGCAGATGGCTGCAAATTCTAGACTATGACACTCTTCTCTGCTCCTCAAATACATAAAATATTAGCCTTTATATAATGGTTGTCAGTGTTGGGGAAAGTTACTTTTAAAAGTAATGCATTGCAATATTGCGTTACTCCCTAAAAAAAAAAAAAAAAGCCTATTGCATTACTAACTAAAAACCTAACTGCATTACTTAGTTACTTTTATGAAAAGTAATGTGTTACATTACTTTTGCGTTACTTTATCTCACCTGGACTGGGCTTTCTTGTTTGTTTTTAAATAACAACAAAAAAGTTATCTTAAGGCCCTTTCAGACCAAATGTGAAATGAATAAGCCTCAGGCTGAAGGAAATGCATATTTATGCCTGTACAGTAGAGGGCGCAGCTCAAACAAACCTTTCACCTGTGCTGCCATTCTGGATTAAAGAAGAATAGGATACAGGAGAAGGAAGTTCAACACTCTTATTTCTAAATCTAATATAAAGTCATTTTTGCTTATTAGTATGGTTGAATAAGATCATTGAACGTCAGCAGCAAAGACATTGGTTAATAAAATGAGAATAAATACATAAAGTACATTTTGTGTAATTCAATATATTTTATTATTACAGGTTTGTGTAAAATTCAGAGATCGCAATGCACTGTTTTTATTAATTTTGAAGAATACAATAACTATAATAACCATCATGTTCTCCACAGTACACACAATGCCTCTGCACTTAACCTATTTCTCTCAACATGGAGACAGGAGAGTTGTCAGTCAATACATGTGAAAACAATGTGTTACTTTTTTGAAAAACTAACAGATATTGTTAATTGAAAAAAGTAATGCGTTACTTTATTAGTTACTTGTAAAAAGTAATCTGATTAAATAAATAAAGAAATGGCTGTACTTATTCAAACAATCAGTTCTTTATTTATCCTTGCATTCCAAACAAGCAGAGACGCTCCAAACTGTTGCTGCATTCACAACATTTCATAATTACCATAAATAAAGCTCCATATTTTTACAGTTCAGAATAGTTACATGGTGTGAACACACCTTGTGTGCAGCACTTCATTCACAAAAGTGGCAGGGAGGAGTCATGAGGTTTGACTGACAGTTTGAGGAGCCAATGGATACGATGTTTACGTTTAGTAACGCTTTTTTTACCACTTTTCATTGCTAAAATATTTGCAAAACCCACAGACAGACATAAAGGGTTACTAATTACCAATACCAAATCAGTCCGTGACTCTTGAGTACTCCCATCATAATTCTTGGTGAATGTGAGCTTTCTTGAATCTGTGCCATTGAGAGTGTAACGGCAGGATCCACTATACCACACTCAAACATGTCTAACTCCAGAATGAACAGTAAGGAATGATTAGGGCAAAGCTGTCTTTTAAACAGGAATGTTTATAGGATGTCCACTCATGTGTTGTCAAATTGGTATGAAAAATTATATGGATGATTGTGCCCTCATCTGTGCAAACAATTTCAGCCTGCAGAGTGTAATTCAGTCCTTATAGACTCATAATTATGGTTGGATTGAGCTCCAAAATTAAGGAAATACTCAGCTGCCATTGATTCATTTTAGCAATAAAAATAACTGTGTTTATTGCTGATTCCTTTTTGGGTATATTGTCATATTAGCTATAATATGAAAGTAGAAATTTACAAACCTGATTCCAAAAAAGTTGGGACACTACACAAATTGTGAATAAAAAAGGAATGCAATAATTTACAAATCTCATAAATTTATATTTTATTCACAATAGAATATAGATAACATATCAAATGTTGAAAGTGAGACATTTTGAAATGTCATGCCAAATATTGGCTCATTTTGGATTTCATGAGAGCTACACATTCCAAAAAAGTTGGGACAGGTAGCAATAAGAGGCTGGAAAAGTTAAATGTACATATAAGGAACAGCTGGAGGACCATTTTGCAACTTATTAGGTCAATTGGCAACATGATTGGGTATAAAAAGAGCCTCTCAGAGTGGCAGTGTCTCTCAGAAGTCAAGATGGGCAGAGGATCACCAATTCCCCCAATGCTGCAGCAAAAAATAGTGGAGCAATATCAGAAAGGAGTTTCTCAGAGAAAAATTGCAAAGAGTTTGAAGTTATCATCATCTACAGTGCATAATATCATCCAAAGATTCAGAGAATCTGAAACAATCTCTGTGTGTAAGGGTCAAGGCCGGAAAACCATACTGGATGCCCGTGATCTTCGGGCCCTTAGACGGCACTGCATCACATACAGGAATGCTACTGTAATGGAAATCACAACATGGGCTCAGGAATACTTCCAGAAAACATTGTCAGTGAACACAATCCACCGCGCCATTCGCCGTTGCCGGCTAAAACTCTATAGGTCAAAAAAGAAGCCATATCTAAACATGATCCAGAAGCGCAGTCGTTTTCTCTGGGCCAAGGCTCATTTAAAATGGACTGTTGCAAAGTGGAAAACTGTTCTGTGGTCAGACGAATCAAAATTTGAAGTTCTTTTTGGAAAACTGGGACGCCATGTCATCCGGACTAAAGAGGACAAGGACAAACCAAATTGTTATCAGCGCTCAGTTCAGAAGCCTGCATCTCTGATGGTATGGGGTTGCATGAGTGCGTGTGGCATGGGCAGCTTACACATCTGGAAAGGCACCAGCAATGCTGAAAGGTATATCCAAGTTCTAGAACAACATATGCTCGCATCCAGACGTCGTCTCTTTCAGGGAAGACCTTGCATTTTCCAACATGACAATGTCAGACCACATACTGCATCAATTACAACATCATGGCTGCGTAGAAGAAGGATCCGGGTACTGAAATGGCCAGCCTGCAGTCCAGATCTTTCACCCATAGAAAACATTTGGCGCATCATAAAGAGGAAGATGCGACAAAGAAGACCTAAGACAGTTGAGCAACTAGAAGCCTGTATTAGACAAGAATGGGACAACATTCCTATTCCTAAACTTGAGCAACTTGTCTCCTCAGTCCCCAGATGTTTGCAGACTGTTATAAAAAGAAGAGGGGATGCCACACAGTGGTAAACATGGCCTTGTCCCAACTTTTTTGAGATGTGTTGATGCCATGAAATTTAAAATCAACTTATTTTTCCCTTAAAATCATACATTTTCTCAGTTTAAACATTTGATATGTCATCTATGTTGTATTCTGAATAAAATATTGAAATTTGAAACTTCCACATCATTGCATTCTGTTTTTATTCACAATTTGTACAGTGTCCCAACTTTTTTGGAAACGGGTTTGTAATTTAAGATAAAACTAAAAACATTTTGTTCACCATGTTTAGTTTACATACTATAAATAAAGATAGGAATATTCCCTACAATACCTTAATGTTTATTCTTCTTAAGTCTTTTTTTCTTTTTTCTTTTTTTAAATATGGATCATCTTTCTGTTAAGTGTGATTTTCAGTTTGACCAAATGCACTTAAATAAATTATATGGGTGTTTCACTTTTTTCAGTGCATGATCTCTTTTCTGCCAGAGTCACATCTCAGACAGTGCCTTTGTTATCGAGTTGTTTTGTGTGTCCTTTTATAAGAATGATTATCTCATTGATTTTCAACAATGTTATCATGGGAGCACTGAGATAAGTGATGTTGAAGCTAAAGAGGGAAATCTGACAGCAATTTAGCCCAAATTAAACCTTGAAAAGTGGAAAACCCTCAAATCAGTGGCTTTTAGATACAGATATTTAGTTGTCCTTCTATTAACACATTGTAACCTTCACACAGCCAGCATCCATTCCAGAGCTGCCTGAGACAAAGGATCAATGTACAGCAAAGAGGATGAGAAAAAGACAACCCTTTCCCTCACCCACAAGAACATAAAGACTGAAAAATAAATAAATAAATAAATCTACACTTGTATCCATTTTAGTTTTTTTTCTGTGGGCACGTGTGAAGATGATTGGGAATCTGGACTTCCCACATGTGCATGATGATAAGAGACTGTGTCTCTTCTCTTTTACAGATTATAGACCCAATTATGAAAGAGAGAGATACAGAATGGACACCATCTGCATATAAATGGAGTGGATAACCTAAAGGATCCGGCCTCACAGGCCTGTAATGGATGTGATCCCATCACCACAATCTAATGGGAGAGAGAAATACAGTAGTATACAACAATAAAATTCATAAAACACTTAACAACCTTTAAAAAGGAAGATGTACTGTAAGTGCTTAAGGGTCTCAAAGTCTTCAGAACACTTTGCTAACCTAGTAAAGAATGTTATCAAATGATCTGAATGACCAAATAGAATTTTGGGTCATAAAAACTTCTGTCCGACATACAATGTTTTCATACAAAGATGAAATAAAACATGGCCAAATAAAAATTATCTCAGGTAATATATTTGTAATGTAGGGAGCGAGACATCTGAGTTGGCGATCCACATGCAGGCTTTATTTACTTTATTTACATTTTTGTAGTTGTACAGGCAGTAGTTCAAACACCAGCAAACAGTAACAAGAAGGCAAGGCAAAAAAGTAATCCAAATACAGGCAATGGTCAAGGCAGGCAGCAAACGATCATCAACAAGGAATCAGTCCATGGTAAAACGCAGGCAAGACTAGGCAAGGGCAAGGGCAAGGGCAAGGGCAAGGGCAAGGGCAAGGGCAAGGGAACAAGGCAAAACAAGATAGAAACACGGCAAAAACAATACTCAGCAATGTGTGTGTGTGAGTGCAGCTTATAAAGTGTCACTGATGGGAAACAGGTGTGAGTGTGTGATTGGTTCCTAGATGGGGAATTGTGGGAAATGGAGTCCATATAATGAGAATAGAGCATGGACCCAGGGCACATGTAACAATATTAGTTTGTTTGATATGACATCTACGCCAAATATGTGTTTATTATTTAGCTTAATAAAAGACAGTAAAGGTTGAATGGAAGGGATAATTAATTAAATCTACCATGATAATTAAAGGTTTAGTTCACTCAAAAATGAACAAGCAGTCTTTACTCAACCGGAGGTTGCTTTGATGCTGTATGCCTTTTATTATTTTTTGAACCAGACATTTGTATGTTAATTAATCTTGATTTTTAAAAATGGTGCACTTGTGTGCTTTTTCTGGACTGGCCAGAGTGAACTGCTGCGCTCATACAGTCTCATAATTGCACAGTCATGCACAGGAGACCAACAACAAGATTGGTACAGTTTTTACAATATATTACTAATTAGAAATGCATGTTAACACTGTTGCGTGGGGTGCATGAATATTGTTTTGTTATTGTTTGTTTTATTTGAAATCACCATTATAGTGATTAGTCTACTGTTGGTGAAGCTTAATCCATCTTTTTTCCTACTGCTTTGCTGAAAACTGGCTTTTGTTATATTGTATGAATGTCATATACTGTAGTTTGCATCATAAAATGTAATTATAGAATATTTTAGTGGATAAGGATTTGTTTAATTTTATAGAACATCTCTGCAATACCCAGGGGCAGAGCCAGACATTTTAAACATTCAGGGCTTAACCCTAATCTAGTTGGTCCAGGGACATTTTTCCCCACATTTATGGCAGATATATGAACTTTTTGTTTTTTAATCTAATTGTTCTCTGCCTTCATCATTCTGAAAACACAACACATTTGAGGATGTCAAATTGTCACTCCTGCCACCGAAAAACTGCCAAAAAAATATTATTTTAACTACTTTAAGTTACATAAGATAGGTAGGGTATAGGAATTTGGCATAAACAGCTTAAACAAAATTTTTATACTATACAAAAGACAGCACAAAATGGGTCACACTTTATATTAGGTGTCCTTAACTACTATGTACTTACATAAAAAAATAAGTACAATGTACTTGTATTCTTATTGTATTACAAAACACTTTTGCTGCTATTGAGGTGGGATACAGGTACGGTTATAGGCAGGTCTGGGTGGGTTTAAGGGTGGGTTAAAGTGTAACGGAAGCATCGGCAGTGTAATTATAGATGTAATTAAGTACATCTAATATAATATGAGTACAACATAACAACATGTATGTACACAATAAGTGAACTGTATCAAATAATTAATTTAAATAGTTAAAGATGCCTAATGTAAAGTGGGACCAAAAATGTATTTGTTTTGAATTGCACAAGAGTTACAGATGTGAAAGCAAAAAGTGCTGCCCTTTATATGCATTCTGCTTCTGGTGAATGAAACATGCATATTTCATGCCACTCCTTTTGTTTTATCTTCACTGATGTTACTCCAGAAGATTAGCTCTTAATGGAACAAAGGTTAAAAGGATAAAGTGTCATTTTGTTCAGTCTGACCCTCAACATAAAATGACTTGGAGACTGCTAAAACAATAGTCAAGTTTTATATAAATATTATTTAGATAACATGTGGTCAATGTTCAGATGTTTTTCTAATCTTAAGCAGAGAATCCTGTCCCTCTCACCTCTGAAAAGGTCGCTGCACCCCTGCTTTTCGGTATCTGGATACTCTTCCAGCAACACTGTGCATTAGCAGGCACTATTTATAAAGAATTACTTTCTCTAACTTGTTTCCCTAATGAGTCATTTAATCAGCTTAGAAATAATACAAACACCACATTACAGTGGGTCAACTGAACTTGTTCATCTCGAAAGCCAATATGTCTACAGACCATGATTGTGTCTTTGCAAACTAGTCCGTGTTACATTAAGCGAAGCTATGCACTCTGCCTCTATTCTAACTTAATGTTGTTTCCCTTGCTTTTGTCATTTCCATGCTTCATTAGCATAATGTGGAAAGGATATTTGATGACTCCCTAATGACAGGAAGATACCCTTATAGCACAAATTTACATATTAACAAGCTTTTACCTATAATGGAACTGAAACGGAGAAGCGCGGTGCTAACCGTACTTATGAAGTGGATATACCTTGATCTCTGCATCTTTCTACCATATTAAAACCAGTCTGTGGATAGTTAATCAGAGAAGAGACTGCTCTCTTAAAACTTTAGTGAGGGTTATAAAGTGATTGAGGGAAATGGAATAATGATGCACGCTTTGGTAAATGGCTACTCAAAGTCTAAATGTAGCGGAGGTCATAAAAACAACTGATAGAAATCCATGATGCAACAGAAAACTGCTATAACGCCTTTAACTTCTAAACCTTGTAAACTTCTCTTCACTGCCTTACAGCATTTCTGCTGGCTGAGTGCTGTGATTTTGCAGGTTATGACTGACTTTTTGCATTTTATGGCATTAACCTTCAGCAGTATTACAAAACGTACAATGAAAAATCTCACACCAGCAACACCTGTTTTCAAATGGGCACTGATTAGAAACTCTTGTTTCTGCACTTTCTAGTGTCCGCTTGCGAATGCAGATGTTTCTGACATCACTGACCAGGAAACTATAAAGCATACCAAACGGTGTTAGCTTCTAATAGGCTGAAGCAAGGTGATCACAGGCATGCAGGAAGTATGACAAAGCAACGCAGCGTCTAGTTCACTTATCTTTTTTGCCTCGTCGCCATACTGACAAGTGCCTGTCTGTGTGAAAACCTGTTGTGCACACTAAGACAAAGGCACACTGGTCCCTGGAGTGGAACCCAAATCTAGGTTGCAAAACCTAATGAAGGTGTGCGGGGAAGACCATCCCACAGCATCACAGAAACTCCTGATAGATGCAGCCATACTTCTAGTTGAGTGGGCTCGGACCACCAAAGGTGAAGGCTTGCCGGCCGCCTCATATGCAAGAGAAATAGCCTCGACTATCCACTTGCTCATCCTCTGCTTAGATGCTGGACACCCTTTACTGGGTGGCCAAAAACATACAAAGAGTTGATCAGATTTACGACACAAGGCAGCTCTGTAGACATAGGCATCTAAGGCCCTCACAGGGCAAAGCAGATTTAACTTTTCCTGGTTCAAAGAACTAAAGGGAGGAGGAGAGAAGGCCTGTGATGGTTTTAGCCACATCAGTGGGAACTTTAGGAATAGCAAGGAGAAAGTGTACTTTCAAAGTCAGAAACTTTTCTGATATCCGCTCAATAGGCTCAAAATAAGCCACAGAAAGGCATTCTAGAACAATGGCCAAATCCCATGATAGTACTCTTGTGTGAACTGCAGGTCTCAGCCTCAAAGTGCCACAAAGGAAACAAACTACTAAGGGGTCTCTCCCAACTGACATACCACCCAAAGGAGTGTGGTAAGCAGATATAACTGCCACCTACACCCTTATTGTGGATGGAGATAACCCTGCAGAGAATTGTTTCTGCAGAATCTCCAGCACTGTACCAACAGGGCAGTTAACGGGGTCCTGCTGATGACCCCTGTACCATGAAGTGAAACGTTTCCACTTCAAAGTGTAGAATTTCATAGTGGAATGAGCTCTGGAGTGGAGTATGCATAGACTTGCATCTATGAGCTGGGCCCCCTCAGAGGCCAAGCCCACAGTTTCCACAGTTCTGGGCGGGGGTGAAGGATTGAGCCCCTCGCCTGAGATAGAAGTTCCCTCTTGACCGGAATCTCCCAAGGAGAGCCGTCGAGGAGAGACATTAGGTCCGAGAGCCAAACTTGGCCTGGCCAGAATGCAGCTATTAACCAAAGGTGGACCCTGTCCCGGCAAACTCTCTCCAGAACTCCCGGGAGCAGAGCGATCAGGGAAAAAGCATACAGACATAGCCTTGGCCACGTCTGTACCATGGCTTCCAACCCCAGTGGAGCTGGATGCATGAGGGAGAACCAGAGTGGACAGTGTGTCATCTCTTAAGATGCAAACAGATTCACTTCCGTCTGGCCAAACTTCTCCCACAAGAGCTTCACCACGTCGGGGTGAAGTCTCCATACCTCAGGCTTCAGGAACTGTCTTGACAGTACCCAGGACTGGTTCTGGACATTTGGAGGCCCTACTGTAAAGGTCTCATATACAGCAGGCCAAAAGGTGCCAAGTTGGACGCAGCTGCTATGAGACCCAACAGTCTCTGAAATTGTTTTACAGTGATAGACTGGCCTAGCTTTAGCTTGTACATGGCTGGTAGAATCAACGAGCAGGGGAAAGACGTGCTTGCATTGTTGTCAAATCCCAAATCACTCCTAAGAAAGTGGTTCTCTCAGCTGGAGCAAGCACACTTTTCTTGGTATTGAGCCTTAATCCTAGTTCTCACATGTTTGAGAATGACATATCGATGTCGAACCACCATCTGCTCTGAGCTTGTCGTCTATATAATTCAGTATGCAAATGCCCTGGAGTTGCAACGGAGCCAGAGCTGCATCCACGCATTTCATGAAAGTGCGGGGTGATAAAGCTAGGCCGTAGGGAAGAATCTGATATTGGTACGCTTCACCCCGAAAGCAAACCTCAGGAACTTTCTGTGTTGTGGAAGGATTGAAATGTGGAAGTATGCATCCTTCAGATCTATCGTTACAAACCAGTCCATGGACCTTATTTGTGACACGATCTGTTTAGTGTCATGCTCCACTGCCAGACAGACAACTCACAAATCGTGTGTATTCCCACCCAGGATATAGCGAGGGCAGGGAGGAACACGATTTAAACTGTTGTTTACTCACCATTTCTTTAAAATATAGTGTTGGTAGACAGACAACATAAATATGACTGACAGAACACAAAACGCTTGCAGAAGACACAGAAGCTAAAACTGTTTGGTCTGGGTATGCTTTATAGTTTCCTGGTCAATGACGTCACCCACCTGTGATGTTCCGTCATGCCATTGGACTGATTTTACACATGCTTCATGATGCAGTCATGCAGAGGCATTCCCACAACGTTGAATACTTCTGATGCAGTGCGAGGGAATATCATAAATATTTTTTTTTCCTCATTGATATCATATTGCGTACCATAGAGGGTGAACTCATTATTATTTACTAAATTATTTTTCATTTTTCATATTTATATTAAATGCAATTAGTTGAATTTAAGTCCTACTTATGTATGTCCAAAAAGCAGTCTTAAGTAAATAAATATTCATCTGATCTAAACCTACAATTGAAAGTAATTCTGTATGCAGTATATCCATTGTATGTCTTTTCTGTGATTCCAAGTCAACATTTGTGACAATTTGCAAAAGAACAGGCCTGCCTGAGCTAGTGAGGTTTTTTTTTTTTTAGGATGTCATGTGTCGATGGGTGCGATGTTCTAAATTTATAAGCATTTGGCTCATCGTTGAAGGGCGAACACCTCCGAAGGACAAGAATAACTCAAAGATAAGTAGGAGGCCTGCAACATCGGTTGTCAGCTACATACAATTTCTTGCTAGTCTCACCTAAATTTTGAATCTTGATTCAATCAAAAAAAAAAAAAAAAAAGAAAGAAAATCTTTGGCCCCAAAACTGACATTAACATCAGTCTTGGGTGATCTGATCACAAGTGGCCACCTGAGGCATAATACATTTTATATCTTAAATTAGCATATCTTAAATGCTTCTACAGTGAGAGTTTGTGATTGCACATCATTGATGGGAGGGTCTTTCATTACAGCATATCTTTCAGTGTTGATGCTGCATATTAATGTCAAAAGTGTATAGGGTTTATTTGTTATGGTAGTTTTCTTTTAAAACCGTCAAAGTTGAAAACCCCTGTTTTGTTTGGGACACAACCCTGGCTGCTAACTGCACAGTAAAATATTCCTTTATTTTATGTTTAACAGCAATTTCTTACAATAAATATTATGTTTAAAATTCAATAAATTCCCTTGAATTATTTTTTCCTTTTTTCTTTTTTTCTTTTTTGAGTTTACATATCACAATTCTGACTTCTTTTCTTGCAATTCTGTTTTTTTTTCTTTTTTTTTCTCTCACAATTCTGACTTTTTTTCTCAATATTGCTAGTTTATATCACAATTCTGACTTTATAACTCGCAATTGCAATTTAATACCACGCAATTCCGAGAAAAAAGTCAGAATTGTGAGATAAAAACTTGCAATTATCTTTTTTTGTTACATAATTATTAGTATTTAGATTAAGTTACAAACCTCTCCAACTATTGTAATCTAACAAAATATGTTACAAATTACTCTTTAAAGCATGTATTTTGAAATCTGTAACCTACCCAGTAACCTACCCAGCCCTGTGCATAGCAGGCCTACTTATGGTTAAAAAAAAAATAATAATTTAATACAGTTACTTGAAGTTGCAAAAACAGCAGTACCAGCAATAAATGTAGGCACATGATTTATACATGCTGCAATGATTTTCATTTAGAAAATGAATCAAACATCTACTACTGTTAAAAAAAAAAATACAGTGAAAGTATAGGAACTAACTAAATTTAATGCTGTAAAGTCTACCCCATGGATTACAACTTAAAACACTCAGAAACCGGACATCAGACAGAACAATTGTGATTGTCTCTTGAACCAGATATAGAAAACTACAACAAGTTCTTTCTATAAAGAAAAGCTGAAAGAAAAGGGACGCCAATTGAAAGAGGCGAGATTTGGCAAGAGACCACAGCACTGAGAGGTTGCTTGTGTTAACTGAATGATCCGTGTAGGAAGATGAGAGCTCCAGCAGGCGCAAGAGGATCATGCTCTGTGTCTGTGTCTGTGCATATAACCCTGGCCCTGCAGGGGAAGTGTACCGTCTGTCATGCTACCATCCATAGGAGTTAAATAACAAAGGCAAAACTTTCTACCAAAGCTCCTTTTCTTGCATTTAAAAGGATGCAATATTGTGTATTCTTTTATATTCAATATTTTGCTAGAAATTATTTTTTTTATTGGTATTGTGCCACAGAGAGCTTACATGTGAAAGACATTATTGCATGTCTAAACGTACAGCCTCTAGTGCTTCTCTCATTTAATAATTTAACAAAAAAATAATGTTTCAGCAAACTGGAAGGGTTGTGGCATCATTTCCTATTTGGTTAAGTTGAAATGCTTCTTAAGTGCATTTTTGCTTGTTTAATGCACTGAACATTGATAATATGCTAAACATGTCTTAAAGGGATAGTTCACCCAAAAACGAAAATTATCCCATTATTTACTCACCCTTAAACCACCCTAGGTGTGTATGACTATCTTCTTTCAGACAAACACAATCTGAGTTATAAACACTTTAATAAACACCAAGAACATGAAACCTCTCTACACACTCGTGTGTCTTGGGTATCTGTCTTTTATGTATAGCGTTGTGTGTATATTTGAGTATGTGTCTTTGTGTGTACCTGCCTAGGGACTGCAGACGCAAATTAGCAATGTTGCTATAATCCGACTTGTTTACATTTTGTATTTTATACTATTGTTCATTAAATGCATTGTCTCATCAAATAAATACACAAATTCAAATACACATTAACATTGAAAACACAGAAGCATGAACTGAGGAAACAGAGGGCTTAAATACACAGATAATCAATGGAACAAGGAACAGATGTGTCTAATTGGAAACCATGGTAACAAATGAATGAACAAGAACTCAGGCAAACAGTGACAGGGGAAAACCATAACAATGAAGCTAAACAACACATGACCATGTCAATAGCAATAGCAATAGCAATAGCAATAGCAATAGCAGGACAAGTGTTTTGCAATACAACAGCACAATAAGTACATTGTTCATAACATTTATATGTAAATACATAGCAGTTACTTACTTACTAACTCTAGAAAATAAGACCTAATGTGGTAAGGCAGTGGTATTAAAAGATCAAATTCAGAATACAGATTATTGATGATGCATACTATGTACGCAGGCAGATGAACTTAGAATATACAGTAAACGCATACATACATAGTATGCATCTGTATATACATTAGTATGCATCATCTGAATTTGATTTTTTAATGCCATTGTTTTAGTATATTTAGGTGCTTACAGTGTTTTTCATTTTAAGGGCTGTTTTTTGTGGTTGAAATACTGCAGCAGGTGCTGTATATGGATCATAAGTGCCCAAAACTTGCATTTTGTTTACTTTTGAGGTTGAAAATTGACAGGCCTGTGATGCAGTCCAGTGGATGTTTTGCCCTCCACGTCTTGGCGCCAGTCACATGACTGAAAACTATGAATGGGTTGGTTGTGAGGGCTACTGTTGTTTGGGGAGGACATAGCAGTTTATCTGGCAAACTTTATTGGAACTGTACAGCATCAATCCTCTAATAGAGGCATGTCAGTCATCTCTTTAACATTCTGAAAGTGAACTACTACATCAAGCATCTGGATATCTGCCCAGTTAAAATGCTCTTCTCCATCAGTTGCTGCAATGACCTCTACAAAATCTGCACAAACAACTCTTCATTTAAACTACTCGCTTTTTGTGGCTAATAATAGTGCAACATTAATTGTGGCAGGCACAGAGATTTTTTGTTGTTATTTTTTTGGTCAAAATCTATAATCAGCCTACTGTATATAGAATACATGGAGACATGTTTGTGCTGAAAAGAATGACTTGTCTTTTTTTTTTCTTTTCTTTCTTCTTCTTCTTTTTTAATAAATATCCATGATTCACTGTTAGTGCAGTGCATTTATCAACTGGTTAAACTGTAATGGTGGTTATAAGAAGTGAACACTTTTAGTGAATTCTCTTAAATTCTTTTAAACTCTTTTAACATGAGCTTAAGGGAAGTTGTTGAGAATGTCATTGATGTTTCTTAAGAAAATTAACCTGTCTTGATAAAACACCAGATGTTGCGTCTTTAATTTGTGTACGTCTGTATGAATGGATTGTGCTGTTGCCATTAATATATTCATTGGATTTGAACATGTTTCCCAGTAAATGGATATTTCCTGATTCACTTTCCATGCTTCCTGGTAATTCCAACAATGGCTTCACATTCTCTGCTTCAGCTTTCAGTTCTTATTTTGGAATTGTGGTTTAAGGTTGTTGAAAATAAATGAAAAGGTTTGCGTAATGAATGAATTAAGGGAAACGACCTAGTTTAGCTTAAGACACTGTTTGGCAGTAAGATGATTTGGGGGATTTCTTGCCTAAGAGCAATTGAATTGAAAGGATTCCAGCATGTTTACAGATTAGGAGGATTATTTAAAAAAAGGATCTCTCTTCTTACACAGTAATAATCCAAGATGTTCTTTTGACGCCTCTTAGTGAAATGATGAGCAAGATTGTGCTGGAAAAATGCAGCTCGCAAGAATACTCTAAAACTTGGTTTCTTTGTCTGAAAATAAAATGCGGTGCTAGTGAAGTTAAGCTTGTGAATGTGGATGCATCTCTTTCATGTTTGAGGATAAATGCTGTAAAAAATGCATGAAAAAAAAAAAAAAAAAACAGATTAATCTCCACTCATTTCACTTCAATATTTCAGCACTACAACACTGCTGCCTGAAGCTTAGCACACACAGAGCCTGACTTTCATCTGTTTACAGGTACTTATTGTGCATATTACTAGTTCTGAGCAAATTACTAAAATATTTGCAAAAATGTAGGCCTGTACTTTACAAATTTCCTGAACATAATGATAAGTGGTGTGCATATACTGCAATAGGAGAGACTGGGGCTAGTTGTCACATGGGGAAATTGTTAGCTGCTGTCTACTAAGTTGCTTATTACATATATAAACTATAAGGTTTAGAATCAAACATCAAAATGTTTTTATTCCCTACAGTCTTAAAAAAAAGAGTGTTTTCACAGCAATGCCATAGAAGTTTTCAGTTCTGAAAATAACCATTTTTCTCTTTGTTGTGAAGAACATTTGGTAACACTTTCAGGCCCTTCAGACCTGATTTTTGTTTTTCACTGAGCATTTTTTTTTTATTATTTTTTTTATATCCACTTGATATTTGCTCTTCTTTAATGAATAAAAAAACAAAGTTTGTGCAAACTCATTTTTTATTAGATTTGTTTCATGTCTACTAGGACTGAAGCAATATATACATTATATATATATATATATATATATATATATATATATATATATATATATATATATATATATATATATTAGCTCCTTTTGCCCGAATTACTGCAGCAATGCGGTGTGGCATGGAGTCGATCAGTCTGTGGCACTGCTCAGGTGTTATGAGAGCCCAGGTTGCTCTGATAGTGGCCTTCAGCTCTTCTGCATTGTTGGATCTGGCATATCGCATCTTCCTCTTCACAATACCCCATAGATTTTCTATGGGGTTAAGATCAGGCGAGTTTGCTGGCCAATTAAGAACAGGGATACCATGGTCCTTAAACCAGGTACTGGTAGCTTTGGCACTGTGTGCAGGTGCCAAGTCCTGTTGGAAAATGAAATCTGCATCTCCATAAAGTTGGTCAGCAGCAGGAAGCATGAAGTGCTCTAAAACTTCCTGGTATACGGCTGTGTTGACCTTGGACCTCAGAAAACACAATGGACCAACACCAGAAGATGACATGGCACCCCAAACCATCACTGACTGTGGAAACTTTACACTGGACCTCAAGCAACGTGGATTGTGTGCCTCTCATCTCTTCCTCCAGACTCTGGGACCCTGATTTCCAAAGGAAATGCAAAATGTACTTTCATCAGAGAACATAAATTTGGACCACTCAGCAGCAGTCCAGTCCTTTTTGTCTTTAGATGCTTCTGACGCTGTCTGTTGTTCAAGAGTGGCTTGACACAAGGAATGCGACAGCTGAAACCCATGTCTTGCATACGTCTGTGCGTAGTGGTTCTTGAAGCACTGACTCCAGCTGCAGTCCACTCTTTGTGAATCTCCCCCACATTTTTGAATGGGTTTTGTTTCACAATCCTCTCCAGGGTGCAGTTATCCCTATTGCTTTTACACATTTTTCTACCACATCTTTTCCTTCCCTTCACCTCTCTATTAATGTGCTTGGACACAGAGCTCTGTGAACAGCCATGTTAGTTAAAATAGTCTCAAATTAATTAAATTAAATCTTCCAAATTCCAATTACGTCATGTTTTTGCTATAGCAGGTTTTAGCAATTGAGTATAATAAAACTACACTCAATGACCCACTATAGGGGTCAGTGTGCATTAAATGAACTGTATCTGGGGTTTTGTTGTTGTTTTCCCCCTGGATGATAACGGAAATATTCAATAGCTTTTGTAGTCCATACAGAAATGTACTTTAAAAATAAAAATAACCTTAGAAAAATCCAGTGGAATAAAAGTGTGGCATACAGGTGTGAAACATATGTTACAGTGAAATTTGTTCTTTGGTAACTTTCTTTCACAATGTTTTAAAATCTTTGTGAAAGAGCAGAGACTATTTTTATAGTGTTCAAGCAGTTGGTACATACTCAGACATCTAATTTAGTATACAGCCCTTCCCTGAGGTCTAATCTCTCTATCGACCAAGTTGAGAGTTTGTGTGTGTTTAACTGCTTCTACAAAATTGATTGGTCAATCTGTCTACTATCTCCTCCATGCAGATGCACATTTGTGCTGAATAACAACATCTTTCGCTCTCTCACACCTTCATCTGTGTTGGTTAACTACAGGCTTGATAATTGTATTTGGTTGCGAAGTTTGAGTGGTATGTACAACAGGTCTGTGAGAATTTGATGGTAGTTTTTTTTTTGTTGTTTTTTTTGTTTTTTGTCTTTGAGATGAGGTCAGTGGTGATTGATTTAAGACTGTATGGGAACCACAGTTCATCTATAAGATCCTCTATAATTAATTTAAAATGTATCAGTGTGTATTTATTTACATATAATCTATATACATTGGCCCTGAACAAGTATTTGGATACACTTAAGACACTTCTACAAACTTCACATGTCTGACCATTTTTTGCAATGACTTTTAACTGACCATTATCAAGATCCTTTTTAAATTGTTTTTGCCATTTATGCCTTTATTCTGATAGGATAGTAGAAACAGTGACAAGAAGTGTGTCACCATGATGTCCTGTATTGTCTGCACCTGTTCTTGTTAGTCCCTGATTAGTTTAACTTCCTCCACCTTTGCCTGTTTAGCTCCCTCATCACTCTGTGTATTTGTACTCCCCGTTCTGTTCATCCTGTGTCGGTTATTGTATGTGGTCATGCTGTTTGCTACCAGTCATTCTCTAGTAAACTTTAAGGTTATTTGTATCCTGCATTCCTCGTCTTCTTTACACGGTAGGAACCGTGACAAAGTGATAGGAGTGGAGAGAAGGGAAAGGGGGTTGCTGTGATTTTGCAAAGTAAGATATGTTCCAGGATCAACATACCTGCCAAAAAACATAGTCCTAACCCTACCCCTGACCCTATAACTTATCCTTAAAATCAGAGGGAAATGAGAGGTGAATAAGAATGGCGTAAAAGCCCTTAACCCTCTACCGCACGCATTATGATAAATCTATAAAAAAAAATATTTGACTCTTTTTCTTTTCTTAGAATGGCTTAACTTAAAGTGCTGTAAAAAAAAATTTGGAAAAAAATATTATTTTAAGGTACTTTATGCCATATGGCAACAACGTACAATAGTGGAAAAACTTAGAATAAGTGTAAGTGTATATAGTTCATATTTTTCCTCAGAAATGTTGTTTGTATTGAATCAATTAGTGCTATTATAAGTTTTAGCAGTAATTATAAACAATACCTCATACTTATTTTCCAACATCTTGTGTTTTTCCATTCTCTTTTGCTGAATAATGCTTTATATTCTTTAAATTTCACCTTTTTTCTGTATGAAACTTCAAAAAGCATTTTTTTTTTCCAAAGGTGAGACACATGTAGACATCACATTTGGTGCTCTTCATACTTACAATACACTTACAGCCACTTGCACCTGCCTTTTTGAGACACCATGATAGGAAAGTGGTAGGTCTGGGCCAGTATACATGGCTGTGATGGCAGATCTCTGATGTTGATTTAATCCATAATACAAATGCCACAGCAGTCCTTAACATACGACTAATCAACATTATATCACTAGCATTAATGTTTTTATTGTTATAGCTTAACAGACTGCAGCTGATCTTTGCTAGCTATCTAACCTATTATAATAATGCCATTCCATTATTGCGCAGTGTTGCCATATGGCAACACAGACATTTTCTCGATTTACCAAAAACTAATTTCATAAAAACATTTTTGAGTGGTGAATATGTCATCATACCTTACCTGAGATGATGTTAACATTTTTTTTGTGAATGTGACATGGGCAGGTCCTTGTTTGTTACTGACGTTTTAGTTTGCTTTCAGCAACTACCGACAAGAGATGGCAGTCTGTCAGATATCGCGTCACAGAAAAAAATTGCATGTCATGTGACTTAACCAAAGCACATCATTGGCTAAATTAAGGTCTTCTCTTACCAATAAAAAATCTAGAATGTTCTCTTAAAGAGACGGTGGCAAGGAAATGAACATAAAGAGTATGTTGCCATATGGCAACACTATGCGGTAGAGGGTTAACCATTTATGTAAGCCTAAACTTGACATTTACTGTAAACCTATCCCTCAAATCTGATTGATTGATTAGAATGTTGGGTAACACTTTAGTATGTGGAACAATTATCACTTTTAACTATTGCTTAATAGCTTGCATATTGGCTGTTTATTAGTACTTATAAAGCACATATTAATGCCTTATTCTGCATGATCAAATTCTACATCCCTTAATCCTACCCCATACCTAAACTTAAATGCTAGAGCAACTACCTTATTAACTATTAATAAGCAGTAAATTAAGAGTTTATTGAGGCAAACGTCATAGTTAATGAATATGTGTTCCCCATATTAAAGTGTTACCGAAAGTTGTTCCAGGATCAACAAGAATGTTGATTTGTGAACATGTTTTACTTGGTAAAATCACGTTCACCAGGGAAGGTCATCAGGAAAGGACTATGAACCAGAGGCGTTTCTCAATGTCAGGGAAGGATCCTCGGAAGCCAGAATTTCAAGGATGCTACGTCATCGACATCCGTCGAAGGACTGTTCCAATGTTGAGGATCCTCGGAATTTCAAACAAGGACTTCATTCGAAAAATATCCCATATACAGGAAAGGATGCATGTGTGTAGCCTTCGTGCTCTTCACGCTCTAAAATCACCCACAATCCTATGCGCGCAGCTTTGCAATCTTGTTCAAAAAAAAAAAAAAAAAAAAAATGTCTGACGTTAGCGGGCAATATGCTTTCAAATGTAAGTATATTTACGTTACCAAACATTTGTTATAACTGTAGTAAATATGTCAGATAAATAAAGTTTAACATTTAAATGCCAGTACAAATTACTACCGTATTGATATTATAAATTATACAAATACAAATTACGTTATTGATGGCTAACTGAACCGGACCGTCATTTAAAAATTGTTAGCTTGGTTGCTGTCACCGGCATTTCTTTTACCTTTTCACTGACGTAACGTGCACTTGCTAGTCTGTTCCATTTACGTGTTCTCCGAATGCTAAAGAGGAGCCTCGCCTAGCCTCTGAAGGAAGTGACTTGGAAGGACCAGTCCTGCCAAGGAAGTATCCTTGACATTGAGAAACGCCTCAGGACTCAAACTCTGTTGCGCTATATGTCTTTATTTAACCAGGCAAGTCATTAAGAACAGGTTCTTATTTTCAATAACAGCCCATCTCCAACGTAAAGATGATTTATTTATTTATTTTTTAATTGGATATAAAATTAATTCATTTACCAGGTCATTGAAGTACACCAGACGGTGAATGCTGGGAACTGCTGTCAGCACTCTCTCCATGAGCTGATCGAAGGTGGTTGGGGTGATGCAGAGCCCGAATGACATTACTTGATATTCCACAACCAATGGCAAAAGGCATTTCACATACAGCCCCTGAGTGTGGCCTGACTGTCTGACCAAAGAACACCTGCTGTAGAGGGTGTTGAGGGTTGGGTCAGTCACCATCGGGGACGCCCACCATTAGTGATGCTCCGATTGATCGGCCACCGATCATGATCGGCCGATATTGGCTAAAAATAGCTTGATCGGCGAACCCCAAAAGCGCCGATCAAAAAAGCCGATCACGTGACGTAAATTACTCGCGCGACTTTTTCACACGTGCATGCACGGCGCACAGGTACACAACAGCAGAGCGGAGCTTGTCAGTGGCAACATGAGTTCTCCCGTCTGGAAGTTTTTCAAAGTGTCCGATAAAGACGTAAAGTTAGCCGTTTGCAATGTAGTGCAGTGTAAACGAGGCTTCACACACAGTCGGCTGGTTGAGGGATGGGGATGTTGTTGGCTTCGGCTGGTTTAGTTTCTCATACTCGGCATATTCAGTTGTATGGCGTGTTCTAAGGTGCCTAATCATGTTAGTGGTGTTAAAATGACGTTGCTTGCTTCCACCTCGAGGGATTTCATCACGACATACATTGCAAACGGCTAACTTTACGTCTTTATTTTGTATTTGAGCTGCGCGTCTTGGACGCGGCGTCCGTCAAAAATAGGCGAGGCGCCTATCTTTAGCGAAGCGGCGTGGCTGGTGTAAACACGAGCATTGACTAGAGTGGCCGCGTATCAGCTCCGGTAGCTGCACCGCACACGCGTGCAGTGTAAACGAGGCTTGAGTGATGCATTTAAACGACGTGAACCATACAGCAAGGATAGTACGAAGATATCACGTTCAGAATTATGGGATTCATTTGGTTGGTAACTATCTGCTTGGCCTCCTTGTTTCTCTGCTTTGTTATTTAGGAAGGATGGCATTGGCATACAGTAGCTTACATTATTTTATTTTTTGGATCTGATATAGTTGGTTCCTCAACTATATCAGATCCAAAACTAAGTTTTTTTTTTCTCAATACAGTTAATTTAGAGTTAGTTTCTTTTCTACAAATGGTGCAAACTCTGCTAGATTGTAGATAAAAGATTCCCATTCCCCTGCCATTCTGTGATCGGCAGTGATCGGCAATCGGCAGATCATGATCTTGGTGATCGGTAATCGGTGATCGGCCCCAAAAATGCTGATCGGAGCATCTCTACCCACCATTAGTTTCCTGACTGTTAGGGCTGCACGATATTGAAGAAAAATGCAATATGCAATAACTTGTTAAATAATGTGATATGCAATACGATAATGCTTTAGTTAGTAAGGTAGTTGTTAAGGTATTGTTATTGGATATGATTAAGAATGTAGAATATGGTCATGCAGAATAAGGCATTAATATATGCTTAATAAGTACTAATAAACAGCCAATATTTTAGTAATATGCAAGCTAATAAGCAACTAGTTAAAAGACCCTAAAATGATGGGCCCTATAATACACCCGGCGCAATGCGACACAAGGCGCAACGCAAGTGTGTTTGCTAGTTTGCGTCCGGCGCCGTTCGCGTTTTCCCGTTCAGCGCCACGTCCTTAAATTAGTAAATGCATTTGCGCCAGTTAGTGCGTCCATGGGCGCGCTGGTCTAAAAAAGAGGTGTGTTCAGGCGCATTGCCGGCGCACTGCTATTTTAAGGAGCTGAAAATAGACTGCGCCATAGACCAACTCAAACCTGGTCTAAAGTCTAAAGTCAATGGCGCAATATTTTTTTGTTAGAGCGCGTTGGTAGAAACTGCGCCTCTTGGCGCGTCCACAGTGCGCGTTGACTTTGCTTATTACACACAGGGATGCGCATCACACAAACATGCCAAATATTAAAAACAAAAGGATTACAGTGAAAAAGAATATTATTGTGTAGGCTACATAAATATAAAAATGTAATGATGAATAGTCATTGCGTGTATTAGAAATAGGCTACCTATTTTCAATTCAGCCTATTACTACTTATAATGATGAACGAAATTGGCTAATTAATTGAACAATCGTGGCAATACACACACATATATATTAACTGACTCATCGCGCGGAGCTATTTGAAAGCCTGCATCCAACGCAGACGACTGAAAGATTGACTGGCCACTTAACAGGTAATTTCAGCAAAACATCACTCGTTGAACTCCTCAGTTGAATCGGTGTGTTTAATAACTTTACACTTTGCGTTTAGATCGTTAAAATAGGGCCCAAAGTGTTACTGAAGTGTTACTCCGATATCTCAAGCGGCAGTATGCCTATCACAATATTTAGATCAATTCGATATGTATCTGACTGATGAGGATCGCTGTGCCTCGGTGTAGGTGCAGATCAAAGCTGTAGCATGGATCATGTCTAGTAAACTTCTGCTGCTTCCTCAGTGGATGTCATAGACACTGGTGCAGCAAACATGTTTTACTCAATCGTCAAATTAATGACACGTTCATTGTATGTACAGCTGCACACTACACGACCCCAGACTCTCACCTTTCTTATGGATCAGCTGATCTTGCTTCTTTTTCACCTCTGCCACAATAAGAGTCAAGTAGTCCCGCTGCTTCCTATAGAGTGAAGTAAAGCTCCAGCACCTTGTGGACTACAGCATCTTCTTATCACCATCCAGCTCACCATGTTGCTAGACACACATGGGCAAAGTAAGACTCCAGAGGCACATACCCATCATATTGTGGCAGCTTCATATTAACCCTTGCACTTGCTGGACAATTGCAGCGGTGGTCGTTCACTATCATTCACCCATAACATGCTAAACACAACTCGACAACAGCTGCAGGACCGACATGTCAGTGTTTTAAATTCAAAAACACTGCTGTTATATCAGTCAAATGTAGCATGCTCAACAACACAGGCAACAGTGGTTGTACATTTAGTTGAACTCTGTTGTAACATTTAGCATAACCATTATATTATTGTCTTTTGTTATTAGCTTTTATAAATATTGTGAATATACATATATGCTGAGCACTGTTTAGTAGATGTTTTGGTGGGTAGCTTGGATATATAAATTAATGGAAACTTGGAAAATCATGTATTGCTATTTCCACATAATACGATTTCATGACAAATAAAACAAAATCTTGTTTCTCAATGTTTACAACATTTTAAACATTCTGTTAAACAATTATGCAGACAAATAAAACAAGTTAAACAAGTATGCAGACTCTTTATGAATGCACTAATAATACAAACTCATATTTGGCTGTTTTTCATTTCAGAATACTAGATGACATCAATGTTTCTGTCATTGCTTTCTGTTAACATTATTTCAAAACATTCTTTCCAACAGCACCAAAGGCCAAACATTACTGGCAGTGAAATGTAAGGAAATCTGTTCCTACAACAGAAAATGTCGATATGCACTATTCTGATGCGCTTAGTTTTCATGGGGTTCAGCACGAGTCTAATTTTGAATAACAAATCTTCATTGGATGCAGAAGTCGTGTTGTCTTGAAAATGGAGCATCCTGGACAAGCTTTTGAAGCTCGTCACTGACATGATGTCTGCCATTTTGTCATATCTTGTGTCTTCTGCCCAGTAATCCATCACTGCAGGCAATTTCATGACATCCATGATGATTATTTTCATGCCAACAAATGCATTAATTGCTTTGGTGTTGGTGTTGATGCTGCTTCCATTGAGTTGACAGTAGAATAAATTAGTCTGAATCTGTTGAGCCTTCGGGTGGTGAAACAACTGCCTCACACTTTTCCTTCATTCAACTAGAAAGTATTGACAGAAATTGCCTGAAAAAAAAAAAAAAAATCCATGTATTGTTGATTTAAAACTGAATTTAATGTAGCCAGCTAAATGACTAAATATAAACTTTCATTTAATATTAACAAACAAACAAACAAACACCCTTTCAAACTGATACCAAGAAATAAGACCCACATTTTCACAGCCTCTCCCTACAGCCTCTCAAATGTTTGTATCACCCAGGATATGGTTCCTTTAGTGTTAATAGCTTCACAAGAGTTTCTTGGATTTCTTATTAAATTAGTGCAGAAAGCAGTTCAGTAACCGTAGCAGGGAGCAGAGCGTATACCATATATGAATTGGATGGCATGTCACTTAGTGTTATACATGTGGATGTGTATTTTTATGCATGAATGATCTGCCCGAGTGAGACTTTGCCCCGGCGCTTCAGCATAGTTCTCCTCTGCTATTACTGAGTTGAAATCTAGTCAATAGTTTGAATTTGTTTGCTTGTATATGTGTATATAAAAGTGCATTTTCAGCTCTCCTCTTGATAATGTAGCTGTGATTTTATGGAAAGATTATCATGCTAAACTTATTTTGCACTCGTTGCAAGGCTGTCATGTTTTGACAGCTGTTATAAATAAATGCAAAAAGTGTGAAAGCATTTGGCTTCCATCTGGGAGAAATTTAAATGTAGCGCACCAGGGTTTGTCGTTCCCTTAAAAATGAGTAAAAAAAAAAATGACAAGATAAAATTATTCGTTGCAAAGATGGTGCTTAATGAACATGTGAAACAGATGTATTATAAATGTCTCAAATTGTTATTCTAATCAGATGGTATGTCTTGACAGCCTGTTTTCTGTCATTACATTTCATTTTAATTTTTTTATTGTTTGGCAGGATAATGTGGACTGAGGGCAAAACTGAATATTAAAACTAGATATGTACATTTACTTGGCCGTGCTCACTGCCACAACGCTAGGGCTTTGTGGGTGATTTCCAGGGAGTTGCTATGCAATTACTGCTTGAAGCCATGGAGTCCACATTCTATGCTATTCTGGGATGTATCCAAAATCACTGCCTATATCCTCATTCACTGTTCCATTCATTATTCCACTATTAGTCCACTTGAAGGAGTGAATAAAAATTAGAGAGAGAAATCAGACACTGAGTGTGCCAGAAGGGCTGTGGATGCCATCTTCTCCCGAGACACTGTGATATATTCACAGTGCTTGGGTAGCAGTGAGCGGTTTAGTGTACATCGGTGGTACACTCCTTATTGTGGTGCACTATGGGATTAAATGAGTGCACTTGGACATCACTACAAATGGCTGTCCCCTCAAAAAGTGCACAATATAAGGGTGTAGGGGGCCATTTCAGTAACATCCCTGGTCTTTAGATATGGATTGGGTCCCTCCTTCCAAGTCAATGGTGTCCAATCATGCATCTGGAGGGCCACCTTCCTGCAGAAATTAGCTCAATCCCTAATTAAACACATCTGAAGCAGCTAATCAGTGGAAGTTTGGAACTCTTCAGCTATGGAATCATCAGAGCTTTGATGACTTTTACATACCATGATCCTTTTTGGTGACCGGTTTGCTCTGTGACCTTACGGTCTTCTGCTTCTTGGCTGAGTTGCTGCTGTTCCTAAACGCTTCCAATTTCCAATAATACCACTTACAGTTTACCATGGGATATCTAGCAGGGATAAAATTTCACAAACTGACTTACTGCAAAGGTTGCATCCTCTCACAGTACCATGCTTGAATTCACTGAGCTCTTCAAAATGACCCTTTTTTCACAAATGTTTGTAAATGCAGACTGCATGGGTGCTTGATTTTATGTCTGAATAATTAAGAAATGTGTCCCAATACTTTTGTCCATATAGTGCAAGTTGCACAGACAGTTCTGCACTGGAGTTAATAACACAAGAGCATATTTGTAATAAAAAATCTAATCATCTTTCATGTGTCTACATAGGTCAGAAACTGAGACGTTTGTCTATTCTAAATTATTAAATATCAACCACCCTTTGTATGCATACCACTGTCTAGAACATAAAATTTTTGTCTTGTTGAAGCAGAACAGAATTGATGACCTTTTTGTAAAGAAATCAAAGATAATTAAATAATTCTAAATCTAAAAACTATGTATAAATTCCACAAACAAAAGTCTCACCATGATGATGCAATTTTCTCTATAGTGCTATGGCTCGCCCCAGCTAAAGAAATGAGAGTGTAAAGAAATGTTGCAGAGAATAGGTTGTGCTGATCTAAAATAATATCGCAGATGTCAGTATGTGGTTTCAGGGCAATTTTAATTAGCTCTAGCATCCTGAAACGCTTGGGAGCCTAGCAGAGGAAGTATTGATCTTTGTCTTAGAAACCTATGGCAAGTCTGATGCATGAAAGTTTTAAATATACTAAACTTCTGTACTTTTCTTCTACAGAGAAAACTTATGAAAAATGGTGTTTGAGATTTTGGGACATTGACCTGAATGATGGCAGTTTAGGTGACTTTTGCTCATAAGTGATCAAACTGGAATACAGGATACAGCCTATTATTATTATTCAGCAGGGAACTCTACTGACAATTGAGACCAATAGAAAGCCTTTAAAGGGTTGGTTGATTATGATTTCACTTTTTTAACTTTAGTTAGTGTGTAATGTTGCTGTTTGAGCATAAACAACATCTGCAAAGTTGCGACACTCAAAGTTGAATGCAAAGGGAGATATTTATCTTTTACAGAATTCTCTGTTTAAGGACTAACAAACGGCTGGTAGGGACTATAACGTGCTTCTTCCTGGGTTGGTGACATCACTAACCCTAAAATTTACATAAACCCCGCCCTCTAGAACATGCAACAAAGGGAGTAAGACCATGTTATTGCAAAACAGTACGTAACACGAATGCAATAGCATGTCATAAAAACAAGATGTACTGTAATTAAACTAAACTATTCCTGTTCTATCTTCATGCAGCATATATTCGCTGGCTCTGTAGGATCTTACAACAGTTCCCACACAAGCGATTTATAGATGACAGATTATGCTAATCAATGACTCTAAGATATCCCACATCAGCTACATAAATTCATCAACTAACCATTCAGAAACGTCCTGTTGCATTCTACATGATTTCACTTCTTCTTGAGTGTCTCCATCATTGTCCGACTCTGGTTTGAACATAAAAGGCTGAATATAAAAGGCTGAACAGTTTCTGACATTTTCAGTGAGTATGCTTGAGGTAATCGGCTCTGCTGATGCTGCTAACATGAGCTTATGAAACTCCGCCCTCGTCTTAGGAGCAGCAGCTCATTTGCATTTAAAGGGACACACACAAACAGAGGGCTTTTGCTCACCCTCAAAAAGTGACAAATTTAGCATGCTATAAAACAATTATCTGTGGAGTATTTTGAGCTAAAACTTCACATACACACTCTGGGGAAACCAGAGACTTATTTTACATCTTGTAAAAATGGCCCTTTAATTATATGACCCTTTAAAAAATGGGATTGGGATCCACCATGTGAACTAAGCATCCTAATTTGGTAGATAACTGTTTTATACAGTATTTTCAGGAATCTTATGTTAAGCAATAATGAAATTTGGACACCAAAATATTGACACTGAAACGTTGTGTCTTTTAAAATGAATCCAACTCTCAATTATCTATCAGTAATTACTGAAAGTCATATTTGAAAGCAGAGTAGTTTCTGGATAACAGGCATGTTGTCCAAGGTCACCTGATGCCTAAAACTTTCGTTTCTGAACTCAAAAGAAATATTAAATGACTGCACAAAATACATCCAATGTAACTCATTATCAACTCAATCTCGAATGCAGGAAATAGCTGTTGACTGACCCTGGCAAACAAAATATTTTTTTATGAAGGAGAATTCAATATCTGAACCTAAGGTTGAAATATTCGGTAATATGCTTTTGAGTTACAGTATAAAGTGAATTTTATATATCAATGATGCACTCCATTTATATATATATATATATATATATATATATATATATATATATATATATAATTGCACATCATATTTGGCTAAGAAATTACCCCCAAAATATCATTTAAAGTCATTATTATGTTAAATGAGAAAAGCATCAAATAGACATTACAAAATGTAGCTTTAGGAAAAAAAACAAAAAAAAAGGTTCAACATAGTTTTTATTAATATGGGAAAACTGCCAGTAGGTCGTGGTAAATGTCTAAATGAGTCGTTTGTTCGTTCATATATAAAATTAGCCTTGGAAATTTAGAAATATTGATGATAAGAAAATCTTCGCTGTCCTGACTCACAGTGAAAATTGCAGATAAAAGCAACTAGCCTCTCCAAAGCCAACTACTCGCAAATCTACTCACTAATATATATGTATAGTGTAAAACATTGACTCAGGGGAACTATGGTGGTGACCTGACAGAAATGTTTTATTACTAAAGATAAGAAATGAGGTCCTAAGAAGTGCTGGAAGTTAAAACTAGTGCAAAAAAGTAGGTCATGAATTTCAAAAGTGGAGATTACCATTTCCATGCCTCTTCCCATTAATCAACACTTCGCTTTTGAGTCCCACCAGAGACAACAATGTATAAGGACGTTACCCAGAAATTATTCTATTAATCAAATGACGCATGAAAAAGTACCTGCGCTCACGGTGTCTAATGATAAACTTCATCGTGCTTGGAGGCTCTGGAGGTTGCACAGGGACTACACTCATATATACATAATCTTGGGATATGTTCTTCCTGCTTGCTGCGCGGTTCATCTCCACTTTAGAGTGCATAGGTGTTTACTGCATTTAGCTTTATTACATAACGGATAATAGTCAGCTTTAGAGTGTGTTGGTTTTTGAACGCTCATCTCAACATCATAGCATGTTAATGTTAACAGTAACATTTTATTTCGATAGAAGTGACTTTGCAACTACATGTCAACTAGCAGTCATTAGAGTATTAGTAGACAATCTGCTTAATATCTGCTAACATTTTATTTTGATGCTCCGCCAACAGACATTCTACTAACTATAAGTAATTTTGCAAGTTCATTTCAACTTATTCTAGCAACCCTAACCAAACAGTCTACCAATACTCTGAGTTAGTTGACATAGTAGGATGTCTAAAGTGGATTATTGTGTAACCTACAAAGACATATGAAATTCCAGCATTTCACAGTTACCCCCATTCACACTACAGGTTAGTAGCTCAATGAAATTGCGATGATTGACAGAGATAGCAACAGTTTTGGCTTCTCACGGTACACGAGAAACATTAATGCCAGTGGTTTCATTCAACCCATTTTGGTGGAGCTGACCAAAGTAATATTAGCGATTGGAGGCTGAGACTGTTCCTGCTTCCCTGAGACTGCAGATCTGCTGAGAGAAACTGCAGTGGAGAGAGACAGAATCAAAATGTGTCAATGAGTCAAGACACGTCCCCATGTCTCTCTGATTTTAGCAGCTCTGACAAGCTGTCAGTGCCCAAAAGAGAATGATCATCCCATTACCAGCTAGTTGTTCAGTTCGGTTCTGTACACTTATGCAGATTTACTTATGCAAATTACCTGAGAAATGACCGATCTCTCTGTGTACAGAACAAGATTAAGCTTGCAGTAAAGGAGTGACAACCATAGAAATATATACATAGATGCCTCATTAGCAGCCATTTCTATGGGCCATATTGGAATAGTCACAGTGATCCGAGAGCGAGTTGACAGCATCTGCAACCGTAGTTAGACACATGCATGAATATCTATATCTGCAATAGAGTTTAGTGGATGATTTTGCTAAACTAACACAATACAACGAAGGCGTCAGCTAACACAACATTAAAAAGTTACCATAGTAAAAGTAAAAAAAAAAAAAAAAAAAAAAAAAACATTAAAAAGTACCATTGTAAAAACCTGTAATATAATACATATAAAAACACAAACCAACACATTCTCACCTGTGAAAGGTTATTCCTGTTTAAATCTTGGTGGTTTCACATGTTGACAGACAGCTGTATTTAGCTGCTTTTGTACGTGGCCAATGAGAACACAATGGGCTCAAGAGAGCCAAAAAAACATACTGCTTTCTTCTGCAACCTTATCAACTGGTGTCGCTATTGGACAGTTTTACTTCATAAAAACAAATGATTAATTTTTGATTCATTGTTTATTTATTTATTTGTACTGTCAATTAGTTTTCATCAGATTTTTTTGAGGAAACAAACAATGCATTTCTTGCTTCCTCAGAGAAAACGCTTCTACTTCACACATTATAAAATGTTGTGCTTGTTGTTTTTTTAAGACTGTTTTTATTTGTTTAATTGTTATTATGACATTTAATGAGCCATTTAATGAGCATACTGAGCCAATGGCTTTCCCTCTTAAGTGTTTTCCATGTACTAATGACTAATTTCAATGACTAGCATAATTTAGCCAAAGCTAGATTCACTTTTACAACAGGTTCAGTTCTACTGCAGTATCCTGATGTCAAGTTTTTTGATCAGTGACACAGTGGTGAAAGTTCATGGGTTGTGTCTTGTGGGGTTTGAACCTGGAACCTATCTGTTAACTAAAAGCTCTAGAACACATTGCCTGAGAATGACCAATTCACTAAGAAATGTCTACTGTTCTGATCCTCAAACAAGGCAGAAAGCTTGTAAGCTTTTTATTTAATCTAAAATTTATTTTTGCTATTTGTTACTTGTAGATGTTCAGATTAAATAATATATAAATGCACATACATATTCATGTTAACATTAATTTAAGAGGTGGGAAACCAATGGTAATCTGGTTCCGATGTAGAAATACAATTATTTCTGTTTTGTTTCAAAAACCCATAAGATCACAGGAATCTGAATGTCATTTATTCTTATGACCTAAATAAGCAACAGTCTGCAACATGTTCTCCAACCAATACGCCTATATAGGTAGTTTGTCACTTCCCTGAAATACAACCCATAGGAGCGTTTACTAAAGTTGCGCCCCTATCGACAACAGGACACTTTCATTTTAATGCATTGTACCCTTTTATCTGCGTCATATTTCGGGTTTTGCATAGCTCAAATGGTAGAGCATATCAATATAAAACAATATGCAATCATGTGATCATGCGATCGTGGGTTTGATCCCAGGGAACACGTGCTCATAAAGTGTGTATGCACTATAAATCACTAAGGGTAGGTTTAGGGGTGGGGTGGGTGTAGTCATTAATAAAAAATAAAGGAGTTTTGCTAAATGGTGTAAAAAGTCCACACATTGCATTTAAATGAACACGCATTTTGATTGGTAATGACAGTCAATTTTTGACAGGCTTTAATGACATTAAACGATAACTGTGACTATATCAACATGCATATCATTGACGAAAAAAAAAGATGAGGCTAAAATGTAACTTTACCAAAATCTTTCTTAAATTTGGTCAAAAAAAGAAAAGAATAGACAAAATATTAGACTGCTGTATAAGCCTTTACTACAAGCATTCATGTTTGCATTTGCCAGATTTCAAGAGTTTTAACAAAGTCCCTTAAAGACATCTCATTTCACTTGGCGGCCATCTTTGAAACACCTCTCGGGCAGCTATTTCAGCCATGCAAGAGCAGCTTTCTATATATAAAGTCTTATATCTCCAAATCAGAGCTTTTCTAATAAAAGGATACATTTGGTGTTTTACTTAACCTTTGCAATCTGGACCTTTTCTACTCAGATTATTAGGCAACCATGTGCACACGCCCTCTCTCTACACTGTGGAAGCACCGCCGATGATCTGAAAACACAGACAAAAATATAACCTTCACGAGCCGCTTGCACTGTTTGCTGTGACTAAATCTACCATCAAACCTTCTTAGTAATGAACTGTAATAAATCCAAACATGGATCTCGACTATACACAACCTCTGTGTAACAATACAATGTCATTTTTTATTACATGTTATTCTCACAATGGCAGAAAATTATTAATAATTCATTGATCTGCTACTTATTTATCTTTTAAATTTCCCTTTCTAAAAAAAAAACAAAACAAACAAACAAACAAAAAAGGCTTATATAAGTTCAGAAGGTCTTCCAGGTTTGTGGAATCGCACACACAGAGTAAAAACTGAGCAAAACAGCATTTGATCACTGGATTTACACAAATCATTTCACATTTATGAAGCGTTTTCTCTACATTGCAACACTGCATATCTAATCAGCTCCTGATGAACACAATTACTAGTCAAATAATCAATTATTCATTGTCATTGAATATAACTGAATCAATTATAATAGTCATTTAGACAACTATTACTGTCTTTGAAAGGCTTTTGTCTTTCAAACTGTCACAACCCCGGTTCTGTGTCTTTTGTTTTGTGTGGACTTTTATGTTGAAATGTATTCTCTGTTCTCATTGTTTCTGTGCTCGCTTCCTGTGTTTCTCCTTGTTGTCATATTAGTTACTATGGTGACTGTCATTAGACACACCTGCAATTTAAGTATTTAAGCTTTTATCTTTATAACCTCAACCAGAGTGTTTTAGATTTGCCCAGATGTCAGGGGTAAAAGAAGGGAAAGAATACTTATAGTCGATAGAGTTGGTAATCCCATACGTCTTTACACGTAGCTTCAAATGATCCTCACACTCTCTGCATACATGAAAGAGAGTGGGGTGAAAAATACAAGGCACACTCTGGCAGAATTACAAATAAAAATAATAAAATAATCAGGATGCTTTCTGAAGCAGAGTGTATTAGAACAGTCTGCTATATCACCAGCGCAAAAGCTACACAGACACACCCACCTAAACAACACATTACATCATAAGGTACATAACAAATTAGGTGGCCGTTACATGTTTCAGTAGTGTTTTGTTAGTCGTTGATGGTGTTCATGTGGTCGTTCGGGGGGTCTTTGGACTTTATTGTTTTCTCTGGGTGTTCTTTGGATTGCTGCTGCTGTTATCCTCATGTGGATTATTTACCCGTTTCCCGGTCTGGATTATCTATGTTTTGCCTTTTATTATTAAATCTGTGTGAGCATTTGGATTCACCCTGGCCTCATCCTTGCCCATCCGTTACGCAAACACATTAAAATGTGCAAATTCATGTCATTTTTATATTTACATGCAATGCAGAGATTCCCCAAACTTTTTGTAACCTTGAACCTCTTTGACCTAATTCATTTCATTTGAAGTACTGTGACGTCCCTCAGTCTACTCCTAAGGCTACTGGTGTAATGTGGGGGTTCCTGATTGGTTCAACCACATTAATTGATAATTAGTTAATGAAGCTAAAATGTATTTGTTATTTTTTTGTTTTTTGCTATACTTCTAGATTTCTGTTTATTATTATTGGTTGTATAATTTGTTGAATTTAATCAATTTTTTCTTGAACTTGATTTTGTTGTTTAATCCCTCTTTTATGTTACGGCTTGGAATGAGCGGGGTTTTGGGTAATGGTTGGTTTTATATATATATATATATACTTTTTATTGTGATTGTTTTTATTTTATTTTTGTTTTTAATTTTATAATTTTGTATGCTTTTCATTAAGCTCATAAACCCCCTGTAGTTATATCACAAACCCCTGACGTAATGTAATGTTTAATGCACTTCATGTTGTTGATAAAAAATTTTCTTTATCTTTGTATTTTTATATCAGTATGGTACAAGACTGTCCTATTCAAATCAATGTGATAAACAAGTTAGGTCAAAAATAATCTGAAAGTAATCCAAAAGTCATCCAATTATATTACATTGATTAAATGTGTAATGTAATGAATTATGTTATTAACTACAATTTTTGTCATGTAATTTGCAATCAGTAAATGACTACAATTTGTAAGTAATCTACCCAGCACTGCCCATGAGCGTACAATAGCAAGAAAAAGTGAAGGAAAGGGTCTTGCACAAACTAGCCTTATTACTGCATTATTCTTCCTCTCACACTTTCAGTGCCTCTACAAGGCATGAAGCTTTTGTAACATACAATGTAGCCTAAGAATCTAAAAAAATACCCTTAAAAAAACAAAACAAAAATGTCTTCTAAAACCAAGAAACAAGGCTTCGGGGAAGAAAGTACTGCATCTGTTTGTTTGTCTAAAAGCTTTTTTGAGGGGCAGAGGAAGTAGATTTTTTTTTTTTTTTTTAATCATTATTATTATTTTCCAAGTTTATGTCAGCTTAAAACCTCTATTCAACTGTATAAGGTTACTACAGCCAGTCAACCATGTCCGGACCACGAGCACAGTGCATTTGACTGTAGTGAGTAGATTTTCATGGTAGGTTGATATGAGTTTGCATACAATACAATAATATTTAGATGTTACTAGTTTCTTTTAAATTGTGTGTACATATATATATATATATATATATATATATATATATATTAGGGCTGTAAAAATAACGCGTTAATTTCGATTAATTATTCTGAGAAGAAATAACGCGTTAAAAAATATAAAACAGATTAATCCATTCCGTATTGACCTTTGAACCTGGAGCCGTTCTAGCCACCATTCGACTGTAAAATGAAGACGAGACGAGAACGCGGTGGCGCTGCCTGGATCATTGACTGGAACATTTACTTATAAAAAACGGCCTGATGGAAGTGTTGATAAAAATAAAGTCGTCTGCAGCAAGGAATTTGCATATCACCGGAGTCGTCCACTCTAAAGTAGGCTACCACATCAATGCAAAGCATCCAGGAGTTAACATTAATCTGGAGCTATGTCGTTAAAGTAGATATTTCATGCTTTCTATAGAAATATTTCTCATGTCTCTGAGGCAAGCAGCCTATACGCTGAGTTTCGGTTCATTAGTGTAAGACGCGTTCCAGTTCACGCATCAGTGATCGCGCCCGCGCCCCCGCCTCCATATCATGATTATATTTTCTGCTATATTTGCTTCTTATTTATTACATCCAGGTAATTGGTTGATGAAACATTGATTAAAATTAAGATACAATTTTTACAAAACGAAATTCACTTTAAAGAAATGCTTTCTACCAAACATAACTTCATAAAGTGGTCAAAATCATGTCTGACACACTCCATGACTCCCGATATATTCACTTTTAATAATCAAATAGATGAATTTAAAACATAACATAGGACTATTTCAACATAAATATGAAACTACGTTTTCTTTAATGGCTAACACGTAGCTTATAGTACAGTACAGAGAAATTTCACGTGTGAATTACCAATTCAAATGTGAACAAAAATAAAAGCAATTAAATGTGTTATTAAAATTAAAAGATGAAATTTAAAATGATGGGTAATAATGGATTATGACAGATTAACGCAACCTCTGGTGTTACGGCACACATCATCAAATCTTCTTCCTGAAGCACTTATGAATTTATTTCCTTAGCATATTAGGTCATATTGTTGATTGTTATGGCCATTATTTGAACAGTGAAAATAATAATAAAAGAGTTTTTGAACTTTAATGTCACTAATGCTGATTATTCATTGATTCATTTGAATTGAAATATTTAATACTTTCACAGCAAAATTATGTATGCGATTAATTTAGATTAATTAATCACAGAGTATGTAATTAATTAGATTAAAATGTTTAATCGATTGACAGTCCTAATATATATATATATATATATATATATATATATATATATATATATATATATATATAAATATATATATATATATATATATAATATATATAAAGTTTAATCATTAAAATGTCTAAATGTGCATTATGTGGTGGACATGATGTTATTTGTAAAGTTTGACTTACTGGATACAGACAGATACATTTGCCAAACAGCTGAGATTGAGGTGATTGGGAATGCTAAAGGAAGCTCTGTCCTAGGAGATTAGACCTCCTTGGATCCCATACAGAAGAAACAAGGGTACATGCAACCTTGGCACATTGTGAAAACAAGCCTCTTCCTACATTTTTGCAAAACTTCAAAAACATACAATTCACTGAAGTTTCCAGTTTGACAAATGAACACTAGATGAAGTAAAACAACAACACTTTTAATTCCTTTTCACACAGATTATCGATTAATAAAGGCTTATTTTTGTGAGGTTCTTTTCACAAGACTATGCTATTTTACGACCTCAAAACACTTTTACCATAGTACATGCTTTGTAAACTAATACATTTTGACGTTTTCATCACATAACCAGATCCATATGTGTGGCTTTTCTGATGTAGTAAACTTGCTCAGTAACTCACCTGGTACAACAATGTGTCCTGTGAAACACCAGTCACAGTGACTTGTAGAAACAAGCTAAAATGATAAGGTTGCTTCAGCAACTGTGTTTTTATCTCAAGTTTGCTTTTTGTTCAGAGAAATGGATCAGTTTAGTGTAGGGTGTAGTGTAGGAGGTGCGTTATTTTCAAACACAAAGCATTAAGCTTTTAGTGTCACTCATCGGACATTTCATTACTGAACTGCTGTGATATGTATAACAACCTATGTAATGTAATTTCACTTTGAAAGTGTTGTGAAACATGCAAAAAAAAAAAAAAAAAAAAAAAAAACATATCTCACCATAAGCCAAAATAAGAGAGCATTGAATGCAATGTCAAAGTCAAATCAGAGCATTACACATTTGTTCACCCCTTTCAAGTTACAAGTTCACTGGTCCATTTAAGCTGTTAAAGAACTGAAACAAACCATTTTTGTCCAAAATTGTTCAGTTTATAAACCAGAATATTTGGGGTGAAAGCTTTGGATGGACAATGCTGTTTAAAAAAAAAAAGGCATTTGAATGTATGGTGTCTCACAGAAACCACAGTTTACTAGTTTATATTATATTCCATAATATTCTCACTTCTGTGGCAGGATTCTTAATGTTTTTGTTGTTGTTGTTGTTTATTTTTATTTTATTTTATTTTTTGTTTTTTTGGCAAGATTCTTTATACATAATGTACTTGGGTATATAATAAAGCCAATGCAAATAGTATATCTACCAGACAGCTCTGGTTAATAAAATTCTATATATTTTGTATCATATTTTGTAACAGATATTTGAACCTATAATGAGTGTTTCTCTAAAGATCAGAAATGACAAACACATTTGTTTTGTTATTTGAGGTATTTCCTTTTGAAAAAAAAAAAAAAAAAAAAAAAAAAAAAAAAAGAATTAGAGGAATGACATACTGTATCTTGTCCTTTTTTAAAAAGTTAATATGCTCTGGTTCATCTCACAGTCTACTAAAACCATGACAACATGTTGAATAGTGTGTGTAGTGTGTATTCTGTGCACAGCATGCAGATTTTCTTCATGTGCGGAAGACTAGGATGATTCAGTGTGTGTATGTATATATATATATATATATATATATATATATATATATATATATATATGAATAAATAAATGCACATAATACTATATACTGCAAATACTATATACTATATATAAGGTAAGTCATCCATATTTCATTCATCAATCCATTTTCCTAATGAGATGTGAATGAAATGTTAAATGTATATCTTATAGCGTACAGATGCTATAGACCTCAGATCTCAAAACTAAAAGCAGGTTTGGTTTCATGGGGTCTTGTAAAACTGACTTAGGGTAAAAAAGCAAAATGAAACCTCAAAACATCCCCAATAGAGTGCACAAAATACTCACAGTGTGAATATCCTGCTGAAATGAAGCCAGTCTTGAGCCTGGTAGAAATCTGCCATCTGCTTTCATCAACATGATGGTTAGTGTGCAGCACCAAATGGATCTCACTGCTTGACTGTTCTAACGTTAATGCTGTGCCATTACAGTTTAAGACACTGGAGCGTATTTATGGAGATGAGAGGGGTGGAAGTAAATTAAAACATTGTGAATACTCTACCGATGATAGCTACTATAACATCAGATTATGGAACTCTGTTAAAACCTGAACAGAGCAAATTCAGGCAAATTCAGGCAAATTCATAAATGCATGACATTTATTATTATTGTTAATATTATGATTATTTTAAAGAAATACTACAATGATGGTTGGTTCATGCTGCCTTTATTTAGCATCTTTCAAATGTTGTTTCAAGAATTTTGTGTGTTGAGTATTTTGTTCATTTGAGAAAAAAAAAAAAAAAAAAAAACTCTTGGATTTGATGATGTCTTTAGTACCTTTCTGGACCTGGAAAGTGTTGATTATATATGGACAAGTCAAACACCTCTCGGATTTTGATCAAAAATATCTTAATTTGTGTTCTGAAGATGAACGAAGATCTTACGGGTGTGGAACGACATGAGGATGGGTAATTAATGACAGAAGTTTGATTTTTTTATGTGAACTAACACTTTAAATGAAGAAAAAACATCTGTTTATATTAAGGTTATTTGCATACCTCTAAATTCTAAATTCTTTGATATAATTTGAAGTACCTCCACAGAGGAATGTGTTGCTCATGTCAGATGCTGAAAATGATCCTTGAGTCATCGTTTGTAATTATTGTGTGCTTGAGTAAAAACTGACTTTTAAAAAGTTTTTTTTTTTTTTTTGCAAAAGTTCTTTGCTTAAACTTGGTTTAGATGTTTTTCCAATCATAATGAGAGTTTGACTGCTATGCTGCAGGTTTGCCACACAACTGTTTTGCAGATATTTGCCAAAAATGTGTGCCAGTTGTTTGCCAGCACAGGCAAACTGTCTATTGTTGGCAAAGATTTGCTGCTGGTTACTACTACCAGTGAAGAGCTTCAAACTTTTGTGGTGATCTGACATATCCATTTGCCATGAAACTAAATTTGCATCAAATAAACAGTTTTCTGTATATCTATAAGCACAGCCCTTGTTTTAGTTTAAGTTTAAAATTTGAACATTCTTGATAAATGCGTTAAATATGTTCTTATTGTGCTGGGTATTTATTTATCTGTGTGTGTGTTTACATATTGTGTGTATGAAGTCATTATAAACAAGTCGGCACAGGGTCATAATTCACCCAGACAATCACATACTGGTCTTTTTTTTTCTTTCATATGACTGGAATTTAATACAACGCTCCTCATATCCCCCAGTACTTACAGCAGACCTTCATATAGGGACTCCATTTCCAAATGACAGTAGTTCTCCTGTTAAAGGAATACTAGCCTGAGACATAACCATTAATTCAGACATTTTACACAAGTCTGGTAATGTATGAGCTCTGTTCCCCCACCACAGTAACGAGACACTCTGGCCGTCTTTTATCTCTATCAGCTTCAGTGATAAATAGACAGTGTGTAGGAAACTTGTGGAAAGCGAGAAAGAGGCATTGGTTTTTCATGATCTCACTCAGCATACTGAAAATTGCCCTGAATCTGGTTGCATCTGCAGTCTGGGGAAAGGAAACAAAATGCTGCCTTACAGCTGAGACCAGCTTCAACCACCTTCAAGAATCATGTCCTCAGCAACTAATACTTTTCAAAGGGGATCTATAACGCCCCTTTCACAAGATGTAATATAGTCTCTGGTGTCCCCAGAATGTGCCTGTGAAGTTTCAGCTCAAAATACCCCATAGATCATTTATTATAGCTTCTCAAATTTGCTCCTATTTGGGTGTGAGCAAAAACACACCGTTTTTGTGTGTGTCCCTTTAAATGCAAATGAGCTGCTGCTCCCGCCCCCTTTCCAGAAGAGGGTGGAGCTTTAACAGCTCAACAACAACAAAGCTGGAGAATCTCACGCAGCCAAAATGAGGATTGTCAGTAACGGTGTTCAGCCTTACATTGCTCAAACCGGAGTCGACACTGATGGAGAGACTCAGGAAGAAGTTACAACTTTTAGAATGAAACTGGACGTTTCTGAATGGTTAGTGGATAAATTGATGTAGTTGCTGTGGAGTTGATTCAACTCATCCACTAGCATGTGCCGTCATGTTCATCTTTTGGGCAAATCCAGCATTGAATTGACCCTCGTTTGTGAAGCAGTCCGGTGTAAAATGACGGCATGTCAACAACACTCTACTACAACAACTCTTCCTCTTCTCTAAAGCAGCCCAACATGGCCTCGACCCCTTTGTTGTGTGTTCTCAGGGGCGGGGTTTATGTAAAATTTAGGGTTAGCGATGTCACCTACCCAGGAAGAAGCTTGTTGTAGTCCCTACCAGACAAATCTCCCTTTGCATTGAACTTTGAGTGTCGTAACTTTGCAGATGTTGTTTATGATTAAACAGCAACATTACAACATTTTGTTAATAAATATCAACAATGAAAAAATATATATAGTAGAGTTTGATTGGATGCATGGCCTGTGACATGGTCTTATTTTTCTGTGTATCACTGTAAAGCTGCTTTGAATCGATCTGTATAAAGCGCTATAAAAATAAAGATGAATTGACTGGACAACTGCAGCATGGTAAGTGTTTTCAGTACCAGTTTATTTTAGCTGTCTTTAACTATGTACTTGCATTCAAAATATTCATTTGACACAATGCACTTATTGTGTACATACATGTTTTTACATTATACTCATGTTTGAAAAAATAAAAAATACCTACATGTAATTGCAGCTGTAATGAATTGCTGTAATTACACTGTTACAACTATTAAACCTACCCATACCACCAAACCTGTCCCTAACCTTACCCGTATCCACCTCAACAGCAGCACAAGTGTTTTTCCATACAACATCAACACAATAAGTACATTGCTCTTATTTTTTTTGTATGCAAGCCCATAGTAGTTAAAGAGACCTAAAATAAACTGTGAATGTGTTTTCTTCTCTCTACTGTATATAAAGCCATATTATTTTACTGTCTAAGTATGATTGTTTATTACACAGAAAAAAGTGTAGGATTTCATTTGAAACAATTTTCACTCCAAAATTGCTAGTAAATTTGACAAATAATTACAAAGAACATTAAGTCACACAGTAAAACTTACTCCATAATCTTTATTTTATTCACAATTTCAAATATATATATATATATATATATATATATATATATATATATATATATATATATAACAGTGTAGCAGATTAGTATCGTTAAAGCAGATCTGTAACTCATTATTGGGTCGGGAACCACCTGTTAAAAAAATAGTACGTTTAATTTATGCAGCTCCTGCAGCCTGTCTCTTTCTCTCAGCTCTGTCTGTCTGCTTATTCTAAGGAGCTCAACCTACCGCAGATGTGTTTATTTGTCTTTGAGTTCCTAAACACATTCGCATACAAATAAGCCCTTTCTTTTGCTTTTTTCCTGTAGTTTTTCCTTCATATCACTATTGCCGACAGAGCAATAGATTAACAAGCCTGAAATCTCAGGAGTAAATTCTCTGTCAGCTCACTGTGGCTGAAGCTCTGTGAGAACAGCACGCTAACAAGATGGATTCAGCCTGAACGAGGAGAGGTGGGAGGGAAGAAAAGAAACTCTTGGCTCCTTCGTCTTCTAATATTTATGAATTGCGTCTTTGTTGTTGTGGAGCTGATAGGCGAGCCACATCCATCCCTGGAGCTTGAAGGTATTTGAATGCTGAAAAATGCATGAGTCTCTTTATCGATGGAAGAACTGATTCGCATGTGATAGATCATCAGTGAGAGAGCAGGAATGACACTATGTGAAGCAAATTTCAGCTGCTGGGAGAGTATTTGGTGTCATTTGCAGTGCTCAGTGACTGGATTTGAATTGTTCCCACCATGGAGACTGCATCGCTGCAGGGGTTTAAGAATGACGCACAAAATTAGAAATGATGAATTAGCACAAGAAAATCACTCGTAGGAGAAGTCACACTGCAGGACTGTACGCCATATCTTCTGACACTGCCAGAATTACGTCGGAGGTAAAAATTTGGTCACAATGGTCATTAATCGGCTGTTGGTGAACATGTCAAACTAGCGATCAAAGACTACAGATTTTAGCCTAGGATTATAGGAATCTTTTAGGATTCTCAATATTTGTCTCAGACAACCAAATCATGGCCAAAATCGCACAGTGTGCACCTGGCTTAAGTCTATGTTCAGACTGGAGGCAAATCTGAATTTTTTTTTTTCCTTTTTTCTCAAATCAGAGATATTATATATATGTGTATATATATATATATATATATATATATATATATATATATATATATATATATATATATATATATACTAACGCTGGCTATAAATACACAAGGTCTAATGACTAACAAGATACAACTAAGAGTGATCAAGGCAATGAACCAATGACAAGACAAAACTGAGTATCGCATGACAAGAAAAACTAATGAAAACATAAGGCTTGTTTGAGATGCATTGGTGCAGCGCAGACTGATCAGAAGTACCGCAAGAGCGATTCAAAAGTATAAGGAGTCTTATGCTCTCCAAAACGCTCTGTTACAACAGATGTCATACGCTGACTACAGACCGCTAGGCTTGTTGTGCAGACCGATCAGCATCTAAGTTGAAGCAGTGCATGCCGATTTGAAATTGTGTCCAACTAGAGACAGCGCAGACACCAAGTGACTGTGATGTATGCCATCAAAGTATAACAGTTAAAGATCTTTCCATGTATTTGTAATGTTATATTGTGTCATGTTTATCAAAATAAATCTGAAAACAATTAATTGGTATTTAAATAGTATAGGCTTATGTTAAATAATACTGTATTAAGCAGTACATAAAGTATGAAATACCAACGTCTCTGAAACGTCTTTGTATTTGTATAACTTCAGCTGTGATAAAGTATGCAAGCACAGTGTGAGCGTCACTATGGGAAGCACAAAATGACCGACTTCACTTCTCCATTTTCAGCTCCTCCCCAACTGCAAGCGGCAACTCTCACCGATCGGTTACATCCAGCCGAAGTTGAACACACCTCATAACACATGAAACAAAAGAACTACATGACTAGATCACATGAGGGAATATAGGGCATCACATGACAAAATAGGAACCCTGACTATGACAAAATTCCAAAATAAAAGACATGAAATCGTGAACATAAACAAAACCTAGAACAGACGTGACATAAGTATCAAGTTTCAAATATTTGGCTTTAATGTCAACAATTCAGTAATGAAATTTAATTTCTTTGGATTATCAAGGTGTCACAGACACGCCAGGCTCCAACACCAACCAATCACAGCGCACTCCCTCTCCCGAGTACTGATCACTCACACCTGCACGCAATCACCTCATCAATCAACCCACACATAAAAGACACTCACACACAGTCACTCACTGTCCGGTCTCGTTTGCAACAAGGACTATTCCTGAATGCTTACCTTAAAGGTGCCCTAGAATCAAAATTTGAATTTACCACGGCATAGTTAAATAACAAGAGTTCAGTACATGGAAAAGACATACATTGAGTTTCAAACTCCATTGCTTCCTCTTTCTTATGTAAATCTCATTTGTTTAAAAGACTTCCGGAAAACACCCGGATCTCAACATAACACCGATCGGGATCATTAATATGTATGACCCCAATATTTGCATATATGCCAGCGCATTAGACAAGGAAAGGCATTATTAACGTCTGGATCTGTGCACAGACAAGGTAAGCAAGCAAGGACAACAGCGAAAAATGGCAGATGGAGCAATAATAACTGACATGATCCATGATATCATGATATTTTTAGTGATATTTGTAAATTGTCTTTCTAAATGTTTTGTTAGCATATTGCTAATGTACTGTTACAGTTTTTCTCGATTGCTAAGACACATTTCTTGAAAGCTGCTCTCCTTTTCTCTAAACTGTGAACACAAAACCCAATTTTCAAGCTACATTCACAAAACCTCAGACTCTTCTTGCAAAACCAAACTTTCACCTCAAAACTGTTCAGTCTGTGCTCAAAACTGAACTGTGTTGTCAAATCGTGCCCCGAGTCAATCAAAATTAAAAACACTACTGAACAGTCACTAAACACTACGTAGAAAAATAGAAAACACAATGCTCAGGACATGAAGCTGGAGAAATACATGTTTATTGTTCACTGTAGGCTAAATGCATGTTGCAGAACAAAAAAACCTGTGCATTTAGCACTTGTACAAAAAGACAAAACAGAAATCTTATGCGTTTGCCACTTGTGTACAGTAAGCCCATGTAAAAATAAAGTACAAAAATATACAAATAAGTGCATTACTCAGCCACAGCATCATGTCTCGGTACTGGGTCAGGCCACAGGACTTTTGTCTGGCCAGGCAATGGGGGAAAAAAAACCCTGGCATGCCATATCCAGGCTTGGCATGCCTCCACACCTATGTCACCACAGGCAAGTCCCATGGCTTGCAGGAAATTTACCCTGGTGTAAGGTTGGCGTCCGTATACCTTCCACCGCCATGTGGCAGTCTTTCAATTCTACAAAAAGAGGACATGGAGTTACAAAAAATATACATGGAATACTAGGCCTACAAACAGTTAGACCAACCCTCCATTACAATACTACAGTATATTGGTACAGTGATGTACTGAAACATATATTTATATACAGTATACTGTGGTACATGTGGTGTATGTCACTAATTTCAAAAGGTCAATGGTCAGTAATTTCTGTCAACATTTACATACTGTACTATAATGTCAAATAAATTTATATGTTCCCTCACAACATTAGCCACAAGTGTGATCAGTTTTGAGTTGTTGTGTTCAAGTGGTGACATCTGTGCTTTAATTGTGTTTGACTTTTGTCACCTGTGCTCACCATTATGCAGGACGGGTGCATCACAATGAAAATGTGTTGGCAAGTTGTGTCTAAACAGGTGAAAAGTGCTTATGGTTTTGCCAAAAGAGTGATTGATTCAATCAGTGGGTTCAGGCAACTGAGCATTTGGTTCAGACAATAGGGTTTAGTGTTTTAGCAATTGAGAAAAACTGTAAATGTGGTTAAAGTTACTATCGTTTCTTACTGTATTCACGGAGACAAGAGCCGTCGCTATTTTCATTTTTAAACACTTGCAGTCTGTATAATTCATAAACACAACTTCATTCTTTATAAATCTCTCCAACAGTGTGTAATGTTAGCTTTAGCCACAGAGCATAGCCTCAAACTCACAAAGAATCAAACGTAACCATCTAAATAAATACTTTACTCACATAATTCGAAGCATGCATACAGCATGCATGACGAACATCTTGTAAAGATCCATTTGAAGGTTATATTAGCTGTGTGAACTTTGTAAATGCGCTGTAATAGTCGAGAGCTCGTGGGGCAGGGAGCGCGTCTCTTAAAGGGGCCATGCCCAGTAACGTTAAATCAGTGCATAGTTAATGATGCCCCAAAATAGGCAGTTAAAAAAATTAATTAAAAAAAATCTATGGGGTATTTTGAGCTGAAACTTCACAGACACATTCAGGAGACACCTTAGACTTATATTACATCTTGTGAAAAAACAATCTAGGGCACCTTTAAGGACTTCCATTGCTACTTACCTGTCTCCAGTGATCCCAAGTTACCTCGTGTGTCTCTTTTGTGTGTGTGTGTGTGTGAGAGTGTGTGTGTGTGAGAGTGTGTGTGTGTGTGTGTGAGAGTGTGTGTGTGTGTGTGTGTGAGAGTGTGTGTGTGAGAGTGTGTGTGTGTGAGAGTGTGTGTGTGTGTGTGTGTGTGTGAGAGTGTGTGTGTGTGTGTGTGTGAGAGTGTGTGTGTGTGTGTGTGTGTGAGAGTGTGTGTGTGGTGTGTGAGTGTGTGTGTCTGTGAGTGTGTGTCTGTGAGTGTGTGTCTGTGAGTGTGTGTCTGTGAGTGTGTGTGTGTGTGAGAGTGTGTGTGTGAGAGTGTGTGTGTGAGAGTGTGTGTGTGAGTGTGTGTGTGAGAGTGTGTGTGTGTGTGTGTGTGTGTGTGTGTGTGTGTGTGTGAGAGTGTGTGTGTGAGAGTGTGTGTGTGAGAGTGTGTGTGTGAGAGTGTGTGTGTGAGAGTGTGTGTGTGAGAGTGTGTGTGTGAGAGTGTGTGTGTGTGAGAGTGTGTGTGTGTGAGAGTGTGTGTGTGAGAGTGTGTGTGTGAGAGTGTGTGTGTGAGAGTGTGTGTGTGAGAGTGTGTGTGTGTCTGTGAGTGTGTGTGTGTGTCTGTGAGTGTGTGTGTGTGTGTCTGTGAGTGTGTGTGTGTGTCTGTGAGTGTGTGTGTGTGTCTGTGAGAGTGTGTGTGTGAGAGTGTGTGTGTGAGAGTGTGTGTGTGAGAGTGTGTGTGAGTGAGTGAGTGTCACCTGTCTCCAGCTTCTCAACTGCTCCAGCGATCTTCAACGATATCCACCCTGCAATTCACAGAAGGACAGTATCATTATTCATTCAACTATCACTCTGAATTACTGCACCATTACTCACCTGTGTTCGACAATACCTCTGCTTGTGTCAATAAATACCTGAACTGTGATCTTGTGTCTCTGAGCCATCTGTACTGTAACACAAGCATTAAATTGTTATTTTCCTAAATCATATATTGATAAGCTAAGAATATGCTTGCAAAAATTTAAATATGCAGTGCAGTCTTCACCATTTCTCCTTTTGTGTATCCTAGTCTTATTGTTACCTGATCTGAGCCTAACATAAGTCCACCATAATCAGGTTGATTTGGTCTTATAGTGATGTTGCCACAAGAAGCATTGATTCACCGTTTCTCAGTATGACTTTTAGCATTTTCCTGGTCCATTAAAGTAACAGCTTACTCATAGAAATGATCTATGGCCAGATTTCATTCTGAGACACACAGCCTCTCTGTTTTAGTACCATCATAATATGCAGGAAGAGCTAGACTTGTCAGTCCAGCCATGGTTGACTGACTGCTGCTTAGCAACAGCATTGATGGACATCATGTTGTCTGTCTGTTTTTCTCTTTCCTTTTTCAGGTCTTGCATAATTTGTCGTTTTGGATTTTTCAAGAAATCCTCAAGCCATGCAGTACCTCTGTAAGATTAACCTACTCTATCTCACACACAGATCCCACATAAAACAAAACCCAGCACATTAGAAATACCCTGTTTATTGTATTTGACTTACAGTAGTTGTTTGCGGTTTTTACATATACCTACCTTTTAAAAAAAGTGAAGATTAAAGGGGTCATGAAATAGAGAATCAAAATGTTCTTGATATTCACACATATAAGATGTTACTCTACATTAAAAACACATATAACAATAGAAACTCTAAACTAACTCCCCCGTTTAAAATAAACTGTTCTAATCAGGAAAATCAGGAGAACCATGATGTCACAATTCTCTTTGACACACCCCTTAATGTGCGTCATCGCCGCTTGTAATCAAGGAGTGTTCTGAACAACTCATGTCTGGCCATCAATCACAAGAGCGATACTGCTGTTGGATAAAGACAACGAGTAAGACTGTCAAACTCAGATGTTGTTCTGTCAGTGGATGTAAAGAAACTGCACCTCCAAAAACTTTGCATAGTTTTCCTGAAGATTTGAGCATTACAAATGCATGACTGAAGTTTTTAATGATGTGCCTCACTGAAAGTTAAAGCTTTTGTTTGTTCTTCACATTTCACAACAGACTGTTTTGTGAATTATTCTCAACATGCCACAGTTTTTCCGAATATCTTTTATTGAAAGATGCGTTGGTTTTCGACCATTGGAAATGGGTAAAGTTTAATAATTTGCACATAGAGCCACATTGAAATACCCGTATCTCTAAGAATGAACCATATACCAAACAAAAAGTTTGTTAAAAAACAGAATCTAAAAGGATATTAAAAATACTTTTAATACTTCTTAGTCATGCACACATTGGAAAAAGACAGGATTTTTTTATAATATTATTAACAAGATAAATTTCTAGGTTTAACATCATTTGTTCTTCAGACATTACTTTTTTAAAGTATCAGCTGTGTGCAAAGTGACCCATTTGGTGTTTGACCACTGAAAATGTGTACAATTTAACAATTTACTCATGGAGCCACATTGAGATATCCATATCTCTGTGATTGAACCATATAGAGCCTTAAAAAAGAAGATGCTGAAAGAAAAGTTTGTTAAGAACAAGAATATAAAACATATATTAAGATATCTTTATTACTTTTTGAGTTATAGGCATGCCAACTTTGGGGACATGGCATTTAATATTTCGTCTTTCATCACCATTTATGCTATTTGTCAGAAAAAAAATATTAACAAAATAAAAAATTTGAGCTGGGTACCTGGTTGAGTTGACACAGAATGACCCAGCAGATATTACTGAAAACAACACCTGTCTGATCCTGTCAGGAAGCTTAAACTGGGCCATAGTTGGATCCTCTAGCAGGACAATGATCTAAAGCACACCTCAAAATACACAAAAATGGTTCACTGCCCACAGAATGAAGGTTTTTCCATGGACATAGCAGTGCCCTGACCCAAAATCCATAGAAAATCAGTGGAATGAGCTGAAGAACAAGCATGGACTATTGAATCTGAAGGATCTGGAGAGATTCTGCATGGAGGAGCCAGTGTCTAGCCAGTGAAACTGAAACAAAAACTTAATAAAGGATGATATGTATGTGAAAAAGTGTATGTGAAGTTTATTCTTTCACAAGACCCTCCCAATGAAGCATTTTCTGGATCTGTAATTGCCTTTTTCACAACTTTTTCACCTCTGCTACTTTTACAGAAACACCTGGAGGACATTTACAGGATCTCCTGTTGTAATTGTACCAGGTAGCGACTGAAAGACTTCCCTAACATTTTTCGACGATTTAGTGGTGTACACACTCCTCACCTTAAATCCTGGGAAAGGACAGTTCTATCTGCAATATTTAAAGTAACAGTATAGATTTTTCACCATGAAGATCTGCTTGCTAGCTTAGCTTCTCCACGGTGGCTTTTATCTCACATGCTTTTTGGAATAGTGTTTCAGCTCTGGCTCTTTTCTGACAGGCTCAATATTTTCCTGCCGGCTTCATGGTGTGCGCATTCTAGGTGGCACAGGAAGCTGGAAGCTTCAAAACCAAGTCCAACTTCAAACCAACACTTTCATTTCAGGTAAAAGGTTCATCAAAGATTTACCTCATACTCTCTATGAAGTTTATGATGAGACCAACAAAATGTTTAAATAATGAAATGTTATTACTTAACCACCTACATCTACATCTGATCACAAGTCCCAGGTGATGAAAACAGCCTAATATATCACTAGTTTCCAGCTATCCTCCATAAAGAACATCAAGCCCAAACATTGCCTTCAGAGAGCAAGAAGTACCATCATGGACTGTTTACTTCTCTACCATCTGAAATGCCATTGGAGTCTCTGTTTTCTCTGTATTTGCAATGGTCTCTTTGTTGCATGGTACAGGCCCCAGGTGTTGGTGTAGTAAATATTTACAATCCTTTTGTTCTGAGGCCTGTACCATGAAGCCGGATTAGCTGGCTAGCCAGGTAAGTTTCAGATTAGTTTGTGCCAATTAGTTTGTGAGTTTTAGGTACCATGAAAGTGACTTGGCTTTTAGCGGTGTTCATCGCCATAGTAACTTACGCTCCACGGCTAACCTGCTCCAGGGTAATATAAATAAGTAAGTAAGTAAATATAAGTAAATATACTCTTTAAATATGACTACATGTGAACTTGTATATTTGAGTCTCTATTGCTATATATTATCAGCTATATAAAATAACTTCACAACTTTCACTTGCACTGATAGAGAAATATCATTTCTTTTATTTGTCCTCTTTCACAGACAAGCATTTTCCATTAGTGTAAATGCGTTTAAATTCTTCATTTTCAGCAAAAAAGTTTTGAATCGCGCTGGCTCTCTCGCGAGAAGTGAATCACAGTTTGTTTCTGTTGCAAGGCATGTGATTGGCTGTTTGCCACTGATGTCACGGATTGTGCACGCGCTCCACAAACACAGGATTAAAGCCTAAGTTGACAGAGAAAGTTGATGATCAGCATCATGGTACCAACAAAGCCAGATAGGAGTGGTTTGGTTTTGTCAACTCGAAACTAATCCTATAACCCTGAATTTGTTCATCTACCATCATGGTAAAGACCCCTGGTCTGGGTATTTAAGGGAAAGTGCAAAGCAGTCATGTGGGATCTTCTGTAGACAGAAACCCCCATGCAGTGATGGGTGAATGTCTGAAGACACTCACACACCACTGTGTGATGCATTTCTTACTCTTAGAGTCATCTTTGAGCAATTGATGTTATGTATTTATTATTTCTGAATTGGCTTCTAATTGTCTAACAATGTAATTGGCATGATATAATTTTACCTGAAAAATAAATGTTATTCTTGAATTATTCTGCATTTACTCTTAAATTATTATTTCTAGTAGATTATTGGAGTCCATATTTCCGCAAATCTGCGTCAGGATAGGTCAAACTCAAGGCTCAATGAAAGGAGCATGTGGCACATAATGTGGGACCTTTGGATTTCTGTCTATCACTGACTTAGCAAGTTGCAGTATCGTGACTAAGAAAACTGTGTTTTTGTATGAACAAGCATGTGGCGGTTTGACTCAAATGCATTAGTAAACTCTGCACCCTCTGACTAAGTATCAGAAACTGATGAATTTGTGTCGTGAGAAATACATATTCAGCCGATATAACTTCCCGAGCGATATCGGGTCCATAATGAACGAATAATTGAAAATATAAGGTAATCAGAATAATCAAAGATCTAAATTAATACATAACCAATGGTTAATTTCTAATTGAAAACACTATATAAGAGTACTCATTTGAAATTGGAGTCAGATTAAACGAGCAGCTAAAGTAAAATTGACTAAACTAAATTCTAAAAATTAAAGTGAACTTCACAGGGGCGCTGAAAAGATATACACGTATTATACCATTGCCCAGGCCGTCAGAATCCGTCGTTGGGCTGACAGGTGGTCCTTACATACAACCCCAGATCAGAAAAAGTTGGGACAGTATGGAAAACACAAATAAAAAAAGAAAGTAGTGGTTTCTAAATTTACTTTAAATTGACCAGTCAAAACATTAAATATTTTGTGTTCACATTGTCTGCAATGAAATACAAGTCAATTTCATTTGTAAATATACATCCTTTCCTGTCATTCAGACCTGCAACACGTTCCAAAAAAGGTTGGGACAGGAGCAATTTAGGGCTAGTAATCAGGTAAATTGGTTAAATAATGATGTGATTTGAAACAGGTGATGTCAACAGGTGATTGTAATTATGATTTGGTACAAAAGCAGCATCCAAGAAAGGTCTAGTCCTTTAGGAGCAAAGATGGGCCGAGGATCGCCAGTTTGCCAACAAATACGTGAGAAAATTATTGAAATGTTCCTCAAAGAAAGATAGGAAGACATTTGCTTATTTCACCTTCAACAGTGCATAACATAATTAAAAGATTCAAGGAATGTGGAGGAATTTCAGTGCGTAAAGGACAAGGGCGCAAGCCTAAGCTGAACAACCGTGATCTCCGATCCCTCAGGCGGCACCGCATCAAGAATCGTCATTCATCTATAAGCGATATCACCACATGGGCTCAGGACTACTTTGGCAAACCTTTGTCAAGTACCACAATATGTAGTTACATCCAGTTAAAACTGTACTGTGCCAAAAGGAAGCCCTATGTTAACAGTGTCCAGAAGCGCCGTCGACTTCTCTGGGCTCGGAGGCATCTGGGATGGACCATCACAGAGTGGAAACGTGTACTGTGGTCAGATGAATCAGTATTTCAGGTATTTTTGGGGAGAAATGGATGCCGTGTGCTCCGGACCAAAGAAGAAAAGGATCATCCAGACTGTTACCAGCAACAAGTCCAAAAGCCAGGGTCTGTCATGGTATGGGGTTGTGTCAGTGCCCTTGGCAAAGGTAACTTGCACTTCTGTGATGGCACCATTAATGCTGAAAAGTACATAGAGATTTTGGAGCACAATATGCTGCCTTCAAGAAGACATCTTTTCCAGGGACGTCCATGCATATTTCAACAAGATAATGCAAAACCACATTCTGCACACAATTCCTGGCTGCGGAGGAAGAGGATACAGGTACTTGACTGACCTGCCTGCAGTCCCGACCGGTCTCCAATAGAGAATGTGTTTTTAAGCGCAAAATGCGACAACAAAGACCCCGTACTGTTGCCCACCTTAAGACTTGTTTGCAGCAAGAATGGGACAAAATTACACCTGAAACACTTCATCACTTGGTGTCTTCAGTCCCTAAATGTCTTTTAAGTGTTGTGAAAAGGAATGGCAACATTACAAAGTGGTAAATGCTTTACTGTTCCAACTTTTTTTTTCTTTAAATGTGTTGCAAGAACCAAAATAGATTTTGAAGAAAAAAAAAAAAAAGAAAAAAAAGAAAAATCATGAAGAACACATTAAACAATGTGCTGTTGTATTGTCTGCAATGAAATACAAGTCAAAGTAAATTTAGAAATCACTACTTTCTTTTTTTATTTGTGTTTTCCATACTGTCCCAACTTTTTCAGATTTGGCGTTGTAAAGTAAAGCTACCCTAACCCTATAAAGCTAATACTGTTCATTGGTTATTGTTCTTCACAATTCAACCTATCCTCCTATAGATGCACTGCTGATCAGATTTGTTTTACTGCTGTCTATTATTGACAGAGAACCTACAACCAATACAGTCAGTTAGAAGCTGCCCTATAAAAAACTTTGTTCCTCTACAGTTTTATTTATTCTTCTCAGAGAAACCATAGGATTTGCAATGAAGCTGCTTCTGACCATTGTTAAATGCAGAGAAAAACACTCAACTCATATGACTTATACACAAAATGCAAAACAAGGACACAGCACAGACATTTATTGTTTTTATATGAACCTATTTAAAATGACTAGACTAACACAAACCCCATCTGTGGGTGTTCCCAAATGGAGGTTTTGTGGGTTGGTTAACTTCTGGCAAACACACGATGCACAGATGCACAGGATTGAAAGTACATGCAATATTTTTAGGCCAGCAGCCATTTTGCCTGTTCATTGATAGCAGCTGAAAAGGAAACAGATCACTTAAATCGTCCTTTAATGACAAAAAAGCATGCTCTTACCAGTGATGATAGCTCTTCCCTGAGGATAAGCATAGATCCACTTAAAAAGCAGCAGACATTAATGCTGACGCATCCTTTATTCACTTCATAAAATATCTATTCAAATCAGATGCCAGAAGCCCTAGAGCAATCAACAAACTAAGGCCTGTGTCAGGGTCTTGATCTTGATAGCAATATGTAGCAAGAATAACTGCTCTGACAGTTAAACAGGAGATTTTAACAGTGGGTCTTAGACATTTTAATAAACTGTCCAATGATTTAAGTAGATTTTGAGGCATTGCAACATAACATGTTAATTACCAGTTTATTACATCTCAATATTTGTCAGTACTGAATGAAATATAAGTGTATTTGCCATTTCTCTTGACTTCATGGATTATTTTTATTTTTCCCCACTGAGCTTGTCGCGATGCATTTTATGATTTCCTCATCTGTGAAGGATACACGCAACACTATCTTTGAATTTGGCCAAATCGAGGTATCTTTGAAGGTAGTGTACTGTTGCTGTCTACCTGCCTTCACATTGGGGGCACAATTATAATTAATTAAAGTGCTGTCTAGGCACTTCACTAGGTTGAGGAAGAGAACTATTGTATCAAAATGTCAAACCTTGGCTGAAGCAATTGAGTAATATCCTTATTACTGTCTTGAAGCAGCTATGACAAAACAAAGTAAAAATAAATAAATACAATAAAATAACAAAGAAATTTCTCATTTCAATTTAATTATGAGGGTAGAGAATATTTCTGCAATTGGAATAGCTGTGGAGTTGTAAATTATTGAGAAATATATTTAGTGAACACGAACAATTGAAAACCTCTTACATGGCCACTCCAGTAACTTGCTTCTCTCAACTCATTAATAAAATTAATGAGTCAAGTGAATATGTGGAAGGAATGCATTTAAAGACATTTTCAATAAAGGAAGAAGAAATAACCTACATTATTCATCTTGAGTTGAATGAGGAAGAATAATCTGCCATTTTTTTATTTCCAAAACTCATCCATTTAAGAACTCACAACTCATTTGCTATTTATTTCTAGTGAAGTGGGATAAAGTTTAAATTAATCAATTAAAATTCCTAAATGACAAATTTGATTTCCCATACTTATAATGAAATATCCCCTAGTCAATAAAAAGCTCCACTCATATTGAAAGAGTCCTCCTGTGTGGTACAGAGCCATTATTGAATTTAAATTAATCTTCATTGAGTCTGGGGATATGGGCTTTGTACTGTATAATGCACTAGATTGCTCAAATGATTTAATCCAGTTTAATATATCATTATGTATGTGTAATGTGAATAAGGCACTGCTGAGCAAGACTGATTTCCAGAAATGTAAACCCTCAATGCCTTCCAAAGACGTTTTGTTAATTTGCTCAGAAATCAATGGATATATACAAACTGTGTTTTGACATGCACAATTTTTTTTACCACTGTTGTCTGTTTTACATCACAGTGACAATACAGTTAAGTTTATGCAAGATATGTGAGCATGGGTTCGGTGTAAGGTCGTTTAAGCTTAAATTATTAATAACAGAGGGTGTGCTGTGTTTAGATGGACAGACTGAACACCAATCCAGTGATAAATCATCATAACATTCCTTTCATAATAATTTCTTTTTTTTTCTTCTTCTTCTTTTTAAATTTGGACCTTGAGTCTGTAATAAAGATTGATTGATTGATAACAGAGGGTTGTAGAAATTCTGATTGCTTCTTAAACTGAGGGTACGTTTTCATTAATGTACTAAAAACAGAAAAAGGCCTAAAATTAACACTCACCAAGCGACAAATGCATGTAAAAATCAGTGTTGGCGAGTATATAAAACTGTGTCAGTTGCCAGATGGCCAGTAATGTTTTCATGAATTCTAACAATGCAATGTGAAAGGGAACCCCTGGTGCTAAAGGGTTAGTTCACCCAAAAATGAAAATTCTGTCATTTATTACCCTCATGTCGTTCTACACCCGTAAGACCTTCGTTAATCTTCAGGGCCCGGTTTTTCAAAAGTAATCCACTAGGATTTTGAATAACGGATTGGATCAAATCTTGAAAATGTGTTTTTCAAAAGAAAAAACGGATTACATAATCGGATTAGATCACGTAATCCAATCTTGGTTTTGATCCGGATCAAACCTTTAGTTTGGGTTTTTCAGAACTTTTTTGTAGGATTTGGATCACTTTGATCCAAAAAAACAGGATTATCCTGATCCCAACAGGGGGTAGGATTTCAAGGTGGATTCCAGGAGGAAAATGTAGTAAAACTTTAAAACTAGTCAAAAAATACAACATTTTTATCATGTAATATACATACACATTTTTATCTTGCTCTTGATTAGTTTAACTGTTAAAGTAATAAATTAAATGCAGACATTAGTCTACATATTTAGCCTTTCGGTAACCTACTCTAAAGTAAAAAGAAATTTTAGTGCCATAAAACAATCCCTAAACAGCTGTAAATATCCAACAAAAATATATTTAATTCAAAACCCATATTCTTTCTATCAACATGTCCCTTTAGGGCCTCCGTAGAGCACTGGAAATCCAGATTTGGTGATCCTTAAAAGTTCCTATCCGGATCAGATTGATCCAATCCGATGTTGCTTTAAAAAACTGGCTCCAAAAGTAAGCTGGATTACGTGATCACGGATCGCAAAAAAAGGATTACTAAATCCGGATCAATTTTATCCGGATTAAACCTTTTGAAAAACCGGGCCCTGAATACAAATTAAGATATTTTAGTTGAAATCCGATGGCTCAGTGAGGCCTGCATAGGGAGCAATGACATTTCCTTTCACAAGAATATTTTTGGTGCGCCAAAAAAACAAACAAAATAATGACTTATATAGTGATGGCCGATTTCAAAACACTGGTATTATACTGGTAACAACGTTGGCAGTTTGACACGCGATCCGAATCATGATTCGATACACTGATTCATTTGTGCTCCGAAGCTTCCTGAAGCAGTGTTTTGAAATCGGTCATCAATAAATAAGTCGTTATTTTATTTTTTTTGGCGCACCAAAAATATTCTCGTCGCTTTATAATATTAATATTGAACCACTGTACTCACATGAACCGATTTAAATATGTTTTTAGTACATTAATGGATCTTGAGAGAGGAAATGTCATTGCTGGCTATGCAGGCCTCACAGAGCCATCGGATTTCATCAAAAATATCTTCATTTGTGTTCTGAAGATTAACGAAGGTCTTACGGGTGTGGAACGACATGAGGGTGAGTAATTAATGACAGTATTTTCATTTTTGGGTGAACTAACCCTTTAAGACTTGTAAGGCTTAATACAACATTACTATAACTTACTGAAATATGTAGTAGAAAACCCATGATTATTTAAACAAATCCATGACATATTTGGACCAATTTGGACCATTTTGTTTGCGTTCTATGTTGGTGACGTCAAATGGTTGCACTCACTGCTCTACTGACACTGTCATATTGCTCTTTTTACCGCAACACAACTCGGAATATAATATACGATGCCACATTGTGCAGCATTTGGTTGTAATTTTCAGTTGATGGGCCACAAGAGAAGCGAGATAAGTCTTTACTGCTTTACTAGCGATAAGAGGAGAAAAGAATGGGAAGTTGTGCAGAATGTGGATGAATAAAACTTCCTAACTGTGTCTTTGTTCTCTTCACTTTAGCCCTGATGACTTTGAGGCTTTTCATCTGTATGTTTTGGTGCAACGGTAATCTAGTAAAGCATACAGGTCTTAATATCCGCGGGGTTCCTTTTAAAACACGATCAGCCTTTTCAATTTGAGCCAGAGCGCAAAATTAGTGAGGATGAAAACATCGAAGACGTGCAATGTCTCTGTGGCTATTCAAACTACTGTTGTATGATTGACGTGTAAAAATCATCTGATCACCTGAATGCATTACACAGTTAATCATGCTGAGAAGATGCTGCTGTGTTATGTGATCACAGATATCTCATGCATCACAGCACACACGAGCTTTGAGGTAGTCTGTCTCAATCGAGATGTGTTATAGGCTTACCTTCGTCAGTCTCTACGACAGGCGTGGCATTTGGTTAAAGCATACAGTTATATCCATCGGCAACTCTAAGCTCTTTCAGTAACTGTGGTCTTCTAAAAGCTTCAAAGGCATCAGGGCTAATGTGGAGAGAACAAAAACGCGTATCTTTAGAAAGTTTTATTAGTCCACATTCTTCACAACTTCCCATTCTTTTCTCCTCTTATCGCTAGTAAAGCAGTAAAGACTTACATCACTTTTCTTGTGGCTCATCGACTGAAAATTGCAACCAAAAGCCACACAATGTGGCAATAGGACAGTATCAGTATATTTAATAACAAATAAGGTAAGCAGGTATCCATATTCATTACAGTATCGGCAGACGCAAAACGCTATAAAAGGTAACATCTTTTAAAGTTAAAAAACAATATAAGTTAAGTAAAAGATAAAAGCTCATTGTGGTTTCTCGGTTTGATAGATTTGAGCAACCATAAACGACGCAAAACATAGGAATTTTGAGTTTGTGATAGGATTCCTATAGAAAAATTACTCCTTGCCCTCCAGCCGCATTTTGTGTGCAGCAATGACGTCATGTGCAAACCGATGTCATGCCGCGTTGCATGCCGGGGCCGCGCCGCCATTTTGACAGGATTGCCCTCTATTACTTGCACTGAAATTAATACAGATACTTGCTTACCTTTTGTTTTGTTTCTGCCATTAAGTGGAACATTCACATTTTAATGGTATCGTTTGCAGGGAATAGAAGCTATTTTATTGCATAGCATGACAATTTTATTTTTTCCCACTGAAGTTTTGTAGAATTTTGTTTACAATGTTGATCTGTTTACAGTGTCGCACGCTGGGCGCTCACTGCTGCTTAAGCCATCATATGAATATCCAAATAAATCTATGTGTGCAACACGCTGAGAGAAGTCGATTAATTTTTATATTTATCTCATCTAAAATCAAAACCCTAGGAGCTTGTGAAGAGTTTAGTAGTGGCTCCCTGCAAGGGGACATTTTAAAACGCTGGCTTAGTGTACAAAGATGTGCAGATAAGCCCAGAATATGAACGCAGCGTGTTTAATTACACATTAAGCAATTTCTTCCCTTTATAAAACCGTTATGAAGAAAATGCTTAAAATGACAGGCATTTTAAGTGATACTGAAAGTTTATATTTTGGTCTCATACGTTTTTCTGCATATGTGCTTTATTAGTAAACTATACAGAATCTGGTCTCTTTAATATCAGTCTCAATCAATCAATCAATCAATCAATCAATCAATCAATCAATCAATTTTCATTTATAGAGCACCTTACAACAGCCAAAAGGAGCACAAGGTGCTTTCCAGTAAAACATGACAATAAAAAATATAAGAAGACAATAAAAAAAAAAAAAGAAAAGAAAGAAAATATAAGAACAAAATGAACATCAAATAGCAATTAAAACAGGGGCTATGTATTAAAAGCTTGTATGAATAAATAAGTTTTCAACTGCGCTTTAAAAACACTCAGCACAGTGATGGAACGTAAGTGTGCTGGAAGTGCGTTCCACAGCTTTGGTCCCTGGATGGAAAATGACCGGCCTCCGAACTTCTTGTAGTTGTATTTGGGAGTGACCAGAGAGGTATGTCCAGAGGAGCGGAGAGCTCTGGCTGGTTGGTAGACCTTTATTAATTCAGCAAGGTAGGCCGGGGCCAGACCATTGATGGCCTTAAACACAAAAAGAAGGACCTTATACTCCACCCTAAACCGCACCGGAAGCCAGTGAAGTGAGTGGAGGACAGGGGTGATGTGTGAGTGTTTGGAGGTATTAGAAAGAAGACGTGCTGCAGCGTTCTGTACCATTTGGAGCCTATTGAAAAGTGATTGATTAAGTCCAGTGTAGAGAGCATTACAGTAGTCAATCCTCGAGCTGATAAATAAGGCATGTATAGCTTTTTCAAGGTCAGCTTGGGACAAAAATTATTTGACCTTGCTGAGTAGTCTTAGCTGGTAAAAACTTGCCTTCACTACTGCACTGACCTGCTTATCGAAGTGCATACTTTTGTCGAAGATAACACCCAGGTTACGCACGGTAGGTGCAAACTGAGGTGTTAGAGGACCAAAACTAAGAGAAATGCTGGGTGAATCTGGACTAAACAGGATGTACTCAGTCTTTTCTTCATTCAGATGAAGGAAGTTCTGGGAAAGCCACTGTTTGATATCCTGAAGGCAATTATGGAGCGGGTCCTTTGCAGAACGAATACTCAGAATCACAGGAAGATAGATCTGGAGGTCGTCAGCATAGAAATGAAATTGAATGTTGTGATTGGAGATGATTTGACCAAGTGGCAGCATATAGAGTGAGAATAGAGTAGGCCCAAGAATAGATCCTTGAGGCACACCAGATGGCAGAGGAGCAACCGAGGAAGAATAATCATTGAGCATTACTGAGACAGTTCTGTTAGTGAGGTATGATGAGAACCAATTTAGCACTGCACCCAGCTCCTGTCTCAGCGCATTAAGCGTTTTCTTTACCTGAGTGGAAACCACTTAACATGTAAACATGTTGTGTTCATATTTTGGGCTCACATGCGTATATCTCCACAGTATGCTTTAATAGTTATGTACAGAATTTTGTGTTTGTCTTTAAGCCACATGAAGCGTTTTTCTTGTTAAGCATTTTAGAAAGTCCCTGTTCAAGTTCTGCTAATTCACGAGCGGAGTGAGAGTCAGACTCACAAAAGGTAAAAATGTTAATTATTAAACCAAACAAAATCACAAATTTCAAAAACACTTAGCAATGTGATTTTTTTTTTATTATTATTGAGTGATAAGCAGTGGGTTTAATCAGTGCCATTTTTAAAAGATTTGCCATCCGGTGTCTTCTCATCATCTCCTCGACCTGCTTCCCTTAGTGTTTTTACACATAGAAAAGGCGAAAAAAACGTTTTTCATTGTCCAGTTTTCTCTCAGAATGATGATCAGAGTTACTATCGCCATTATCAATGCAGCATTAATGACATACAATGGTGAAATTTTTTTTACAGTCATGACAGAAAACAAATTTCTGCACTAAACTCAATAACCGAAAGGCTGCGCGATCCTGTCAATATGGCGGATAAACAAAGAAGTTACCCAGAACTCAATGTGGCGTGATGTCAGATTTGCATTCTCTATTCAGGGGCTGCACACTTTGAAGGCTGCATACTGGTCTCATTTAAGAAAAATAACCATTAGATTGCAACTTAAGAAAGAAATTACAGTATTTTACACCTCACAATGAATATCAGTTGCAGCCTCTGAAATGAGACGCAGCTCCTGTCACCGAAGGAGTGTGTTTTTGGTTGTGAGGGAAAGATGACCTTTTTCAGTTTCACAATGAACCCAGCGTTAAGGGAAAAGTGGATGAAGTTTGTTTTTTTCTGGGCAGCAATAGAGTTGTGCATGTATGTATGTTTGTTTGTTCCCGGGATTTCGGTGATGAATACTTTGCAAACAAGTCCCAGTTAGGTGCTGGATTTGCAGATTGGGGTGGTGAGTAAAGCTGCATCAGATGTCTGTGTTTTGTTGGCAATCGGCACTCAAGTGCATATAATCTAAACAACACGAATGTTTTTGTTCCCTTTTCATTTATAATGATGTCACAGCTAGCAGACGATCTCTACGCAGAAGCTGCGCGTGCTCGTGACTCTTTAGCTCCGCCCACGACACTGACAGCAGACACGCCTCCAGGAGCTCGGCTTTTTTCGGAAAGACTCGGTTTAGTGTATCTATCTTTTATAAATATGATAAAACTAAAGACTTTTCTGAGATATGAAGGATGCATTGTGACCCTATATGTACTCATGATTAAGATGAGATGGGCAGAAACTGTGTATGATACTCCCCTTTAAGCCATACAAGTCTTAACACCAGGGGTTCCCTTTAAGAGAACATGAAAGTGAACAAATGTGAACAACGCTCTGTAATCTGAAGCGCCCTGGAACCCACGTCTCAGATGGCATACAAATAGTAAGTTAAGCTCTCTTTCAGGCCTTCCTGTGCTTGAATGGACAAATTCACACAAAATTATGTAAAAAAAAAAAAAAAAAAAAATGTCTGTCTCAGCGAGTATCCTAGTAAACATAATCGGTTATGTCTTCAGCTGGGAAAGAAAACGCATCATCCATGCTTGCGTTCACTCAAAGTGACAGCATCCCAATAATCCTGCTGCTGTGCTGTCTGCGTTTTTAATCTTAACCAAACAACAAAGGGGGAAAAAAATCATTTACTGCTCTTGAACTTTACAAAGGATATGAAGACTATTTGATTAGACTTTATTAAGTTTCTGTACCAGAAGACTACTGTTTGACCTGCCTGAAAAGCACTGTTTATTTCATTTTTATGTTTGTTCTATTATATTAATTTGTGCTATTGCTTGTAATTTGATTATTTGTTCTTATTTTATTACTGACTGTTCACTTGTCTTTAAAAAGTAAACAGTCTATTAAAGTTATATTAGTTAGTAGTTTTAGCTGTGGTATTGAAATTGGATTCAAGGATGGTGAATTTTCACTAGTATCTATAATATTGGTGTTTAAACTGCCTGTTTTTGTTTCATGGCTGGTAAAAAATATACAAATGGCTGGTACATTTTCTGAAGTTGCCGGCCATTGGCAGGTGTAGCAGAAAGTTAGTTTTAGGCCATGTGCATTAGTATGACATCACAGTTTTCGCAAAGGTAATGGTATTGTTTTCAAAAACTTGCCCTTTGAAACTAGTTTTGCATTTTCAGGCCCCCAAAACGTGGTGTTGTGTAATGGAATAACCAAAAAAAAAAAAAAAAAAAAAAGTTTTTGGTTTTTAGTTGAAAAAGGTGTCATTATTGCATTGTTGCTTATATTGTTTGCATTGTTGCTTATATAAGTCTAGAAGATGTGTTGAAGGTAGAAGAGCTTTTCTGAGGGCCTTAATACATCATTATTTCCTTATAATAACGCTCTAAAGAGCACTGTCTGATTTTGTACACTTCCCCCTTAAAACTGAGCAAACTTTCATTGGTTAAAGTATCCAGTATTAACATTGTACTAGACCGGCTGAAACCAGCCATCAAGGTCACAATGCACTGAAGCATGTCTTCCATAAGAACACACAGAACACAGAGAGAAATTATTATATTATACACTGATAAATGTAGAGAAATGCAAATAATTTACAAAAAAACAGGCAGTTTTCAAAGTGAGTTGGAGTGACATTGTTTTGACACTATAATATGATTAATTTCAGGTACATCAACTGAATAACGGAAAATGTGATCTGTAGGAAACTCAGAATCGAAGACAAGGAGACTTGTGGGCGTATTTTCAGCAGGACTCATTGATAATGTGCTCTTTGGCTCTGATTGTCACAGTGTCATGGGTTGGTTCCAGGAAAGAAAAGTGGAGGATCTGTTAGCAGCTATCTTACTTTATTAAACTTAATAAAGAAAAGAAAGAAAAAAAGAAAAGAAAAGAAAAGAAAAAGAAAAACCTCTCTGGCACAGGAACACTACTCAAAAGTAACGTAAACCAACCTTCAGCATTAAAGAAACTAGACTAAGAACTGACCTGAACTGAACTGGTGTAAATACTCAGACCGACTGATGGGGCTAAACGAGACACAGGTCAACACAATGTGTTGCTATGGAAACAAATGAAAATTAGGAACATGGGAAACAAAATAAACAAGGTGAAACAATCTAAGGAGTCATTTACATCAGTGTTTCTCAACTAGTGGGTCACGACCCAAAAGTGAGTCACAAGACAGTTGATGCATGTGATGTTATGTCAAGATATAGGATCAGCAGATCTTAAATTTGTATTCTCACAGATCCAACATTATTTTAATAAATACTATCCAAATGTTTTTGATTTAAAAATTGTCATCCTATTTTGTCAGGAGTGATTTTAGTGATTGCTACATTTTATGCTGTTGTGTGCCTTTGTTTTGATCAAAATGGGTTACTGAATTCAGATTTTTTATTTATTTTTTTTTTTTTACAGAGAATTTCTGGCGTTTAGCCATGGCTTTAATGTATTATGGCCATTAACAAATATATATATAATGTATATATAAGCTAAAAAAAGATTTCACAGGAATGGTGCAAACCAAATATGAGCTTCTGACATATGAATAAATTGATCAACAATTAAATACTAGCAGAGACGCAATGCAAAAACATGCCTGCCTGCTACTCAGTGGAAATCCACCTGAAACAACCTGAAGAGTTAGGTTTGTAGTTGTGTCTTGTTTAGGGGTACGATACTAATAGCTCATGGTTTGCTGAGCTATTAGCAACCTGGTTTAGATAAGGACAATGGCTTGACCTGCATTATTGAAAGGTGTGTGTTAAAAGAACAATGGAAGACGGGCAGAGCTTGGGAATTGTCCTTTTGGAAAAGTTATTTTTGTAATTCGGTTTGATAAATAAAGTCTAACCGCTTACAGCAACTTTAATATCAGGCACAAATACTGTTCAGACAATTTAAAATTGAACATTGGTTTGGAGAGTCTGCCATGTATTTCCTACTGCACAAGAGGCGTGATCAACGAGCATTATTCACGCAATTGGATAGTCCTTCAAACAATCAGATCAACGATCCGGGTGACGTACTTTTGCAGAGCGATGCGAAAACTCCAGACAGGCTTAGTTTGTATTGGTTTGTAGCATTGATCAGCGGTTTGCAGAAGCAGCAATGGCATCGAGCAGGTTGTGCAAAAAAACATGAAAGTGAGTGGTATTTACACCCAGTCGAGCGATTTGTTTGCTAAACTAAAGAAGTCATTTAGCATCATTGAGAGGTTAAAAGGAATTGGATTGACGGTAGTGTGAGAGACGTCATCGTGTTAAACCCGCCCAGAGCCATAGAAATAGCTCTGTACCCGCCAATAGCGAGCAAGGTGGATAAGCCAGTCTGTGATTGGTTCCCGCAAAAGTGTAACAGATGCAGCAGAAATGAATGTACGGGTTTCCAGACTGAGTTACCGGGCGAAATCAAATCGCCGGCAGATCAGGCTGGGTTAACCCAGTCTAGTTCAGACTGTCAGTAGATAGTTATCCTATTGAGGTGTAACGGTAATACAACGGTAATACAGCAGTGTGTGCTGCCATTTGATCATGGCTTTTAGGGTGTTGAATATCAAAAGTTTCATCATTAAGACAAATAGCTGCTTTCCCTAATTTTGGTCAGTCTGGAAGCCACAAGATATCTGTTGCTATGGTAACTTGCCTGAAAATATGAGATCTGAAAACAAACTGAACGCTGTGAACAGAGCAAACAGAGCCTTCTATACTCATCCTTGACATTTCCACAACAGTCACAACTATACATTCACAATCCTAGCTTGCCTTTGGTTAGAAACTTGATAATTAGCTATTCATTAATGGCGTGTTTAGAGTTTAGACATTATTTTCCAGTTAATCGCTGATTGGGGAAATGGTCACTGATGGGGAAGTCCTTAGAAAAAGTAAGACGGGGAGCCAAAAGGATGTCGTAGAAGGTGTGAGAAACACACAGAGATCAATGCACATTGTAATGCAGTGAAGAGCCTCCACCTTAAGATGACTGGAGGGAATAATTACCTTAGAGGTACACTCTTGTGAAAGACACTCCAACCAATTTGTGAAAGTTAGATCAAAGCTCCAGGCCTGCCTATTGATATGTGCTGCGTGCAAACATCAAAAAGCCTGTAAATATGGAAAGGGGTGATGTGAAGACAATGAAATATTCGAAACAACAGCCCTTCACAGATGAATTCAATTGCCAAAGACATTAGACTGCAAGAATTGAGGTTTTTAAAAGGATTTCTTTCTAAAAATGTACATTATATACATCAAAATGTATTGTCTCTCAAGATGTTTACTTGAACTCTTCAAACCCAAATCAGTGCAGTCACACAGAAGGAAAGAAAGTGGTAATGAAAGCCAATCACCACATCAGAGCCTTGCATCATTTCAAAGAGAAGAGAAAGTTCCCTGTAAACTCTTCATTCCCTGCTTGGTACTTGATTCTTATATGGCAGAACCCCCAGAAAAGGTGTTTGTGTGTCAATGAGGCAAACTTGATCATTCCCAAGTTGCTCACTCTCAAAATGACTACTCCAAGGTTCACTAGGCCAAGAGTTGGATTTGAATTGAATCATGCAGCCATTTTATTCTACCATAATAGAACTGAGAGAACTGTTTTATAAAGCACAGGAGCATGAAAGAATGAATCTCATTTTGTGCCCAAGACATTTGTCATTCAGTTTTGAACTGAGAGCAATTACCTCAGCCTTATTGTATTACCACTTTCACAGCATCCCTTCATTCTTCATTTTCAGTGTGGTCCAAAAACTTCCATTAGTACCCTCCACCACTGAGGTGACTACTGTAATTCTCTGTCTCCCCGTCTCTTGCGCGCTTTCTCTCTTTGTGTCATTGACTGGGGAAAAATTGCAGTTGGAGCACAATGATGTGATAGGATTGCTGATGATATCCACACTCATTTCACCCTGAACTGCACTCCAGCGCTAGTGTGCTGCTGTGAGCCCATCAGCATTGGGTCCTGAATAAGCAGCCGGCTTGAAGATGAAATCCGGACCTAGTATTACAAGTCAAAAGCAACCGGGCACATAACAAAGGATTCCTGGCAACATGCTGGTCGAAAGTACTGTCAAATCAGAGCGACTGATGATGATCAGCTTCTTTAAAGGCACGTTTATTGAGGCATTTATAGGATCTTCCTAAATGAGTGCCCTTTGGCTGTTAGTGAATTATAAGAAATGTTCTTTGATGAAGAAGAATTTGTCATCAAACCAAGAACAAGAAATGAGCTCAGAAGCCCTAAATTTGAGACGCTTTGCTTGCTAAGATATGGAATACCCGCCAAAGTGTTACTAGTATCTCATTTAACAGATAGTTTGTTTCTGTATTGTTTCTATATAAAAATGTCAATACAGTGTAAAGTATTTGCTCTGGCTCTTGTTTTAATTATTATTATAATTTTGTTGTGTTATTATATGCTTGCTGTCGACTGTTGCTGTTGTACAAGGAGGATGTGGTGGTTGGTCGGTGTGGTATTTGTCCCGCCCCTCCTCCATTGTGATTGGATGGCTGGGTAAAAAATGTGACGAGCGCTGCGCTTCGCCCAAAGTTGAACATTGTTCAACTCTCATCGTCCTGTAAAAAAAGCAAACGATCAGTGTGAAATAGACGCTCAGTGCATCGTTACGATGCTGCCCACGGACCGCTGGCTGAACGTCTGATGCATATGGCACACTTATCTGGAAACACTTCAGCAGTATCGAAGTCGTCATCTGGTTGGTTGAATTCTACAGGATGTCCAGGAGACGTGTGTGTTGCGTTCTTTAACGGTCCGCCTGGAAACAAATGCCGTGACGCCAAACCCCCTCGTAGAAGAATGCTGTCAAGTTTACAACTGTGACAACGAGCGCTTATCAAGATCAAATAAACTCTGGATTTTCAAAAGTATGTGAAGTTCGCTGCTCCATTGTTGCAGTAAATTTGCACAACGTTCTTGAATGAATAATTTATTAGATGCATGCCGGTCTGTTATTGTAGGGACATCAACTTTCATTTTCATGCCCCTAAACATGATGTGGAACAAAACAAACTGTGATTGGTTGTGTTACATGTCAGTCAAACGTCCTTGGCCAATGAAGGCTGCGACAGAGTCCAGACCTTCTGCTGTCAGTCTGAAGCTCTGGCTATGCGAGACTATGATGCTGCCATTTTAAAAATGAAGCACTCCTATTGAAAACAATTGGTAATGTAACAATTGGAAATGTAGCTACGTGCAGTGATTATCAGGGTTCAAGTGCTTTAAGGCCTTTAAGCATATGCGTAAAAAAGTATGTTGTTTAGCAAGTATGTACTCACTTAGATCACAGATGGAAAAGACCATTTACAGCCAATTCAGGCAGTTTACTAAGGAAATACAAAGCTTTTTTCACCTTTGTAGCTGTAAAAGCGCCAGCTATGGGCCGATGCTCGTAAAAGTTTCCATGCTTCTTTAGAATCTTGTGACACGTGCAAACCCAACATGTGCAAACCCAAAGCAGGCAGGAAGAGGGCAATTTTCAGCCATTTCATGCCATAGAAATACAGAATTTGTACACCTCTTTAACAGTTATAGCCCCAACTATGGGCCAGTCTCCATAAAAGTTTCCATGCTTCTTTAGAATCTTGTGCCACATGTGTTTAAGTTCTGAGTTTTCATTTAGGATGATGGGCTTTTGGGTAGACTTGGCCACACCTATTTTATTAATGACCCTGCTAAAGCTATCCAAAGGCCAAAGTTCAATGTTTTTGATAATTATTGTCCTAGAGAGCCAAAAAGTTCATGAAGGTATTTTTTTTTTTTTAATAATCTCCAATATTTAATGAATGGTTTGATTGACAGCAGTGATCCTAGAGGCAAAGTTGCTCAGAATGAGTTCTACTATATGGTATGAATGTGCGAAAAATTGTGAGATACACAATCCTTTATGCATGTGAAAAACACAAAGGCACCTCCAGTGGTTAATTTCTTTTGAATTTCTCAAAGGCCACAGTGAGTCAAACAGGCCCAGCGAGTTTCATTCCTATCTGCCTCCGTTAATCTTGTCTGACAGCCGCTCTTCATTGGCCGACAGAGGCTGTGTTTTTCGAGATAAGTGTATGACTTCGTAGACAATCATGTCACCTTGGACAAAGACATCGCATGTCGGTTTTCAAGCCAATCGTACTGACTGTTGCAAAGCAATAGCTTTTTTTTTTTTTTTTTTCCCTTTTATAGCACCACCAAGCTAATCGGTCCAATCATTTTTATGTGATCAAAAACTGAGCCCATAAACATGAGTACAGAGTTTGGTGAACATATCTCATTCCGTTGAAGAGTTACAGCCATTTTAGTATAAGTGGCCCCGTCCACCTCAACAAACATTTTGGCACTCCTTAGCGACTGTAAATTGAACTTACAGGTTTTTTTCTTTAATTATTGATACTTAGACTCCAGAGAATCTTTCTGCACTGATTTGGTTTTGATCAGGCGAAAAAATCTAGGACTAGTTCGCAAAAGTATGTTTTTCGAAAAATCCAAAATACCTAAAATATTCCAATCATATAAGACACTTGTCTTAAGTCTGTGATGATGGTGTAGGAGTTATGAACCGTTACATAATTTTGATCACTGTAGCGCCCCCATCAGGCCTATCAGGGTGAGCCTCGGTGACATTGTAGATTGTAGATCAAAGTTTCAAGTCTCTACAGCTTAGGGTTTGGTCTGCCCGATCACGTTTAGGGGAGAATGCTGATCCTTAAAAATTCTAACACTAATTAGCTTAAAATACGGGATTCAAGCCTAGGCCTACTCTGCTGAGAGATAAGCAGATGTACATGATGAAATATATATTGTGTTAAAAATAAATACATAACAGCACCTGAGAACAGTTCCAGTTTCTGTTTTTATTTGAGCTCTATTAGATAAAGCATTACACCAACATTTTGTTTTTCTAGCGGAAGGATAGCATTTAACGATTTAACATTTAAAAGTAATGTTTGAATACATATATTTTGCCTTTTATATATGTTTTATAAAAGCAATAAGCCCCGTGAAGCTGTGGTTTACAGTGAATTTAGAACAGCTAAGGTCTGATGTTTACATTCACATTTTTTTTTTTTTTTTTCTGTTGATTTTGTTCTCATTAGAATCATCATAATTTATTCTGTTTTTGGGGAACATTTGCATGAGTCAAAATGCATGTTCTCTGGCAATCAACAACAACAGGTCTTAGTCAAGGCAAACACCATATTTTACTTGCAAGAAAATGAGGCTATGAGAAAAACAGATATAACAAATAATTTCACTGTTTTGATCGTAACTAATGCAATGCAATTGAATTTACTAAATGTAAATTAAATTGCTTCATCAACTATCTTCGAAAGCAGCACTGCTGCAACTAAAATCCTTCTCCCAAAATCATCATAGATTCTCCTCCAGAGTTATTTGCATGGGGAACATTACTCTGATTAATGTTCCAGTCAGAATATAATATTGTATGTGGATATCAGCTGAAGGAAACCGCTGACCTAAGATAGAGAAGAGAGGGGGGAAAGGTAACCAAGGTAACTGACAAAGTGCCTGATCAAGGCTGCGCCAGCAGCCACACAAAAGGAGAATAATAATAAACAACCTCTACTAAAGAAGCATTCAAATGGTGAGACCTTGCTTCCCACTTAGTACTGTGGTTATCACATTGATTTTTCAAAATCTAATAACATCATCCAGATTGAATGTGGTCTCTTGCAGACCTTTTACCATTGGAAGGTATGCTCCACTAAACATTAAAAAAAGTTATTCAAGAGATTAATTTATGCACAAAGCAATTTTGCAAAGCATAATAAACATGATCTTAGGTCAGGTCTGATTGGGGTAGAGTCATGAAAGGATGGTTATGAGTCAATGCAACATTATTGCTTTTCTTTACAAGAACAAATATGCTTTTTCCCCCAAGCTATGTCATTTTAATGTAATTATAATCTATTCATTGAATTATATTTCACTTTTATCTTTCATAAGACTGTATGTTTCAGGAAGGACGCTGTCTGATGATAAACAGATAAACACAGATAAACACAATGGAGACACATGAATGGCTGGTCATCAGACCAACGGAAGAAATTATTCCATCATTTGGAAAGACATTTGATTAGTTTACCTGTTGCGCATGATTGTACTGACATTAAAATATGAATCTGATAAGCATATTAACAAAATACTTATGTATGCTATCCATAATGCATGGCAAAAACTTTTTTCAGTTTACACATTTCTTCTGTCTAGTCACACCAATAAACATTAATATTTCACACCTAATCCTGCCCTCAACCACAGCTCTCCAAATCATTAACTTGTGACTTCAAAAGGTGTAGCTAGAGCATAATGCTCACTCTGTGAAAAGTCTCATAAGGTTCACATGCCACTTTCACATGGTGTTTATTCGGGGTCCTGTCACAACCTAACATGTATTGCAAGAAATTTTATTCAGCAATTTATTAACATGTTCAGTGTGAGGCAGCCTTGGTTTTGCCTGCATGGTTTTAATATTGTATGTTTCAGCTTTTAGTGCTTTTGCCTCCAGAGGGGAGCTTCTTGTGGACTAAATTTGCCTTTAAGATTGTCTATTCATGTCACAGAGAACAACATTAACATAATATTTGGGTGGTAGAAATAATACATACATTCCAAACATCCATCATCACGCAACTGTGATTGAAATGCAGAGTTTGACAGCATATTCCTTCAGCTTTTCTTACCCTCATATTTTGCATGAGCTTATTGCCTGGTTGCTACATGCAACTCCTTTATTGTTGTCAGGGTGTTTTCTTCAAGATACCTTCTGTATCCCAGAGGCGATGTGCTTTTGAGATGAAAGGCAGTGGGTATTATATCTGACAGCTGTTTTCGTCTATCAGAATCAATGGGTTGATGTTCCAGAACTTTCTCTCCATGAAATGCCTGGCATATCTGGCTTCCCTCAGAATGCGATATGTTCAGCAACAGACTGATTTTAGAGACCTTATGGAAATGTGTTTTGTGTGCAGTCATCCACATATTGATCAAACTGATGTGTTTAAAAAGGCACTGTCATTTTATGACTTTTAAATAAATGTTGTTTATATGTTGTTACAGGATTCAGCTTTCTAAAAACACATCATTCGTGTTTTAGAAAGCATGCTGATGCTCATTATAGTTTCACTGAAAATTTATACTTTTAAGTAGCAATGAAATCTGGGTTAAATTAATCAGAACACCTTCATTTGAATGTTACCCCTTTAGAGCTTGCTGCTGGCAAAAGCAAAGAAAAAATATACATTAGATTATAAATGTAATAAGATCAATGTGCATCATTTGCATATGTGGATATGAAGGCTTTGTGAGTGCATGTATAATGGAGTGAGCAAGCAACTGTTTTAGGTCAGTGATTGTAACCTATGCAGCAAACAATATATAGCCTATACAGTATATTGTCTTGCCTATACCATGCATCTACTTCATGAAGATTTAAAAGTATGTCATTTATCTAAAGCAAGAAAAATACTGCTGCAGAACATTGCTGCAATATTCATTCCATTTACTGCATTGCTTTAATTAACATTTTTTTCAGTTATTTGTATATAGTTTCATCAAGTTTTGCTATGTTTTTTTTTTCTCCCTGAGAATTTGTCTTAGTTCTGTTAGTCACTGCTTCAAATATTAACATACTATTAACTCCGTCATCCGATCATTTGGTAAACGTTTAGGGCCACAGCTCTGCACAGTTTGGCTCCAACCAGCTCAAGCTCACACCTGCTTGGACGTTTCTAGTAATCCTGAAGACCTTGATTAGCTGGATCAGGTGTGTTTGATTAGGGTTAGAGCAAAACTGTGCAGAGCTGTGGCCCTCCAGGAATTGAGTTTGAGACCACTGGTCTAAATCTATGAAGTGTGTTATGATTTGTATTTAATTAAATAGACATTATGTTGACTGTAAGTAACACTGCACCTACATGTCAACTAATTTCCAGTAGAGTATTAGTAGAGTATCAGTAGACTGTTAGGGTTCGGGTTAGTAGAAGCTGACATGTAGTTGCAAAGTTACTTAGTAGAATGTCTGTTGTGGACCATCAAAATAAAGTGCTAGCAGATATCAAGAAGACAGTCTACTAATACTCTAGTGACTGCTAGTTGACATGTAGGTGCAATGTTACTTAGACTTTCCTTGAAAGGAAATTTGCTATGTTCACTTGGTGGCCATATTTGCAATGCCTCCGGGCATCTAATTTGGGTATCCAAGACCAACTCCTATCTACAAGAATGGGGGAATCCTGAAATGTCAAAAACTGCTTGCCGAACTCACAATTAAATAACATATTTCAAATCAGTCTGTCCCATAAATGTTGTATCTTATACTCAAATAGTGTTAAAAAAGCTTATTTTTCAGGCTGGACCAGCCAATGTGCATGTGCAGCCATAAGTGACAAGATGACTTTACCAATCAGCTATTGGCTCTTTTATTTTGGAGGTGGGACTTATTCCGAAATATTGGGCATTGCACTTTCTTCCATTAATATGAGTGCACCATCTTTCTATATATAAAGTATTTGCTTATAGTCAACAGAGTGTCTAAAGGGGACCATTAAAATAAAGTGATATTCAAAATTAAAATACTATCATTCCGTTGAACGTGTTTGATGGAAGAATTCCAGTTATGGTGGTGTAAGAAGTGTATTTTTACCTGATGAGACTACTCTGAATCCATGCAAATGATAAAGTGTTTTTTTTTTTCTTCTTGCTGTTGAAATGGAGGGGCTTTAAAAGAGATCTGTGTTTGCCATGAGAATTAATTATGAAAATAAAGATGGGGTTGAGGTGAAGGATTGCAGAAGAAATGTTGAAGAAAAGAGGCATCTGCATTTGTATAATTTGCTTTGGGATTGACTGGATTAAATTAATATGCTCCATCTGATTTTTCTCTTAGAATGCCATTACACAAGTTCACGTTCACATTCATAATCTATGAGAGCAGAGGTAAACTGTTAGATTTGCTGTTCACGATGCCAGAGCTCATGTAAGAGACTTTATTCTAGCTTTGTGTTCTCCTGTGTGCTCTCTGGATGTGTGGTGAGCAACTTTAATTGGACGATAGGCTTCCCCATAGGGCATGGAAAACTGTGCATGAACAGTTTATGAAAGTTGAAAAGAATTAAATAAAGGTACTTAATTAGGAGCATTCAGGGCAAAAGGCATCAATTTTGCATCAGTGATTTCAGAATTTCCTCCAAAAGAGGAAGGGAGGACTAGAGAGACCATGCTGCTCTTTAACCGGAGACACAACACCACACAAGAAAGCTCACATTCAAATGACCTAGTCAGGGCTAACAATGTGCTGGGCAGGGCCAATAGCCTCGGACCTCAAGCACCCTAAAACCCGCTCTTAACACGCCTCAATAGAACAACGTCACACAACCTCACCATTTCACCAGCTGACTGAAAACTAGCTAAATAACAAAATGAGCATGACAGAAGAGAATGTTTGGTCTTTACTTAAAGACTTAAGACTCCAGCATTGATTTGACCACTGTTTTACAGTAAAAAATGTTACAGTAACATTGATTTGTTAATTTGAGTCAGGAGTGCATATCATTCTTGCTGAATCAAACTGATATTTACCATTTCACATAAAAAGAGAACACATAACTATTCGGTTGCACCTGCTGCTTCCATTTATTTACAAGAATGCACAAAATAACTCTAAGGCTTTTTTTAAGGCTTTTGTGTTTTATGCTTTCAACAAAATTGTGCAATCTGAGGAGGTTTGAGCAATCTCTCCGTCTCACTATACTGTTATGCTTTCATCCAGAGCAACAGGGGGAGCTCATGAGAAGAAAACAGGAGTTATGAGTTATACAAGTTAACTGGAGTGCAGGATTTTATAACAAATATGTGGATGCATTAGTTCAGTATCAACAAAGGCACAAGGAAGAGACAGATAGTCTTGTATTTATTCGTAATCATATATGTTTTGTCTTCTTCAAGCAGTCTCTGGTATTTTCCATAAACATATGTGTATTTATTATCACAATGGTTAGCATAAGTAGACTTTAGCATCACATATAAGTATATTTCTGCCTCATATGGTGATCAGAATCCTCATCGGATCGCAAGGAAGTTATTTCAAACACTCACTGATGTCTGAAAGTTGTTTAAAATGTCTAAATGTTAAAGTTAGCTGGTAGCCTGATATAATAACATGGGAAATGAGCAGCGGTGTTGACTGTCTCCTGACTCAGGTAAACTCTGCCTTTGTTCATGACCACTCCTCAAGCCCCAGTTGGCCCGCTTTGGACCAAGGTATTCGGCGGACCAAAAACCCCTGGCCGTTGGCCTTGAGGAAGCCCGACAAGGCCTGATCAAGCCCTGGAAGTGACAGTGGAAACACAACTGGCCCTGGCACGCACTAGCACGCTCGCTTTTGGCCCGACAGGCCCAACACAGCTAATGACATAAGAGTCACTATAAGTGATATCAAGGCAGTTCAGAAATGAAACATCCATTGAATGGCACTAAAAGGTTAATGCTCGCCCCTGCACTTACAGTAACCCTACCCTAAAAGCTGAAAGTGTTAACAAAGTCAAACGTGAGAGAAAAGCTAATTTGATGAAGCAGGCATGCTATTTTAACTTCTATAAGGCTTTGAGCTCTTGTACCTGAGTGCTCTGCAAGTGTGCAAACGTCAAACTGTATTAGTTCAGAAATTATGCACTGTGGTCAAAGTGTTTTGAGTTCATAACATAATGCATAATTGCATTTTCTAAATTCCAATTAGGTTTGAAATTGGCCTATGGTCCATTCAAAAGTAAGGGCCCATACTGTGTTGAATAGCAACCCATTCTCACTCTGAAGGTGTCAAAAACTGAAACATGGTCAAGCGGATTGAGCGACATCATTAAAATATCCCAGTTATGTTGTTTTACAGGTTCTTAATTTTGTTTTCGAGGTGTTCTACAATAGGTTTACATGCATCCAAGGTCAAAAAACACTTTAATTTTCTCATAACATATATATCTTTAAAAAAAATCCAGTCGTCACTGGGGCACAATGAATTTTGAGATAGGCAAGGCTGCGAAGGCAAGGCCAGGAAACAAAGGACGCATTTGTAGGCTGGATTCGAAGGAGCCTTCAAATTGGGACGGCCTTTGTCGCCCTACTGTGACTCATTCGGCCTTGAATGCAGCCTTGGAAGGATGCAGCCTCTGAATTATAATTCTAATTATCTGAAAATAATTAATTGGTTTGAGTAGGGTAAACTTAAATGAAACAAATTAGTTCAATCAAATTAACCTTTATGAGTATATAGAACTTTTCTTTTTTTTCAATTCACAAAACTGACACATTTTAAATAATTAAAATTGTTTAATTGTTTTGAGTTTTATGAACTTGTTTCTTTTAATTTAGACAAACTTAAATTTAACTGAAACTGGGCTGAGGTTTCTATTTTCCAGCATGCTTCGCCGTGACACTCGAAAGGCAGAGTAAATGGTCAAATTAAAGGATTAGTTCACTTTTAAATAAACTTCTCCTGATAATTTACTCACCCCCATGTCATTCAAGATGTCCATGTCTTTCTTTCTACAGTCGAAAAGAAATTAAGGTTTTTGATGAAAACTTTCCAGGATTTTTCTGCATATAGTGGACTTCAATGGAGCCCAAACGGTTCAAGGTCCAAATGACAGTTTCAGTGCAGCTTCAAAGGGTTTTAAATGATACCAGACGAGGAATAAGAGTCTTATCTAGTGAAACGATCGGTCATTTAAAAAAAAAAAAAAAAATGTTTAAGTTTTATGGATTTCCACCATTACTGAGCAACAGCGTTTTAAGGGGGTCACACACCGGACGCGAAGCTCAGCACCGCGCAGTGCCGCGCCATGTCTTTAAAATTCGAACGCATTGTTTTCTATGAGTGTACGGCGCCTGTCCGCACGCCCAGCTATGAAGTTGTTCAAAATCCTGCTGTGCCACAGAGCGTCATGTACATTGTTTTACATTAAATGTATATTATATTTCTCTCAAATCGTCGTTAATGTACATACTGAATTCACCCTGTGCTACAAGATACATTAGTTTTACATTTTTAGTTTAACAGCTTGAATAAAGTCTAAAAATGTATAATAAACGTAGCCTTTTCTTTCCTTTTGATTTGTTGTGCCATTTTTCCATCTACACTAACCTCAGTGCGAAATATTAAAGCATAGGCATATGTAACGTTTCCCTGTTGACATAAAACACTCCCATTGTGCAGCTCTTCTATCAGGTGTTGATTCAAAATTGAGCTTGTGCGTATATAATGTGCGCGGCCGGCGTGTGATACCTGTGAGTTGTCAGAGACGCGACGCTGTGCGGCGCCGAGCTTCGCGTCCGGTGTGCGACCCCATTTAGAGGTGTTTTTATTCTGATGGAGAAAGGCATGACAGTCTGATGGCACTGACAACACAGGATGGAAGAACCATTAGTTGTTTTACCTTTTTTTGTAAACAGCGTTTGACTTAGTATTTGCATGTTCAGCTTGTAAACACTGACTCAGTACTTCCGCCTACGTCAAGCGTGACCTTTTCAACGTAATTGCGTATTACATGACGTCACGAACGTGCATCGCAGAAAGGCGAGCATTTGTGCTTCTAAAAAAACTTTTTTATTTATTTTTTTAAATGACCGATCGTTTCGCTAGATAAGACCCTTATTCATTGTCTGGTATCGTTTAAAGCTCTTTGAAGCTGCACTGAAACTGTCATTTGGACCTTGAACCGCTTGGTGCCCATTGAAGTCCACTATATGGAGAAACATCCTGGAATGTTTTCATCAAAAACCTTAATTTCTTTTCGACTGAAGAAAGAAAGACATGGACATCTTGGATGACATGAGGGTGAGTAAAGCAAAAGTCAGCAAAAGTTTATTTAAAAGTGAACTAATCCTTTAAGTGTTATATAATGGTTTTTTTTGTGCAAGATTAATGTTAAGTGGGGGATTTAATAGTGTTTAATGTTTAGCTATGCTAATTTAGAAGAGTTTCTGTTAAGTTGAGTTTTTTGGGTGGTTATGCATCATAGTGACAGGTGGTGCATGAGCTTAGTTTGAGAACAGATATGTTGAATGCTCTATATTGCAGTACTCATTCAGCAACTGCTAATGCTATCAAAACATTGTGTTACCAATGAACAAGTAAGCATTTACTGAATTAGCTAGTTAAAGCCAGTTAAGTTTCCACTGCTAAAAATAACTTTATTTTAAGGTCTTTTATCTAGTTGCTTATTATCATGCATATTACTAGAATATTGGCTGTTTATTAGTACTTATAAAGCACATATTAATGCCTTATTCTGCATGACCTTATTCTACATCCTTTAATCCTACCCCATACCTAAACTTAACAATTAATAAGCAGTAAATTAGGGGTTTATTAAGGGAAAATCCATAATTAATATTGAATACATGTTCCTTTAAGTGTTACCAATATTGTTAAGTTGATATTACGTTATAATTTTGAGTGAAATGTTGTGAAATGTATGAGTTAAGAGCAATTAAAATGCATGAGTAACAAATAAAAATCTGCCAGTTCTGCTTACTTAAATTTTGAATTTCTTAACTTAAAAATTATATAAGAGATTGCCTCATTTTTTTTTTTTTTTTTTTTGCCAACTTATTCAGGCTTAAGGCCCTGTGCACACTGAGTCCGAAATTTTCGCATGTGTTTTTTTCGTATTTGTGATCCTAAAAATTTGTCACGCACAGAGACCTTACACACCGAGTCCGATATGTATTAATGAATCCGTTGCAAAAAAAAAAAAAAAATCGCAAAACAATGCAAAACGAAGTCTTCAAGCAGTAAGCACGATTTAGTTGTCCTCTCTCTTCTTAAAAAGAGGAAATATTGGGTCCATCCAATCCCGAGATTGCATAGAGAGAAAGGAGAGTTCACCTCATCAAGGAGCTGCGTGGTTATCTCGAGCAAGTTTGCTTCAGGATGTCAGTGGCTCCGTTTGATGCTTTGCTACTGGCACAATCTGTCTTTATATTCTGTCTCTTTGTATTCCGCACTTTGTTGATCATAAAGTGCTGCTGCTTTGTGCTGTAGATGACGTGGATCAACTTGTCAGATGGCATTCGGGATTTTGGTGTTCGCTTGTACGGTGGCTCTGAATTGTCAAAATGTCTCTCAAAATGCGTGCCACGGATGCGAAAAACGCAGCAAATCGGACCTGATCCGATTTTTTTTATGACGGACTAAAGTTTCGGAGGCAGTGTGCAAATGTGATTGACATAACATGAGGTCGTATTTATTTTTTTTAACGTGGAAAAATTTTACATGCAAATTTTGGACTCAGTGTGCAAAGGACTTTACAGTGTAGAATTACTGGCGACTCGTTTCAGGCAGTTCAGAATCGCTTCTTTCTTGTGAGACAATAACTCCATTCATCTGTACTTTGATCTTTTGAAATTTTGCAGACCTTTTACATTCACAAAAAGCTTTATTACACACTACATGAAAGGTAATATCCAGAAAAGCACAATAGGGGCACTTTAAAATGTTAAAGGTACCCCTATATATGTATTACTTATTGTACCCAAATAGTGTATACTGCTTTGAATGCAAGACAAATGAATATAAATGAGCTTATTTTGAGTTGAATAAACCCAGCTAGGTAAGTTTTAGAAGAGTACTGTCCTCTTATTAGTTGAGAACACAGAATCTGCTTATTTAACAATAATTTTTACTATCTAAAAAGTGGGAATGTATAAATATTTGTAATTTAGATCAATGGATGTATTGGAGGTACAGCATCTAGTGTTCCTGAATTATCATGACCACAGTGACTTGAATGAAGTAAATTTCAACAATGATGATTTAAATATAACACAGGAAAGTCTTATTATAATTGACACAATGTTATTTAATAAAAGAGTCTAAGTGAACCACTGTGTACCTACATATAGAAGTTTCAAAATTAAACTTTACCCTGAGAAATTTTCACTCAAAAGTGTGGTCTTCCCTGCAATACGTTAATTTGTGTATACCCAAACACCATGCAATATCTCAGTAAAATGCAAAGTCTTATGCAACGTAAATAGGATGTAGTTTCATGCAGGGACTAGCTGTCAATATATGTCATGCTTCATGCATTTTTTTTAAATAGTGAACATAGCATGCTAACCTCTTCAGTGATGAGCCACACTGCTAACTGTATATATCCTTTTTTTTTTTTTTTGTCACAGAAATTCCCGACTGTCTTAAGGTGAATGAGCAGGATTTATTTGCAGACCTTGCAGTTGTGTTATAACTTTGCATATGCCTTGCATGCATCCTTCAGATGTGTTAGCTAATTGTCATTCTGTGAAAACATGGAAGCTCATTATCAAACCCCAAGGCCGTGAACGGAGTTGAGAGAAATGGGCCACTTCGTTTGCATAATATTTACCCTAATGGTTTTTCCATTAGGATAAAACTATCATCTGCATAGTAAAATGGATTTAGGAGGCAAGGATATTTTTTTTTATCTAGTGAGAGACACTGTCTCCTAAAGCTGGATGAAAAAAAAAGCTCATATTTATTTTTTTATTTTCCAAATATATTTGCAGGCTGTGTTTTTATCTGTGGGATTTAATACAACTGAGCACATTCTCTTGCAAATCCCAATACCTTTAATTGTAACCTGTTCTTCTGCATGAATTCATCCTTTTCTTAGACAGATTTGCAAAAGCTCAAATGTTTAAACAGCAATTTATTGTAGAAAACTAAATGATGAAATATACAATTAAATCTATAGGAATGTCTTTATTATAATGGAACTAAACTGAAAATTTAAATTAAAGGTGCAATATGTAATATTTTTGCAGTAAAATATCTAAAAACCAATAGTCCAGTGTTATATATTTTGTTCACTTGAGTACTTACAATATCCCAAATGTTTCCAACTATTTGTAAGTCTTGAGAAAACTGCAGTTTTAACCAAGGCTGCGGGACGTGTGAGGAGTCGCCTGTCAATGCCGTCATACCCACGTTACCCTCGGTTTCCGGTTTGATTTTGTAGAAACCATGGAAACACCAAAGACACTTATATTACATGTTTTAATAGACAAGGGAACAACTGTTTTGATATATTTATAGACATTATAATTATAATTATCAATAGACAAATTGTTATATAGCTCAACACGTTTAGTCTTATTGTTTAAATCTAGTTTTCTTGATTTTTTGCGAGTACCATGCTTTACCATGCCTCAGAGAAAAACACTATTTTGTGAAGTAGCTAACATAGCATAATCAGATGCAGCTTTATTTTTAGTAACAGTAATACAGAATTTTCTCCATCATACAATACGTTTTAAAATTAATTGCCATTTATCAACACAAGCCATCCAGCATTTAATATGATATTGTAAAATCGATCTATCTTACTGCAGTGTGTAACAGTGTCTCACAGCAGTCGCCGAGCGAACGCACAGAGTAACGCTATAACATCATTTTCAACACTCTCAAATGTATCTAATATGATAAACAGAGCTGCGTTACCTCATACTCATGACCGGAAAAGCGGAAGCAGCGCTGGCGACTGTGTCATAATAAAAGTCCCGCTGCTCGTGAGGCGTGTGTTGCTCTGCTTCATACTACAGTAATGTTAATAATCTCATTCATGAACATGAACCCGACTCCAATCCCTATTCTATTCCACTGTCTGTTGAGGTGGAGACCACATGTCCCAAGATTCCACGCTCAAACTTGGCGTCATCAAGCTACGCCTTTGTTGTGAATAGGCCTCTAGCGACCTCTAGTGGACAAATTTTACATACTGCACCTTTAATATATATATATCTATATATATATATATTTAAGAATACATATATATATATATATATATATATATATATATATATATATATATAATATATAATATGTGACCCGTGCTGTCAAAATGAGTCAGAATGTGCACAGGCTAATTTTGAGCTACAGGCAAAACAAGTGGAAAATGTCAATTTTGGTTGAATTTGAGGTTTTCACAAAAAATAATTCATTAAGCCCTCGTCTAGTGATCCTAATGCTCCAAATACCAATTAAACTTCTAAAAGTATCTTTATTTGTATGTTTTCTGAGAGGAGTACCTTTCCATTCACCATGAAAAATAGCATTTTTTTTGCTCACTTCTCAACCACTGGCGCTTTTTTAAAACGATCTAACTCACGCTGACTGACAGATCTGAAGCGCGTACACAAAGACGCCGTGATCCCGATATACACATATACACAGAATTACAATATTTCAAAAAATCTGTCTTGATGAGTATTCACACAAACATTTTCTGTAATGTCTTATGTGAACATTTAGTTAACTGCTGGGGAAAAACAGGCTGTCTGTTTCATTAATGTTAATCAAACATCGGACAGGGATCAGCATGGGCACCCTGACTGGTCAGCAGCTATGCAGCTCCATACGCAACAAACTGATGCACTGTGTATTCTGACACCTTTCTATCAGAACCAGCATTAACTTCTGGATCAATTTGAGCTACAGTAGCTCTCTGATGGATCAGACCACACAGGCCAGCCTTTGCTCCCCACGTGCATCAATGAGCCTCGGCCGACCATGACCCTATACCCTATCTCCCGTTCACCACTGTTCCTTATATATATATATATATATATATATATATACACACACTAAATGGTGTCTCAAAATAGCACAGTTAGTCCACTTAGATGTTCTTAAAACAAACTGGCTAAACCGACCGTCTGCTAGCCGCCTCACGTCACAGAACTCAGATAATTCACAGCACATAGAAACACTTACACCTAGATATTATCACATAGAGACTGTGTCTGTACCTCGAACTAGTAAATACAAAAAATTTCCGAAACCTTTTAAGGGTAAAAATTTAATTGATGTTCAAAAAATGAAAATCACAGATAAATCAGATAAACAAATGATAAAGCTTGGGTTACTGAATATTAGATCTATTTCTTCAAAAGCACTTATTGTAAATGAAATTATCACAGACAATAAACTAGACTTGCTGTGTTTGACAGAAACCTGGCTAAAACCAGACGATTACATTACTTTAAATGAATCTAGTCCTCAAGGTTATGATTATCGACACAATCCTCGACAGAAAGGCAAAGGGGGAGGTGTTGCTGTAATTTATAGTAATATATTCAGAATCATTCAAAAGAATTTCAAATATAATTCCTTTGAAGTGATGGTGCTTTATGTAACATTATGTAAGTTGACATTTGTGCTGGCTACTGTATGCAGGCCACCAGGGCACCATACTGACTTTATCAAAGAATTTGCGGATTTTCTATCAGAGTTAGTACTGGCTGCGGATAAAGTCCTTGTTGTTGGTGATTTTAATATCCATGTAGATAATAACAAAGACGCATTTGGATTGGCATTTGCAGACATTTTAAACTCTATTGGAGTTAGACAACACGTGTCAGGACCCACTCATTATCGTAATCATACCCTAGATCTAATACTGTCGCATGGAATTGATATTGATGCTGTTGAAATTCTACAGCAGAGCGATGATATATCAGATCATTATTTAGTCTCGTGTATAATACAATTAGCCAAGGCTACAAAACCACCACCCAGCCATAAATATTGTAGAACCATCACGTCTACCACTAAAGATTACTTTATAAATAATCTCCCCGAGCAGTTTCATCGCCTTAGTATACCTGACAACTTAGAAGAACTCGATGCTGCAACAGAAACTATTGGCTCTCTCTTTTCCAGCACATTAGATGCAGTCGCTCCTTTACGTCTAAAGAAGATTAAGGAAACTAATCCAACGCCGTGGTATGATGAGCACACTCGGGCTCTAAAACGAGCTGTGAGAAAAGCTGAACGTAGTTGGAAGAAAACAAAACTAGAAGTTTTTCGCCTTTCGTGGAAAGAAAAAATGATTGAGTACAGAACGGCTATAAGAAATGCTAGATCTACTTATTTTTCAAATCTCTTAATAGAAAACAAACATAATCCTAGGTATTTATTTGACACAGTGGCTAAATTAACTAGAAACAGAGATTCAACTGCTGACGTTTCCATAGAGCACAGCAGTAATGACTTTATGAACTTCTTTACTTGCAAGATTGATAATATTAGAGAGAAAATTATAAACATGCAACCGTCTACAGTTTCGCTTCAGACAGTGCATTGTAGTGTCCCTGAGGTAAAACTAGAAACATTCGCCGCTATAGGAGGGGAAGAATTATCTAAACTTATCAAATCATCAAAATCAACGACATGTATGCTAGACCCAATGCCGACTAAACTACTGAAAGAAATGCTTCCAGAGGTCGTAGGTCCACTTCTTGATATAATTAATTCATCGTTAACACTAGGATACGTGCCAAAAACCTTTAAGCAGGCTATTATTAAACCTCTTATTAAAAAACCTCAACTAGATCCGAGAGATTTAGTAAATTACAGGCCAATCTCGAATCTACCTTTTCTGTCAAAGATACTAGAAAAGGCAGTTTCAACACAACTGTGCTCCTTTTTAGAAAGAAATGGAATCTGTGAGGATTTCCAGTCAGGATTTAGACCATACCATAGTACTGAGACTGCTCTCGTTAGAGTTACAAACGATCTACTCCTATCATCCGATCGTGGCTGTATTTCTCTATTAGTGTTATTAGATCTCAGTGCTGCTTTTGACACTATCGATCACAACATTCTTTTAAAAAGACTTGAAAACTATATTGGCATTAGTGGAACTGCTTTGGCATGGTTCAAATCGTACTTATCTGACCGTTATCAGTCTGTAGTAGTAAATGAAGAGATGTCGTATCGATCACAGGTTCAATATGGAGTACCACAAGGCTCAGTACTAGGACCGTTGCTTTTCACTCTGTACATGCTGCCCTTAGGACAGATAATTAGGAAGCATGGTGTTAGTTTTCACTGCTACGCTGACGATACTCAGCTCTATATTTCCTCGCGCCCTGACGAAACCTACAAATTCACAAAACTAACAGAATGCATAGCTGACATTAAAAACTGGATGACAAGAAATTTCTTATTATTAAATTCAGAAAAAACTGATATCCTAATCTTTGGACCAAAAACTTCCTCACGAAAAAACCTTGAATACTCTCTAACACTTGACGGGTGCTCCATTAAACCTTCGTCCTCAGTTAGGAACCTGGGTGTGCTCTTTGATACCAATCTTTCATTTGAAAGTCATGTTTCTAGTATCTGTAAAACCGCATTCTTCCATCTAAAAAATATATCTAAATTACGACATATGCTCTCAATGACAAATGCGGAACAGTTGGTTCATGCATTCATGACCTCAAGACTAGATTATTGTAACGCTCTACTGGGTGGTTGTTCTGCTCGGCTTTTAAACAGACTACAGTTGGTCCAAAATGCGGCAGCTAGAGTTCTTACTAGAACCAGAAAGTATGACCATATTAGCCCAGTTCTGTCAACATTACATTGGCTCCCTATTAAACATCGTATAGATTTTAAAATCTTGCTACTTACTTATAAAGCTCTAAATGGTTTAGCTCCCCAGTACCTAAGTGAGCTCTTAATGCATTATAGTCCTTCACGTCTATTGCGATCTCAGAATTCAGGCCAGTTGATAATACCCAGAATATCAAAATCAACTGAAGGCGGCAGATCCTTTTCCTATTTAGCACCTAAACTCTGGAACAATCTTTCTAGCATTGTTCGGGAAGCAGACACACTCTGTCAGTTTAAATCTAGACTAAAAACACATCTCTTTGCTCTTGCATACACATAACACATTATCAATACATTAACATTTTTCAAATCCGTTAAAGGATTGTTACGCTGCAATAATTAGGTCGGCCGGAACTGAGAACATTTCCTATAACACTAGATATACCTGTACATCAGAATAAGAATGGCATCTACGCTAATATCTGTCTCTCTGCTTATCCTGAGGTTTGCCGGGTGCTGGATCCAGGCCGTATCCAGATCAGATGGAGAACCTGTGTCTGGACCTGCCTACAATGTAGCCCAGGAGACAATGGGCCTACAGATCCAGTTCTGGCTGCATCTATAATTCTGATTTTTAATCCCCGTATCCGCTTACATATATTTATATATAATCTATTTTTAATCTCTATAATAGCTCCATACGCAACAAACTGATGCACTGTGTATTCTGACACCTTTCTATCAGAACCAGCATTAACTTCTGGATCAATTTGAGCTACAGTAGCTCTCTGATGGATCAGACCACACAGGCCAGCCTTTGCTCCCCACGTGCATCAATGAGCCTCGGCCGACCATGACCCTATACCCTATCTCCCGTTCACCACTGTTCCTTATATATATATATATATATATATATATATATATACACACACTAAATGGTGTCTCAAAATAGCACAGTTAGTCCACTTAGATGTTCTTAAAACAAACTGGCTAAACCGACCGTCTGCTAGCCGCCTCACGTCACAGAACTCAGATAATTCACAGCACATAGAAACACTTACACCTAGATATTATCACATAGAGACTGTGTCTGTACCTCGAACTAGTAAATACAAAAAATTTCCGAAACCTTTTAAGGGTAAAAATTTAATTGATGTTCAAAAAATGAAAATCACAGATAAATCAGATAAACAAATGATAAAGCTTGGGTTACTGAATATTAGATCTATTTCTTCAAAAGCACTTATTGTAAATGAAATTATCACAGACAATAAACTAGACTTGCTGTGTTTGACAGAAACCTGGCTAAAACCAGACGATTACATTACTTTAAATGAATCTAGTCCTCAAGGTTATGATTATCGACACAATCCTCGACAGAAAGGCAAAGGGGGAGGTGTTGCTGTAATTTATAGTAATATATTCAGAATCATTCAAAAGAATTTCAAATATAATTCCTTTGAAGTGATGGTGCTTTATGTAACATTATGTAAGTTGACATTTGTGCTGGCTACTGTATACAGGCCACCAGGGCACCATACTGACTTTATCAAAGAATTTGCGGATTTTCTATCAGAGTTAGTACTGGCTGCGGATAAAGTCCTTGTTGTTGGTGATTTTAATATCCATGTAGATAATAACAAAGACGCATTTGGATTGGCATTTGCAGACATTTTAAACTCTATTGGAGTTAGACAACACGTGTCAGGACCCACTCATTATCGTAATCATACCCTAGATCTAATACTGTCGCATGGAATTGATATTGATGCTGTTGAAATTCTACAGCAGAGCGATGATATATCAGATCATTATTTAGTCTCGTGTATAATACAATTAGCCAAGGCTACAAAACCACCACCCAGCCATAAATATTGTAGAACCATCACGTCTACCACTAAAGATTACTTTATAAATAATCTCCCCGAGCAGTTTCATCGCCTTAGTATACCTGACAACTTAGAAGAACTCGATGCTGCAACAGAAACTATTGGCTCTCTCTTTTCCAGCACATTAGATGCAGTCGCTCCTTTACGTCTAAAGAAGATTAAGGAAACTAATCCAACGCCGTGGTATGATGAGCACACTCGGGCTCTAAAACGAGCTGTGAGAAAAGCTGAACGTAGTTGGAAGAAAACAAAACTAGAAGTTTTTCGCCTTTCGTGGAAAGAAAAAATGATTGAGTACAGAACGGCTATAAGAAATGCTAGATCTACTTATTTTTCAAATCTCTTAATAGAAAACAAACATAATCCTAGGTATTTATTTGACACAGTGGCTAAATTAACTAGAAACAGAGATTCAACTGCTGACGTTTCCATAGAGCACAGCAGTAATGACTTTATGAACTTCTTTACTTGCAAGATTGATAATATTAGAGAGAAAATTATAAACATGCAACCGTCTACAGTTTCGCTTCAGACAGTGCATTGTAGTGTCCCTGAGGTAAAACTAGAAACATTTGCCGCTATAGGAGAGGAAGAATTATCTAAACTTATCAAATCATCAAAATCAACGACATGTATGCTAGACCCAATGCCGACTAAACTACTGAAAGAAATGCTTCCAGAGGTCGTAGGTCCACTTCTTGATATAATTAATTCATCGTTAACACTAGGATACGTGCCAAAAACCTTTAAGCAGGCTATTATTAAACCTCTTATTAAAAAACCTCAACTAGATCCGAGAGATTTAGTAAATTACAGGCCAATCTCGAATCTACCTTTTCTGTCAAAGATACTAGAAAAGGCAGTTTCAACACAACTGTGCTCCTTTTTAGAAAGAAATGGAATCTGTGAGGATTTCCAGTCAGGATTTAGACCATACCATAGTACTGAGACTGCTCTCGTTAGAGTTACAAACGATCTACTCCTATCATCCGATCGTGGCTGTATTTCTCTATTAGTGTTATTAGATCTCAGTGCTGCTTTTGACACTATCGATCACAACATTCTTTTAAAAAGACTTATAAAACTATATTGGCATTAGTGGAACTGCTTTGGCATGGTTCAAATCGTACTTATCTGACCGTTATCAGTCTGTAGTAGTAAATGAAGAGATGTCGTATCGATCACAGGTTCAATATGGAGTACCACAAGGCTCAGTACTAGGACCGTTGCTTTTCACTCTGTACATGCTGCCCTTAGGACAGATAATTAGGAAGCATGGTGTTAGTTTTCACTGCTACGCTGACGATACTCAGCTCTATATTTCCTCGCGCCCTGACGAAACCTACAAATTCACAAAACTAACAGAATGCATAGCTGACATTAAAAACTGGATGACAAGAAATTTCTTATTATTAAATTCAGAAAAAACTGATATCCTAATCTTTGGACCAAAAACTTCCTCACGAAAAAACCTTGAATACTCTCTAACACTTGACGGGTGCTCCATTAAACCTTCGTCCTCAGTTAGGAACCTGGGTGTGCTCTTTGATACCAATCTTTCATTTGAAAGTCATGTTTCTAGTATCTGTAAAACCGCATTCTTCCATCTAAAAAATATATCTAAATTACGACATATGCTCTCAATGACAAATGCGGAACAGTTGGTTCATGCATTCATGACCTCAAGACTAGATTATTGTAACGCTCTACTGGGTGGTTGTTCTGCTCGGCTTTTAAACAGACTACAGTTGGTCCAAAATGCGGCAGCTAGAGTTCTTACTAGAACCAGAAAGTATGACCATATTAGCCCAGTTCTGTCAACATTACATTGGCTCCCTATTAAACATCGTATAGATTTTAAAATCTTGCTACTTACTTATAAAGCTCTAAATGGTTTAGCTCCCCAGTACCTAAGTGAGCTCTTAATGCATTATAGTCCTTCACGTCTATTGCGATCTCAGAATTCAGGCCAGTTGATAATACCCAGAATATCAAAATCAACTGAAGGCGGCAGATCCTTTTCCTATTTAGCACCTAAACTCTGGAACAATCTTTCTAGCATTGTTCGGGAAGCAGACACACTCTGTCAGTTTAAATCTAGACTAAAAACACATCTCTTTGCTCTTGCATACACATAACACATTATCAATACATTAACATTTTTCAAATCCGTTAAAGGATTGTTACGCTGCAATAATTAGGTCGGCCGGAACTGAGAACATTTCCTATAACACTAGATATACCTGTACATCAGAATAAGAATGGCATCTACGCTAATATCTGTCTCTCTGCTTATCCTGAGGTTTGCCGGGTGCTGGATCCAGGCCGTATCCAGATCAGATGGAGAACCTGTGTCTGGACCTGCCTACAATGTAGCCCAGGAGACAATGGGCCTACAGATCCAGTTCTGGCTGCATCTATAATTCTGATTTTTAATCCCCGTATCCGCTTACATATATTTATATATAATCTATTTTAATCTCTATAATAAAATGTATAATTTAGATTTTGATCTCCATATCCATTTACATATATTATATATATCTTCCAAGGGGTTTTTTCCCTCCTAGGACTTTTTTCCCAGTGTTAGCACGCTGGGTTTTTCTCCTAGGGGGTTTTTTCCACCCCTGGGAGTCAGCCGACATTGGCTTAATGTAGCACCATCTTGTATATGTTACATATTACCACGCTTGTTTGTACAGCTTATTTTTAACCACTTCCCTTTTTTATGTGCTTCTAATATGTAAAGCTGCTTTGAAACAATTACCAATTGTAAAAGCGCTATATAAATAAATTTGACTTGACTTGACTTGACTTAAGATTATCTTAAGAAGTACTAAAGTAGAATTTTTAGTATATTAAAGTACAAAATTAGTGTGTGAAAATAGAGCACTTTAAGTACATTGAGTACATTAATGGAACAGTGTTATTTATTATGTAAAAGTTATCATGGACACAAAATTAAAATTCTCTGTATAATAATTTACAAACTATAATTGACCAATCAGAAGTCAGTATTGTAACGTGCTGCGCACAGTCACGCCAGAGCTCTGATTCAAGCAAGCAATTCGTCATTTTTCGCGCTTGTTCAGAAGGATCAGGAGATTGGTTCAAACGCATCTTTTGACATTCTTTAAAAAGAAAAGAACAGAATGTATGATGTTACTTTGTGTTTTAAGAACATTCCCCTGACACATTAGAACAAAGAACGAACGTAGCTAAAGTGCATTGATGCCATAAGGGATTGTTGTCAAGGTGAATTATTGACAGTGAATGTCATCAACGAGGTGATAATGTACACATGTTTATAGGCTATGTTAGCTACATGTACGTGTGTTTATTTATTTTATTTAATAAAAAACTACAGGCTCTGTTCATACTCCACTTTTTAAAACTTCATGAACCATCCATTCAAGACACAGCTAACAAAGACTACTAATTGTTCGATATTAGAACTCAAGTGTTGCATTTAATTCAGAAATAACTCTATTCATTTTGTCCAAACTATCCAATAGAGCTCTGGTGTGCTGAAAAGTGTGGGGCTCAAAAATAAGTGTCATTTGGAACACATTTATAGGGGTATTTTTATTTAAGAAAATAATAAAATATAGGCCTATGTTGCAGGGTTTTTCCCACATAGACAATTACGATGCCACCTTTGTCAAATTTCGCGCTGCCTCCAGCAGCCGACAAAACTCAGACAGGCGGGGGGGATGTTGTCATGTCTCCGACCAACGATTTTACCACCAAAATGCCTTTTTTTCTACTCTTTAAACCAATAAATCTAAATGTTAAAGGTACAACAACCCCCCCTCCCCATATATATATATATATATATATATATATATATATATATATATATATATATAATATAAAATATAAATAATAATATAATAATATAAAATTAAAGATCTATGTTAAAGACTGTTGTGTATGCACATTTTATAAATGAGGCCCCCGAATATATCAAAATGATGCCATGATAGTAAGGTTAGACTATTACATTACCAGGATCAAGCAGCATGATAAAAAAGTGTCACATACAGCAAAATCTTTTCTTTTTTCCTTTCTGTATTTAATACCTGTATGTACTGTGCATATAGTATGTGTTTAATACCATACACAAAGAAACATCTGCACCTAATGTTAATTTTTGTTACTCAAAAAAAAAAAAAAAAAAAAAAAAAAAACGAGAAAAAAAAAACAACTAATGACTTTCATTCTTTTTAATACTTTTCATCTATTGGGTATTAGAAGGATAATTACATGTTATTGAAGTCTTGTTCAGTTTTTCCTTTTTCCCTGCAGAGGCTCAAAATCATCAGTATGCACTGTCAGATATGTGATCCACTTTTCAGGCATGGCAGAGTACAGACCAATTCATCATCTCACTAACAGATATTACAACTACCACATTTGTCTTCAGCTGCCACAGATGAATGCTTAAGTGAGAGAGCTATTGACTCTGTGTGTGTGTGTGTGTGTGTGTGTGTGTGTGTGTGTGTGTGTGTGTGTGCGTGTGTGTGTGTGTGTGTAGGTGTGTGTGTGTGTGTGTGTGTGTATACCCTACATTATGGGGTTAAAATGTCCCTCCACGAATATGACAATATCTGAAATCCTTGTCCTTGTGGGGACATTTTTGGTCCCCATGAGGACAACAGCTTATAAATCTTATATGATGTTGTTTTTTTGTTTGTTTTTGTTGTTTTTTTTATGTAAAAATGCAGAAAGTTTTCTGTGATGGGTAGGTTTAGGGAATAGAATATACAGTTTGTACAGTAAAATAAAAATCATTATGTCTATAGAATGTCCCCATTAAACCTGAAAATGTGTGTGTACAAATCTTCTGTGAAAGTCTCAGTCAACAATGTCAACATATGTATTTCCATACCTCCGCGCACCTGCTCACACAGACATCACACATCATCAGCGTGTTTCATGAGGCTACGCAGAGTTGTAGACAGATAGTCACTGAGCGCCACAAACAAACAGAAGATGCCTTTTACAGCTCCTCCTGAACCAAAACAAGGAGCTTATGCTGCATTCACACCATGCCATAATTTAGGAGATGGCAACCCGTGACGTTCTACCCGGAGCTGTTCACGTCCTCAGATTCATGCTTTTCTATATCAACACTATCAAAGCCGAAATGAATCTGCAGCAGTCAGGTGGTACAAGTAAAAACTCTGTAAAAGTTATTTACGTTCATTATTATTGTAATGTTATGTGCTTTGAGACACAAGGTAATTTAACTCCGTCTCTTGTGGCGCTTTGCAGACTCTGCTGCTGTGTGCGGTCAAGTCTTAAAATAACATTAAAACCGAGCATGTTTCTCAGACAGGCAAAATGCTGCATCTTGTGTAAAAACAGGAAATAGGTAGTGCCGTAAATGGTCAAATACATGACTTCCATATGATAGATTGCATATGATAGATTGTGTGCAGACATGCTGCCTTAGAAAATCACACACTGGGGTTTTATCACTTACTAGCATGAAGAACAAATATATAGAGATCAATTTAAGACTCAAACTCTCTTCGATGCAGAAACATACTCTGTGTGAGTGCTTGTTTTAAAGGTGCCATCGAACGTTTTTTTACAAGATGTAATATAAGTCTAAGGTGTCCCCTGAATGTGTCTGTGAAGTTTCAGCTCAAAATACCCCATAGATTTTTTTAAATTAATTTTTTAACTGCCTATTTTGGGGCATAATTAGAAATGCGCCGATTCAGGCTGCGGCCCCTTTAATTGCTCGCGCTCCCCGCCCCCTCCCGAGCGCTCGACTCTATCATTGCATAAACAAAGTTCACACAGCTAATATAACCCTCAAATGGATCTTTACAAAGTGTTCATCATGCATGCTGCATGCATACATCGGATTATGTGAGTATTGCATCTATTTGGATGTTTACATTTGATTCTGAATGAATTTGAGGCTGTGCTCCGTGGCTAATGGCTAATGCTACACTGTTGGAGAGATTTATAAAGAATGAAGTTGTGTTTATGAATTATACAGACTGCAAGTGTTTAAAAATGAAAATAGCGACAGTCTTGTCTCCGTGAATACAGTAAGAAACGATGGTAACTTTAACCACATTTAACAGTACATTAGCAACATGCTAACGAAACATTTAGAAAGACAATTTACAAATATCACTAAAAATATCATGATATCATGGATCATGTCAGTTATTATTGCTCCATCTGCCATTTTTCGCTGTTGTTCTTGCTTGCTTACCTAGTCTGATGATTCAGCTGTGCACAGATCCAGACGTTAACCCTCTGGAGTCTGAGGCTGATTTGGGCCCTGGAGAAGTTTTGACATGCCCTGACATTTGTGCTTTTTTCAGTTGTTCATAAACATATTAATGACACAAGTGTCATTACACTGTATTCAGCACAAACTAGGCTACCATAATATGTGAGGAACATGTATGTACATGTTTTTGTTTTTGAAGGAATAATGTTTATGCATGGTTATTGAAAAAACAAAAAACTTAAGTCACTGAAATAAGGCCAAAAAAAGTATATTAAATCTGTATTGACAAGACTTCTGGGTATTGGAGGTTGAGACTAGAGTTTTTGCTTCAGAATTATGTAAAAATTATGCTGCCTACTCCTTAATATAAAACAATATATTGATTTAGTTTGAATAATGGGTCATTTACTCCTGAGAAGACAAAAGAATCGCATAATAATGACATGAAATGACTTGCATATTAATGAGGCCTTTCAGTCAGGTAGGCTGTGAAAAAACCCTCTGCAATCATGTCTCAGCTCAATTTAAAATAATGGTATTCTATTATATTCTTTAAAATATCATGTATTTCTGTGATGCAAAGTGTCTGAACAATTATGTTACCTCTATGGCATTTCATATAGGCTTTTAGCTTGAAAGCATGCATATTTGGAGAAATACTGATGGATTCTTATATGTTTGTCAATTTTCTATACAGAGTAATATTTATTTAATATTTATTGTTATCACTATGAGTGCTGGATACTGTGTTTTCAATTCATACTTGCAGCCGGAGGGCGCTATGTACACCTTCAGGCCACAAATTCATATAAAGAAGAAAATGAACCAGGAACTAACAGCATGTCTTCTAGAGATCGCTAACCATGGCTTTAACATCCAGATAAACACTTTTCAGGACAATAAATACACGACTGAGACAATGCATACAAGTATTGCCTCTGAATTTGCATCTGAATAGCACTGGCTCAGTGGGCGTGGCCGCATTAGCGGATAATGAGCTGAATCACAGACTTCTGACATGGCTCTCTTTTCATACAGATTACATAAACACAGAATGTTTGTTTTCGATTTGACTTGCACGATTTAAAACCTGACATTTCAACGTTTCTTTAGACACAAGTGTCATTTTTTTGTCATTAGTATTCACTAAGTTACAGTTCATTTTCTGAGAACTATCAGATTGGACTTCGTTCAGGGGTAGAGGAGAAATCACGCATCATGTTAGTTTTCTTTATTTTTACAAAAAGCACAACATTGTGTTTTTACTCTGAGTGTACACAAATAAAAGAAGATATTCTATAGTTTCAATTGATATATTACTTGTGTCTCTATGACAAGAAATGATGGAGTATTTTAAGTCTGTTTTGCTGCAATGTGAAAAAAAACCTGCAAAACGCGCCGGCGCGTTAACGGACTCCAGAGAGTTAATACTGGCTGCCCTTGTCTAATGCCTTGAACATGAGCTGGCATGTGCAAATATTGGGGGCATACATTTTAATGATAATGTTATGTTGAGATTCGCCTGTTCTTTTAAACAAATGAGATTTATATAAGAAGGAGGAAACAATGGAGTTTGAGACTCACTGTATGTCATTTCCTTGTTCTGAACTCTTGTTATTTAACTATGCCACAGTAAATTCAATTTTTAATTTTAGGGCACCTTTAAATTTGATAATGTATTATACTAGCAAGAATGCAATTTTCCTGAATGTCCACATTGTAAGGCTTGATTTTCCTGCTAAACAAAAACTGAGATCAAGCGTCCTGCAATAAAGTAATAAAACTTTAATCTGGAAAGAAGATCTCAAAGAAGTAGCCATGGACAACGCCTTGCCCCACTCCAAAAGGACAACGCCTCCCCCCACCCCCCCCCCCCCCCCCCCCCCCCCACACACACACACAAACAAACTCTCCTTCCCTCTGGCTCAAGTCACTGAAAGTTATTCAAAACATATAATGTAACTTGTGTATCTATTGTTTTTCCCTTTTCATGTTTGGTATCATTTAATTTGTCTCAGTGCGATTGGTAAAACGGTCTCAATTTCACAGCAGTCACTAGTATCATGAAGAAGATGGAAAATTAAGGAAAATTCTGTCCTCTTTTTGGGTGGTGTCTCTTCTCCTCTCCCCCAAAACAGGTGTTGGTGTAATAAACATTTACAATCCTTTTGTTCTGGTTCTGGTATAAAAGGTAAAGAGCAAAGCAGTCATGTGGGATCTTCTGCAGGCCCCCACAGAGAGGTGGGTGAATGTCTGAGGACATTCACCCATCCCTGTGTATATATGCATTTCTTTGAGTAATCGATGTTATGCATTTATTATTTCTGAATTGGCTTCTAATTGTCTAATTGTAATGTAATTGGCATGATCCATTTTTACTTGACAAATAAAATGTTATATTTGATTTACTCTGGATTCTTCTGAAATCATTATGACCGGTAGATTATTGGAGTCCGTTATTTCCGTAAATCTGCGTCAGGGCAGGTCAAACTAGAGAGCCCCATGAAAGGAGCATGTGGGCACATCATGGGACTTTTTGAGTTTGTCTGTTATTGACTTGGCAAGTTGCAGTATCGTGACTAAGAAAACTGTATTTTTGTATGAACAAGCATGTGGCGGTTCGACTCAAATGCATTAGTAAACTCTGCACCCTCTGACTAAGAATCATAAACTGGCGAATTTATGTCCGTGAGAACGCAGTCGGCCGATGCGAAATTCTCTAAGCGATAATGGGTCCGTAATGACAGAATAATTGAAAATAAGAGATACCCAGAATAATCAAGTATCTAAATTAATACATAACAAATGATTAATTTCTAATTGGAGACACAACCCTTAGAATAAGAATCATTTGAAATTGGAGTCAGATTAAACGAGTGAAATTAAGTGAACTTCACAGAGACGCTGAAAAGGCATACACGCTTAAACCTTCCCTGTCCTGTGGGAAACCGTCATTGGACCCATTAGGCGGGCCTTACAACATGATTGCAAATGTGACATTGATTTTATACACCAGTTCAGCAAACAAAAAGCTAATATTAAGCGGTGTGCATTTTAAACAGTTTTGTCAGTATTGTTTCTATTTTGCCATGAAATAATAGACTAGTTCCAACGAAAGCCACAGCAGAACTGTTGTGCGTCTTCAAGCAACACACAGCGGTGTTTTGTGAATGAATCTGCGGCTTTGAACAAATAATGAGAAACAATAATTCAATGACCCTTTCACAAATACAGCCACTGAATGAATGAATGACTCGATGGGCCCTATTTTAACGATCTAGGCGCATGGTCTGAAGCGCATGGCGCAGGTGCACTATAGGGCATGTCCAAATCCACTTTTGCTAGTTTAACTACAGAAACAATGGTCAGTGCGCCAGGTACATGGCGCATGTTGTACCTAGTCTCTTAATGAGTCATGGGTGTGTTTTGGGCATAACGATAAACCAATCAGAGTGTTATCTCCTATTCCCTTTAAAAGTCAGGTGCACTTGCGCCATGGTGGATTCACTATTTAAATGGCAGAATATAGACACCCTCAATCTGACGAATGAGCTTAAATAATGTGTGTATTGCCACGATTGGTCAAATAATTAGCCAATTTCATTCTTCATTACTGCAAATAGGTAATTCTTAGGGGTTAGTCAGACTAAAGTGTGACGAGATTTCTCGTCGAGGCGAAAAGTAGTCTTGTGATATTGCCATGACAGAGTGTTAGGATGATTAGGAAAGAATATGCCACCACTACGTTTACATTACGCCTCCACTGTCCTTTTGCTTTGTGTTTAAATAAAAAACATTTAATTCAGTTGGTTAACGGTTGCCGCCGCTCCATATTTAAAGAGTTACGCGTGATCACGAAAGTGAAAGTAAACGCGAGCGCGCATTCAAACGCGATCTCAATACCCCGCATTTTGAAAGCGGCTCCCTGATGCATGCAGATATCTCTCAACATGAAAGCTATTTTAGGCTGGGCAGTGTAGTTGTAACCATCTCTTAGCTCTGTATCAAAGAAAAAGTTGGTCTTATTTGCACTTTGAATATTGAGAGGGTGCGATTATGGTTGCACTTGTAAAGTGTTACTATAAAAACGAATAACAGTTTTCTCATAATCTAATTAAACACAAACAGTAAGGTTTCATTTGTTAACATTAGTTAATGCACTGTGAACTGTTATGAACTAACAATGAATGACTATTTTTAACATAAACAAAGAATAATAAATACTGTAGCAAATATATTGCTCATTGTTAGTTCATGTTGGTTAATATGTTAATGTTAATAAATGAGACCTTATTGTAAAGTGTTACCATTTTTATTTATACTGTTTTTATTTCTATGATCAGTTTGTGGAAAGGAGTTCAGTTAGGAGGTTAAAAGTTGTAGAAGCTCATAAATCATGTACAGTAAGGTCTGAAGTGACTGAAATCATACAGGAGAGAAGTCAGTCCGTTGAGTTTGTGGCAAAACCTTTTACAGTACTTGAGTATTGTTGTCTTTTACTGCATATGATAATTCATACTCAGAAAGTAGTACTGAATAACATTCATTATAAGATAATTAGTTAAAACATTTCAGATACACCTGCAGAATATTTTTTTCTAGTCATGTATTTCGTCATTGAGGATTTCTTAAAAATAGTGTGTAAAAATCTTGTCTCGTCTCGTGAACTCAATCCTGAGTCTCTTCTCGTCTCGTGAGATACCCGTCTCGTCACACCCCTAGTAATTCTGATACATGCAATGACTATCCATTATGACATGTAGGCACACTCTAAAAAATGCTGGGTTAAAAACAACCCAAGTTGGGTTGAAAATGGACAAACCCAGCGGTTGGGTTAAATGTTTGCCCAACCTGCTGGGTAGTTTTATTTAACTCAACTATTGTTTAAAAATTGCTGTATGGCTAGCTTAAAATGAACCCAAAATAGTTGGGAAATTAAAAACCAGATGCAATTAGAGACAACAATAATAGACAAAAGGTGAATGTTTATTAATAAGCTTTAATATTTTATTAATATAAATTTAATAGTTGAATAGTTTATTAATATAAATTTATTAATAAGCAATTTAATAAATGTTTATTGTTTAATAATTATTCATTGAACATTAATAAATGTTCATTTCCAACATACTTTGGGTTAATTTTAATTAAGCAATACAGTAATTTTTAAACAATAGTTGAGTTAAATAAAACTACCCAGCAGGTTGGGCAAACATTTAACCCTACCGCTGGGTTAAAACAACCCAATTGCTGGGTTTGTCCATTTTCAACCCAACTTGGGTTGTTTTTAACCCAGCATTTTTTAGAGTGCATGTTTACAATAATAATCGTTTACATTGTAATCCTTTTATTTTTAATATTTGGCATGTTTGTGTGCTGCTGCACGTGTGTAACAAGATTACATATTACTAATGTGCCCTTTAAATAAAAATAATATAAATAAAATAAATATTGCGCCATTGACTTTAGATCCGGTTTTTGTTAGTCAATGGCACAGTCGTTTTCAGTTGCCTCAAAATAGCAACACGCCAACAATGCACCTGAATACACCTCGTTTTCAGACCAGCACGCCCGGGTACGAGTACTTTTGCTGTTTAAACAATGTTGGCACTGGACGTGAAAATGATAACTGCGTCCGGCTGAAACTAGCAAAAAACACTTGCGTCGTGCCTGGCATTGCATTGCGCCGGGTGTATGATAGGGCCCGATTACTCACTCATCAAGACAGTGACTTACTGCCCCCTAATGGTGGTTTACTTTTTCTTTTTTTTTTTTTAAAAAAACATTATTTTATAACGGTATTGGTCCCACTTTATATTAAGTGGCCTTAACTACTATGTGCTTACATAAAAAAAAATAAGTACAATGTACTTATTGGGTTCATATTGAATTGCAAAACACTTGTGCTGCTATTGAGGTGGATACGGGTAAGGTTAGGGACAGGTTTGGTGGTATGGGTAGGTTTAAGGGTAGGGGTAAGGTGTAAGGGATGGGTCAACAGTGTAATTATAAATGTAATTACAGAAATTAATTACAGATGTAATTACATGAGGTGTTTTTAAAATATAAGTACAATGTAAAAACATGTATGTACACAATAAGTGCATTGTATCAGATGATTAATTTAAATGCAAGTACATAGTAGTTAAGGCCACTTAATATAAAGTGGGTCCAAGGTATTTATAAAGGTAAAAATGCACTGGAAAATTAATTTAAGGGGGCAAATATTGTCCCTTAATGGAAAAAGTGTGACTGCAGTCTAAGTTGAACAGATGGAGTACGCAGAAGGATGTTAAATACTTCAGGGGGTACGACACTCTACAGAGGTTTGGGAATCACTGGTGTTACGGTATTTAAGAGGTCATCTAAATAACAAAGAAACATCATTCACATGCTGAACTGCTCTGAGATTGTTGTTCATGTAGGTCAACACCCAACAACTCATGCCGGCTAATTCAATAAGGCATGCATTCAGGCAGTTCAATATAAAGGTCACGACAGTAATAAACCAATGCCGAATCACTCGCACCTTGAACTAATGACTTTATCTCCTATTGGTCACATTCATTACGCACAATGCTTATATAGTGGAGCACTTTGAGACTTGCTGTAACCAGGCACGGCACAGCGAGGGGACAAAAGTGGGCATTACCCCCCTCGGATCTTATTTGAGCCCCCTCAGTTTCAATGGAAACAGACATTTGGAGCCCACTGTTGGTGCAAACCAATAAGAATATTCTGCGCTTTTGCATACAATGAATAAAAGAAAGAATGAAAGGATACAAAGAATCAAAAAGAAGAAATTGAGAGGGCGAAAAACCACAAATTCCATTTCTGTCACATTTGACAGCAGACATATGTGCGGCTCGCTGCTTCTCTGTCAGCCTGTGGGCAGCCGAAATGGATGTACTGGCACGGGCTGGTGGCAAGAGCAGGCAGATGATTGATTTAACATTCAGTTAAATAGAGGGTAAATAAACATATTAGGGCATTGGAGCTTGTTTATGCTGATCAGGGTAAGAGCAGGTCCCAAAGCCAGAGCTGTCCCCCAAGGACAAAGTAAATATGATGTTGATAAGGAAAATGAAGGGTGGGGGGGGGATGCTTTGTCCTGGAATAATGAAAGACAGAAGTGTCTCTCATGTTCTAAAATGGACTTGTCAGCTGAAGGGCTATTACCCGTGCGGTCACTTCATTAATCTGATAGAAAAGGTTGGCGGCAACAGGACTGAGTCTTTGTAGGTCCTTGAGTAAACAACAGATCAATATGGCCGTTCCTGTATACTGCTGGTACACCTCTGTTAATGAACACATCTTCATGTTGTTTCACACCGACTGACTGAGTAGTGCAGCTCATTAAGCCGGTCGAGAGAAGAAAAACAAGACACAGTGTTTAATTTGGGCTGAAATTTATGTAAACTAAATACATGTTCTCACAAAAAGCATGTATTATTAGATTTGCATTTATTCATTTAAAAGACATTTCTAGGAGAAATGATTAAATGGATAGTTTAACCAAAAAAAAGAAAATTCATTCACACACACAATATTTTGCCCCTGGCATTGGTTTCTGGGGACCTTTTTTTATTATTATTTACCTTTTATTGGCGGTTTTTATAATTAACTTTTTTTTTTTTTTTTTTTTTTTTACTTACATGTATCTGTGTTGTATTTAATGTAAAATTAAGTGAAATACTTAAATTTAACCAATTACTTAAATTTACGAGAATACTAGCAGGGCTCGACATTAAGCCTTGTCATGTGTAAATCAATCATTCAATTGTCCAAGTAAAAAAAGTTGCTAGAATATAATTTTTTTTGTGTTGCAAATATATAATTAATTCTGAAGCAATATTCTCATCAGTGTTTTATCAGCTTTGACATATTTAAATCTGCATATTTGTGATTTACCCAGAGGGCATGTTTTACCTTTATAAAGGGCATTTTCCCCCTTAATCTTATTAAATGTATGCTTCATCTTTCATTTAAAATTCTGATTTGATCAATAAATTTGATCAATAAATTCAATTAGAATAATAAGACAATATAGAGCCGTTAACAATCAGATTAATCCATTTACACTGAAAAATTACAACTTCATTAAATAATGTTATGAGATTGTTTGAAATATGTTTTTGAATATACAAATAAGAAATGTTGGAAATAATTTTACTTTTAAGCATGAAACTAATTGGCAAGTGAACGTCTTAAACAGTGAGTGATTGAGTCATTCATTCAATCGACTGAATCATTCAAGAATGAGGGAGTTGTTTATGAATGGGTCATTGAATCTGTGACTCAACCGATTCTTTCAAAGCACTGAATCATTAAGTAATGAAAACAGCTGGTTGTGTTATGTTACTCCACATTTTGATTTTTCCACAGAATGTTATCCGAGTTTCTTTGTGTGTGCTGCACTCTTTTGTATTGATTTCTCCCCGAGGCTGCGTGAGCCTCAACAGCGCAACCTTGTTACGGTCAGTACATTATACATTATATATTATTATCCACTATCAATTGCCACTTACAATAATGTAATAATGTAATAAAATCAGACTCATTCTGGTGTTTTGGTGATTCCCTAGTAATGTATTTATTTATTTTTGTTATTGACGTTTTAATCTGGATAAGTGGAGTTGTTACTGGTCCGACGGACGGACGGACGGACTGTACTCCATTAGCAGTAACCGTTTCAAAAAATCCATGAATATTCCTCCAGTTTTTTAGGAACAAATGGCACAGTTTCCCAAGTGTCAATTATGTTTCTGATCCAACAGTTGTATACTGTTACAGCTCATTTACAAGTGCTAACCATTTTACCAGAGCAGCTTTTAAAAAGCTCTTAGAAGTCCTCGTGAACAGCTGATGTTTTGGACATTTGCAGTAGAGTGTTTATAGGAGCGAACTGAGCTCATGTGCCCATAGCTTTACATGTGAGCAGCCCATCCTTTAATTAAGCTGGACAGAGTTCATCACGAACTGCCTGCCCTGCACACATAATAACATGCCAGCTCAGGCACTAACTTCTCTCTGAGGTTTTCCAACTTCTTCCAGAGCAAGGAAGCTGATAGGATTGCCATAAAACCTCTCACTGAATGCAGAGATATGAGTGTCAAAAAGCTGAAGCAAAACAGAGCATGGTAAAGTTTGTCAGGCACAGGAGCGAATAGGAACAGAAAATGACATTTAGAATTTCCTGCATGAGATGAACACTTTTTATTCACAAACTGTGACAGACATTGTACATAGCATAATAACAGCAGCTCTAAAAAAAGTTAACACTTTATTTCCATGGTCCATTTTACCACGATAACTTATTCTACTAACCCTAAACCTACCTAAAAATCTACTAATACTCTAATGAGAGTTAATTGACATGTAGGTGAAAAGTTATAGTTGGTAGAATGTCTAAAGTGGACCATCGAAAAAGAAGCATGCAAATAAGGAATGTAAATTAGAATTTTTAATTTCATAAAGGTGCAGTTGTTTTTGTTTAAACCAAATGTCTCCGTTATGTACGTAACCATGGTTCCCTGAAAAGGGAACGAGACGCTGCGTCAAATTGCTGTGTGAACGCCTCTGTGAGATTGTGACATAAAGCACGTATGAAATTAGTCCAATGACGTGACGGAACATCATAGGCAGGTGACGTCATCGACCAGTAAACTAATAAGCATGCCCAAACCAAACGGCATGCAGGGAGAATGGTAGGGCGACACAGCATCTTGTTCCCTTTTCGGGAACTATGATTACATACGTAACCGAGATGTTCCCTTTCAAGGGAACTCGCGCTGAGTCGAAACACTGTAGGAACGCTATACCCATGCCGCCGTATGAGCAAGTGCCTATCTATGTGAAATCCTATGCGCTCACTAAGATGAGAGCAACTGCAACCCCAGAGTAGAGCCCAAATCAAAGTCGTAAAACCTAACAAAGGTGTGCGGTGAGGACCAGCCTGCTGCAACACAGACATACTGGAGGAAAACTTCTGACAGTTAAACTTTAGAAGTAGCCATACTCCTAGTGGAGTGGGCCCGGACAGCCATAGGTGAAGGCTGGCCGGCCAACTCATAAGCAAGTGAGATAGCCTTGACCACCCACTTGCTCATTCTCTGCTTAGATGCTGGGAACCCTTTCCTAGGTGACCCAAAACAAGTGAACAGCTGTTCAGACTTTCTCCACAGGGCAGCTCTGTGGACATAGGCATCTAGCGCTCAAACAGGGCAGAGCATATTTAGTTCCTCTAGGTCAGATGTCAGAAAGGGAGGAGGACAGAAGGCCTGCCGCACAATAGGTCTTACAGTATTAGTAGGAACCTTGGGAATAAAACCTGGTCTAGGGTAAAGAAAAGCCTTCACTATACCAGGTGCAAATTCCAAACACAAGGGAGATACTAAAATTGCTTGAACATCTCCAATTCTCTTGAGAGATGAAATAGCATGGAGAAAGATAATTTGTAGAGTGAGAAACTTCTTAGGAACCTCCTCAATGGGCTCGAAAGGAGCCAAAGAAAGGCCTTCCAATACTATGGCCAAATCCCTAGCCAGCAATCTTGTGAAGACTGCACTGCACTGTATTTATACAAACCCGATTCCAAAAACGTTGGGACACTGTACAAATTGTGAATAAAAAAGGAATGCAATAATTTACAAATCTCATAAACTTATATTTTTATTCACAATAGAATATAGATAACATATCAAATGTTGAAAGTGAGACATCTTGAAATGTCATGCCAAATATTGGCTGATTTTGGATTTCATGAGAGCTACACTTTCCAAAAAAGTTGGGACAAGTAGCAATAAGAAGCCGGAAAAGTTAAATGTACATATAAGGAACAGCTGGAGGACCAATTTGCAACTTATTAGGTCAATTGGCAACATGATTGGGTATAAAAAGAGCCTCTCAGAGTGGCAGTGTCTCTCAGAAGTCAAGATGGGCAGAGGATCACCAATTCCCCCAATGCTGCGGCCAAAAATAGTGGAGCAATATCAGAAAGGAGTTTCTCAGAGAAAAATTGCAAAGAGTTTGAAGTTATCATCATCTACAGTGCATAATATCATCCAAAGATTCAGAGAATCTGGAACAATCTCTGTGTGTAAGGGTTAAGGCCGGAAAACCATACTGGATGCCCGTGATCTTCGGGCCCTTAGACGGCACTGCATCACATACAGGAATGCTACTGTAATGGAAATCACAACATGGGCTCAGGAATACTTCCAGAAAACATTGTCGGTGAACACAATCCACTGTGCCATTCGCTGTTGCCGGCTAAATCTCTATAGGTCAAAAAAGAAGCCATATCTAAACATGATCCAGAAGCGCAGGCGTTTTCTCTGGGCCAAGGCTCATTTAAAATGGACTGTGGCAAAGTGGAAAACTGTTCTGTGTTCAGACGAATCAAAATTTGAAGTTCTTTTTGGAAAACTGGGACGCCATGTCATCCGGACTAAAGAGGACAAGGAAAACCCAAGTTGTTATCAGCGCTCAGTTCAGAAGCCTGCATCTCTGATGGTATGGGGTTGCATGAGTGCGTGTGGCATGGGCAGCTTACACATCTGGAAAGGCACCATCAATGCTGAAAGGTATATCCAAGTTCTAGAACAACATATGCTCTCATCCAGACGTCGTCTCTTTCAGGGAAGACCTTGCATTTTCCAACATGACAATGCCAGACCACATACTGCATCAATTACAACATCATGGCTGCATAGAAGAAGGATCCGGGTACTGAAATGGCCAGCCTGCAGTCCAGATCTTTCACCCATAGAAAACATTTGGCGCTTCATAAAGAGGAAGATGCGACAAAGAAGACCTAAGACAGTTGAGCAACTAGAAGCCTGTATTAGACAAGAATGGGACAACATTCCTATTCCTAAACTTGAGCAACTTGTCTCCTCAGTCCCCAGACGTTTGCAGACTGTTATAAAAAGAAGAGGGGATGCCACACAGTGGTAAACATGGCCTTGTCCCAACTTTTTTGAGATGTGTTGATGCCATGAAATTTAAAATCAACTTATTTTCCCCTTAAAATCATACATTTTCTCAGTTTAAACATTTTATATGCCATCTATGTTGTATTCTGAATAAAATATTGAAATTTGAAACTTCCACATCATTACATTCTGTTTTTATTCACAATTTGTACAGTGTCCCAACTTTTTTGGAATCGGGTTTGTACAAATACTTTAGCTAAAATATTGTGTTTAATAATTTATAAGCTAATACCTGTTCAAAACAATCACTTTAACAAAGTTTGTACTTTTTTCGGTTTATTTTGATAAAATATGTTAATGTCATTAAATATGTTATTAAGTATGTTAATATAAAAATATATTTTAAAAAGATTGTGAAAGCATTGAAGGAGATCCCATAATAATTTAAAAGGGACCTATTATGCAAAATTCACTTTTTAAGGTATTTGAACACAGATGTGTGTCCACAGTGTGTGTAAACAACCAGCCTATAATGGTAAATATCCACCCAATACTTTTTTTATAATCCCCATTTAACATTATCAATCTCTCAGAACGCGATGTTTGATGTTTCCCCCTAATCCTTCATAAGAGTAGGGAAACTCCGCCCATGACTGGTGACAATCTGCCGTTAGCATTGACACAGCCCTGAGTGAGAAGCACAGAGTCCGTCATTTCTGTGTACTCCCTGTATCAGCTATGTCTGTGCCAAAAAAAAAAAAAAAAAAAAAAAAAAAAAAAACATTACAAATGTTCTGTTGTGGCTCCATAGACTCCTGCCATCTGAGTCACTGAGGACACCGTGGTTGAAGTTATTACTCAAGGATGGATCAGTTCAATCTGTACTTGATCCTCTCCGGAGCGATACTGGTCATGGCACAGAGAGAGAGAGCTTGCGCACTTTATTACAGTCCATCGGAGCTGTTTTATGGATATAAAGTTTACCAGTTTATTAAGCACCCCCGAAAAGGCATAAGGTTTGTATATATTTGTTTAGTGTTAGTTGTAACGAGTGTTTTTGTGTAATTCTCTGTGTATGTTAATGATAATGCAAGGGAGAGTTTATAGATAAAAGACTTTAATGCGCACCTCTTGTACTGTGCTTTATTCAGCTCTTATGGTGATTTTCTACAGTGATGAAGTACGCGTCATGTTTTGTGTGATGTACAATAAACTTCATAAAACTCATCAGTAAAGTTTTGGCCATCATTCGGATGGGATCCGCTACAACAGGCTTGTACTAATAGTGGATAAAAGCAAGATGACAACATAAGATATAAATGCAATTAAACTAAACTGTTCTGTCTCCATGCAGCATATATTCTCTGGCTCTGTAGGCATCATTTTCAGTCTCAGGCAAATTAAACACAGCTACAGAGAGTTATCATAAGTGCGTGAGATTGTTCTGTCACTAGGATCTCAGAGCATCAGCTCTTGAAGCTCCACTCTCTTAGGCCATGAACAGCAGCTCATTTGCATTTAAAGGGACCCATACTAAAATGGCACATTTTCGCTCAACCCCAAAAAGTGGCAAGTTTAACATGTTGTTAAAAAATTCACTGTGGGGTATTTTGAGCTAAAACTTCACATACACACTCCGGGGACATCAGAGACTTATTTTACATCTCCTAAAAAGGGGCATAATAGGTACCCTTTAATATAGATTTACAGTAGTAACAATAATATATTTTATTATATGATATGATTAATATCATATTTTTAAATATGATGGTTTCTTTATAAATATGGTGATTATCTCTAAGGTGGACACCCAACTTACTATATGATATTTACCATCTGAATCTAACCATGTCATGCAAACAATGGAAAAGTCAGACGGTTGTTTATTATCATGTTAATTATTGTGCCTTTCACCCCAACAGCAGGGGGCACTTTTTACCCCAAATACCACACTTTTACATATTCTTCCATTATTGAAAATCTGTTGCTTTAATTTTCTTGAACAAAACTGAAAACCATTAACAAGACCTTTGTCTCAAAATATATTTAATAATTTTAGTGATCCTCATTTGCTACTTAAATCTACAACAACAAAAAAAAAACATTAAACATTAGATCAAATTAATTAGATCAAATCAGTTTTGCGCTGCTGCCTGCGATCGCATCAAGGATCAGCCAAATTTCCACGTGCATCTTGAAAAGTGGATGTTTTGGAAGTGCTACAGTGAGTTTTTGTGCCATTAGAGGAAAATAAAATCAAAGGCGCCTTTTACCCTGTGGCACCTTTAGCCTCGTTGTACCCTACATTTAAACTATAGTACATTTTCATTTAATTGCAAAAAACATGCAGTCAAGTGTCTGAAAACATTACACTCAGTTCGGACTGAAGTATATTTGGGCATGCTAAATAAACACACTAAAACACCTGATATGGCAGCCAAAAGCTGCATAGCAACGCCCTGGCAACAACACAACACGGCAGCTCCCAGATGAGTTTTGCACAGGTGTATTATGTTTTTTTTTTGCACACACAAAAAAAAAAAGAAAAGAAAAGAAAAGAAAAAAAAGTCTAATCTAAAGTTGTAATGGTGTGTCTCTGTCTCTTCGTGTGTAGTGTGTTTACTGTATATGTGCATGTATGTATATGTGCATGTTTGGATCCTGTGACATGGTTTCTGAGGTGAATATAGAGCTGTCATTTTCTTCTATGCTGTGATAAGGGTTCAACCTGCCAGTGCCTCCTGGAAGAATCAGATATGCTTAAATTGCCTGAATATTAAAAACATCTTTTTGTGCCAGATAAAAAGGTGGGAATGGGAGACTGGATATTTTTTTTTTCTTCTTCTTTCTCTAGAATCATGTACTGGCCCACAGTGAACTTCTTGGCCTATATATCTAAAGCCATTAATTTAAGGAGAAATATGACACTGAAAGCATGAATGCAAGTCAGGTTTATGTGGGTTTTTTGTAGATAATGTTGTTTTGCTTTTCTGTAGATGAAGATATTAAAAGATTGTATTTGACTCTGTGGTTTTGACCCAAAAATGGGTTGCAGGTCTGTTCTAGTGACTCTGATGCATAATTGCCCATAGTTAGTAGTTTGGTAGCTAGTAAAATAAATAGATCTATTAACTTTTAAAAGGGAGAAGAAAATGTTTTCATATCGTTCGATGTTGATGTTAAAAGCTGTGTGTCCAATCAAACTCTAAGATATTCATCATGATATTCATGATGATGCAAATTCATTTGTCACTTGGTAATATGCATTATTTATTTTTTTTTTTTTTTTTTTTTTTATTTTGTACATTATCTGTATCACACTGATGGTTACAGCTGTTTTTACAAATGCAGCCTGTGGCTACAAACAGTTATTGATTATTGGCTACAAACACAAGGATTTGGGAATTTCTTAATTAACATCATGACACTTTATTTAACTCATGCAATGTTTTTCTTCAGGACTGTGTTAAGTTTTGTATTTCCACTGGCTTTCCCTTTTTCTGATGTCAAACTATTCCTCATAATTCCTTCATAATTTTCCTGTCGCCCAGCGAACATCCATTATGCAGCAAGAAACAGTGTCAGAGGAGGATTATGTTTTATCCCCAGGGATGAGTCCTCTTTCTCAAGCAAAAATGTGTATTGGAATAAAAATCTGTATAAAAATCAATGACAGCCTCATGTTATTAGAAGATGGATAGTAGGCAAGCATGCTTCAATATAATAAAGCACAAGAGCTCTTATGCCCCTAAATTATGGTTATTATTAAAAGTGAAATGAGGCAGTCGATCATAAATCGTCACTAACACAGAGACTAATGAGTGATGGCTTGGGCTGGCGAGGAACCTGAGCTCTTAACTGGCATGGCTGTTACCTGGATCTTGCTCTGCTGAGTTGAGCTGAGAGAGGACGTCCATGTTTTTCAAACTGACACAAGAACAATTTTAAAACAACAATCATACAGTTATTCACAAAGGCAAACACACAGTATGCAAACACAACTGTGAGGACAGTAATATTGAATTTTTCAAATAGGACACAAAAGAAACAATTTAAGCATCATCAGAGATAAATAAGGAGAGATTTCCAAACACTCCTGACTGCACTCTAAAAAATGCTGGGTTGTTTCAACCCAAGTTTGGGTCAAAAATGGACAAACCCAACCATTGGGTTAAATTTTTAAATGCATTTAAAAATTTAACCCAATGGTTGGGTTTGTCCATATTTGACCCAAATTTGGGTTGAAACAACCCAGCATTTTTTAGAGTGTGTCTTGAGATATTATAAGAATATCATTTTCAGCAGAAAGTGATGATACAGCCCTTACAAAAAAAAAAGTACTCCACACTCTAAAAAATGCTGGGTTAAAAACAACCCAAGTTGGGTTGAAAATGGACAAACCCAGCAATTGGGTTGTTTTAACCCAGTGGTTGGGTTAAATGTTTGCCCAACCTGCTGGGTAGTTTTATTTAACCCAACTACTGATTAAAAATGACTATATGTCTGGCTTAAAATGAATCCAAAATAGGTGAGAAATTAAAAATCAGACACATAATTACTAGAGGCAACAATAATAATCAAAAGGTGTACATTTATTAATAAGCAATTTAATAAATGTTTATTGTTTATTGTTCATTATCTTATTAATAAATGCTAATTTATTAAACATATTAATAAATGTTAATTTCCAGCATATTTTGGGTTCATTTTAAGCAAGCAATACAGTAATTTTTATACAACAGTTGAGTTAAATAAAACTACCCAGCACGTTGTGCAAACATTTAACCCAACCACTGGGTTAAAACAACCCAATTGTCCATTTTCAACCCAACTTGGGTTGTTTTTAACCCAGCATTTTTTAGAGTGCACTGTGATTATTTTAAACTAAAAATAAGAGTCTCAAAAAATAAGTGTCAGTCTACTCTTTTTTTGTGATATACTTTGATATACTATCAGTATGATGTCACAATTAAATGAAAATGTATTATAGTTTAAATGTATATTTAATGCAAACAGGTAATTAGGACTTAATTACATCTCTATGTGTAATTTATGATTATTTTAAATGGTAAATATAGATAATATGGAAAATAATAATGTGTACTGCAGGATGTATTGACAAGCATTTATGATAAACTAAAATATAATTTAATGTAATTTTGGTAGTGTCCTTGTTACACTTTACATGTAATTACTGTAGTAATAACTACAAATTATGAATAATTACATGTGACTAACCCTAAACCAAGCCCTGGTCCTAACCTTATAGTAAGTGCATGTAGCTAATTATTATTATGCAATATTTAAATGTATAATTAGACTGTAACACGGACACCTTAACATAAAGTGTAACCATAATTTCTTCTGAAATGTCTATTTAAATATATTTGTAATTACACATTTGTAATTGTGAAGTTGCAATTTATATTCAAAGTATATTTAAAATAAATAGATCTTTGAATGTAATGTCAAATAATTCTACAGTTAAAATTATAATCAAGTACTTTACATTATCTTTAATATGTTAGTCAACACATCGAAATAAGTGCATTTCTTTAATGCACAACAAAAAGTTATTAAACAAGTATTTCAACAACATAATAGTAATAAAGAAAGTGTGTTAAAGGGGGGTCTAATGCTATTTCCTACAACTTATTTACACTGTTAAAGAGTTGGATTCTCATGCTAAACATGGCCAAAGTTTCAAAACACAAGTTGGACATATTATGGAGTATTTCTGTGCCAAAAATACTCTTCAGATTGCTCACAAACTTCAGCCTTTTTTTTTTTTTTTTTCCTCGAGTATGATCCTATATTATGTAATAAAGGGCAGAATTCCTTGTACGGGCACTTCTCCGGGAAGAGCGATTCGGAACTGCAGATGGTGAGTAAAACTGCTTCAAATTCGTTTCGTTGGTAAACAACACGAACATAGTGAATTCATAAATTCATTATTCATCATTCATATGTTATATTCATTATAGTTATTCAAAAGTTATCCATGGATAATGCGATGGTGTATTGCGTGTTTAAATAATTTGTTTAGCTGACCATTGATAGCTTTCAGCCGATCTCTACACAAAAGCTGCACGTGCTCGTGACTCTTTAGCTCCGCTCACACGGCACGCCTCCAGGAGCTCGGCTGTTTTCAGAAAGACTTGGTACAGCGTATGTATAAATATGATAAAACTAAAGACTTTTTGGAGATATGAAGGATGCACTACTACTCTATAGGTACTCAAGATTAACATGAGATTGGCAGAAACTGTGTGTGATACCCCCCCCCCCTTAAGAAACATACGAAAGTGCAATTAAACAGAGTTTTATCTATTTAATATTATATCATCTGCAAATACAGTTTTTTTTAAAATAATTTTATTAATATTGGAAATATTTGCACATTAAATATTAGAGGTGTACATGTATTCGTCCCCGAACGGTCACGGTACAGATGTCACAGTTCAGTGCATACAGTCAGACAATGAATACAGTCAGTCACAGGCGATCCACTCTCCAATCCAGAAGAAGGCGCACGCGGTAATGCATTGTAGCCTATCCAATTTAAACCAGCATTAACCACCAATAATCACAATAAGATCCGTGTTTTGTTGCTCTCGATAAGAAACAAAGTGTCATCTTTCAAATTGTGTCAATTTTATCAAGAAATACAAACAATAAATGCTGTTTTGGCACTTTTTGATGTGGCGTAACAGACACTGTATATGCGCCTCAGTTCAAGTGGCAGTGCAGAGCGCGAGTGAACGTGATCATCCCTTCCTCTTCACTATAGTTACAGAATAAATAAACATCTGAAGGTATGTTGAAAGATACTTGCTTAAACGTATCATATCTAGTGTAATCGCTCAGTGCTTCAAACGTGGTACAACATCAATAAAACAGCTTGTAAACAATGACATGTAGCATTAAATGTACCTCAGGCAAGTCATTCAGTGTCCACAGCTTGTTAGTTTGCTAGAGAAATGAACTCTTTCTCTAAATATATATGTTAATTATTATATTTCAACAATGAAATACATAGGGAAAAAAGACCACATCTTCTAGCTGAGCTGCCCCTTAGTGTAAAACCTGTAATAATAAAGGCAGAACAGTGAACATGAAGCCTCCTGCTCTATAGAGGAATTTCCTGCACTTCCACAGAAAAGTTCTTTTTATTTATTTCTTATTCTGTAGACATGATCACAGAGCTGATTTTTGTAGTAGAAACACAGTATGAGTTTACCCAGAAAAAAAAGATGCAAGCCTCAGTTATTTTGACAGAAAAAGAGAAGTATTTTTCATGGCTTCATTCATATCTGCAGCAAAAAAAAAAAACAAAGCAATGAAAATGCAAGTAGTGATAGCAGATAGAAACCCATTAAGAGCCATGGAAGGATGATCATTTTTGGGGTACACAGCTACACTGTAAAAAAAATCCCGTTGTTTCTACGGAAAAATACCGGCAGCTGTGGTTACCAGAACAATACTGTAAAAATGACATCAAACCGTAAACATAGTTACGGAGTTACATGTGAATTTTACATTTTAAATCTGTTAAATTTACGGTAAAATAACGTATTTCATTAACTGATATAATGTTAATTTACCAACCTAATGAAGTACTAATATCTGTTTTGTACCTTTATAATACACTGACAGTCACCAAACACAGTGGTGATGAGAGTCACATGATGAATCAAAGTTCATCACAAGCAGCTTTTCCACAAGCTGAGAAGCACAATACTAATATATAGAAGGTGCACACAGTGTCATTCACACACACACTAAACACCATCATGGTAACATGCATGAAATTTTATAAATGCAATAAACATTAATTTAACAACATTAGATGTAACATAAAACCCTAATGTACATAACTGATTAGAAAAAAATGAGAAAAACTAAGAAGAAACAGATTTATTTCAACGAAAATATATCAAATGTGAAGTATCACGCAGGGAATTGTGGGAATGTAAATATACGGTTTTTCACTGTAAATTTTACAATGAATTGTTATTTTTCACTTCCAAAAACTGTGAATTTAACGGTATTTTACCATAAAATTACATTAAATGTACCATTAGATCTATTACAGTTATTCACCGTATATAGTACGGAAACTTTCTGTAAACCAATCAACAGTTTTTCACCGCAGCATTTTTACAGTCTTTTACTGTTAAAATCACGGTCATTTTTTACAGTGTAATGTTAGAAACAAACTAGAAACCAAGAAATGTAATATGCTGCACCTGCTACTGACAGAGAGCAATGACTCTCCGTGATGCTGTGAATATTTTCTTTTTCTATAAGAGCTGGATTTCAAAGCATCCTCACCCACTCGCCTTTCAAGTCACGTGTCCGATCCTCAGGTGTTTTAAGACCACTGCAAAAGAGGAATTTTACAGAAATCATACTTGGATGTTTCTCCTTCTGCTGCTGGAGTCGTCATCCCTTCCCTCTTCTGGTTTTCGGTGGGGTTTGTGTTGTGGAGTGGCACTCAGCTGTAGGTAATCTGGTCATGCCCCATTAGGCTTGTGTGGGACAGGTTTAGCGTAATCTGTCACGCCCCGTGGGGTTTGGGAGGTCCTAGCTCAAGTGTAATTTGGGATTATGTCTGTAGCACTGATGTCTTGGGATTCAGGAAAGAATCAACATTTGTGTCACTTTCTTTCCCTGCGCCCTAACCCTGTGGTGCTTTTGTGCTGTTGGGATTTATATGTTTTACAGGATATATAGGGGGAAATGGGTCTTGCTGCATGGGGAAGTTGTCACAGTATCTCAGTAAGTCAGAGGTGGTTTGATAGAGCACAACAGTTGGCGGCATATCTTCCATTTCTTTTCTCCATAGAGAAACGGATTTTAAAAGATAACACCTACCGTGAGTTCCTATCTTGCCCAGCACTTCTATGGAAGCCATAAGTTAGTGCGATTTAAACAGCTGGGTATAATTTCCAGTCAAGAACTACAATAACCTCAAAGAGCAGCCCACTAATCAGAAATGTCAGCGTTACCATGGAAATGTAAGTGTTGCCACAGGAGCTCAGAAGTGACCGATCATCATAAAGTAATAAAGTATTGGATATGATGTAGTCAAGTGTGAATCCATCCATCCATCCATCCATCCATCCATCCATCCATCCATCCATCCATCCATCCATCCATCCAATTTTGTAATATAAGCATGGCACTGGATTGATTGATTGATTGATTGATTGATTGATTGATTGATTGATTGATTGATTGATTGATTGATTGATTGATTGATTGATTGATTGATTGATTGATTGAAATTGTGATGTAGAACATGAATGGGAAAAACATTTTCAAAGTCAAGGCTTCTGATAAAGTGGGTCTTCACTGTTATACACTACACAAATCCATGCTTTCTCTTACAGTGGTGTTTTCATTAAAAGCATATATTTTCCATATGCTTTAGACAATGTTTTAGAATAATGCAATTTAAATTTAAAACATGTAAAAATGATTAATCAATGTGACATTTATTACTACATTTAAATTTTAAACATTAAATACACCATTTTAATTGTGTCTTAGTTATATTTCCATGAACGGATAACATATTATGAAACATTACTGCATTTTGCAGGTATTTTTTTTTTTTCTGTTTTTTCACTAAATAAAAATCATTTGAAAGCATTTTTACTTATTGTAACTTTTACAACAAAGAAAAAACATATGTATACAGTCAAACCAAAAATTATTTTATATGTTTTTGATATTGTTGATATGTTTTTACTACTGGGTGCAGGACACTATAGTTAATTTATGTAAGTGAGGATAGCAAAATAAAATAAACTTATTATACCCAAAAATGCTTTATACAGTGGACTACCAGTAAAATTGATACAAAATTTGGAACCAAAAATTATTCAGACACTTTGACCTGACCATGTTTTGCTTAAGTGTTATCTGACATAATAAGATTATTTTTTTCTGACACAGTTTAACTCAGAAAAACACAGAATTGTTGACATTTTTGCAGATTTATTAAAAAAGAAAAACTGAAATATCACATGGTCCTAAGTATTCAGACCCTTTGCTGTGACACTCATATATTTAACTCAGGTGCTGTCCATTTCTTCTGATCATCCTTGAGATGGTTCTACACCTTCATTTGAGTCCAGCTGTGTTTGATTATACTGATTCTGACTTGATTAGGAAAGCTACACACTTGTCTATATAAGACCTTACAGCTCACAGTGCATGTCAGAGCAAATGAGAATCATGAGGTCAAAGGAACTGCCTGAAGAGCTCAGAGACAGAATTGTGGAAAGGCACAGATCTGGCCAAGGTTACAAAAAAATTTCTGCTGCACTTAAGGTTCCTAAGAGCACAGTGGCCTCCATAATCCTTAAATAAATATATATATATATATATATATATATATATATATACTGTAAAAACATATGTATTCACATATTTATTTATGGTAACACAACAAACAGTTAAGAAACAGATTTTATTTTGGAATTTTAACATGGTGAAAAGCAGTTATATAGCAGTTGAATCGATTCTTCAAATCTCTTCTCAGCTTTTATTAATGTGAGCCTTTGTTTTCCTATACTGAAAATCCAGCTCATTAAAGCACTTTCAATTTTTCAATGTCAGAAAATATATTTGTGCAGAAAAAAATTGATGCATCCATGAGACGAGTGTTAGTTTTCAGCAGACCATCACTTTATCACTCTCACTTTCTTTCTATTCTATCTGTTTATGAGTATGCATGTTTGTTTGTGTACGTGCGCGTGTGTATGTGTGTGTGTGTGTGGGTGTGTGTGTGTGCGTGTGTGTGTATGTGTGTGGCCCTGTTGCTCATTCTCAGCAATTCTGTTATCAGATTGATGTTTTCACACAAGGTGGGTTTAGCCGGTCGCTAATCTTCACACTTCCGGCGGGCGAGTGGAAAGCTCAGCAGCTGATAACAAACCTACATGCCACATAGAATTAATTGGCTAATTATCATAGTGGATGCGAGAGCAGAAGAATCTAGACATCACAAGCAAGCTTTGTCCCTTAGCATTCTACCCATCATCAAGTCCAATCCTATTTATCAATTAGCAGTTTTAATGAGCATATAGATGGACATGACTGTCATGTTTCAAAATCAATGTTTCAAGACTGAAATTGTGTATTTACACTACAATTTACTTCTAAATGTTTGGAATAATTAAGAATTCTTGATGTTTTTGAAAGAAGACTCTTTTGCTTTCAAAGGCTGCATTTATTTGATTAAAAATACAGTAAAAACAGTAATATTGTGAAATATTATTGCACTTTAAAATGTCTGTTTTCTATGTGAATATATAGTAAAGTATAATTTATTCCTGTGATCAAAGCTGAATTTTCAGCATCATTACTCCAGTCTTCAGTGTCACATGATCCTTCAGAAATCATTCTAATATGATGATTTGCTGCTCAGTTATTATCAATTATTATTGGTGCTCAATTATTAATAATGTTTTATCATTATTAGTATTGTTCATGATGAAAACAGGATTCTTCAGTTCAAAAGAACAGCATTTATTTGAAATATAAATCTTTTGTAACATTATAAATGTCTTTCCTGTCACTTTTGATCAATTTAATGCATTCTAGTGGATTAAAAGTATTAATTTCTTCTTAAAAAAAAAAAAAAATTATAGTACCCTATATGCTAGTAAATAAACTAAATTTCAAAATATATTAAAAGAGAAAACACTTCTTTTAAACTGTAATAACATTTCATGTGCCTTCTCCCTCTTGCAGCATCTCTTCTCTGATGATGAGGGCGGGGCAACCTGTCAATCACATGAGATCCACCAATAGCAAACCACAACCATCCAATCAATTCCCAACAGACAAAATCAAGCACCGCCCTACATTTGTTCTTGTTCCAGAAGCCGTTTCACTCAGATATTCGACACAATAGGGGAGAAAAGACCTGTTTCATAAACATTTTTTTTCAGTATTGCCGTAAGTGAACCTGTAACATGTCCTTGAGGTGATTATGGGGGAATGAGTGATATTTATCCTGAATAAACATAAAAATAATAAACATAAAACAAAGCAGACCACAACCCAAGTGTGCTAACTTTTTTATTACTTTCTTGAAACTTGTGCATCAACTTAAGACAGGAAACTGTGTGCACTTAATTTTGTTTTCACAATATGGTCAAAATTAGTTTGTATCTGAAAAATCTTTAAATACATCTTACCCATTTGAAACCATTTACACACAACGTCTCGGCACTGAGTACTAGCAGTCTATTAGAAACCGGGGGCTTTGAATATGAAGCTCTTTAGCAGTCCTCTTCACTTTGTATATATATATATATATATATATATATATGTATATGTATATATCACACTTCTGAAACAGTTTGTCGTTTCTATTTATCTCAAGTAAAAATATCTTTCTTTAAATATGATTCCTTTACATGATAAAAATAGGATCTGTCCAAAATGTGTGTGTCACATCAACACTACCCGGCATGCTCGGCACTTCCCTGTCCGTCATGTACACCGGCACAAACTCGTCCTCATGGAGGCCAGGTGAAATGATCCTGGATGTGTTCCGTCACATGGGGCTCATCCGTGCGGAAGCGCATCGGTCCCAGGGCCCTTAAGTTCTGCTGTGGGGAATCCACAGGGCGGCCGACCGCCGTATCAAGAGACAGATGCCAGTGATTGATTTGTGTTGATAAAAATTATTACAAAATGTTGATATTCTTTAATAGTACAAAACATTGTATTATTATTTTTTTATAGAAATCTTACATTTGCACAAGTTTACATGAGGATTCTGTTTCTGAAATCACAAAGTACAAACATGTGACATTAAACTGAAATGTGATTATCGAGAAAAGAAAATACAGACAAAATATTAATATCAGCCATGTGTGTTTATAGTTGCTGTGGCCATCAAAGAAAAAAGAAACATCCGTAAACCAAATTAAATACATTGCAATTTGTTTATTGAATTAGTTTACCCAATTTGTGGAGAGTTTTTAGAGAGAACAGCATGAAATGTAAAAATATTTTATTTGCAGGTGATATTTAACCTCAAAAAAAAAAAAAAAAGAATCAATACCAATATGTATTATAGCATAAATGAAATGAAGCCTATTTTAGGACCATATACTTTATTTATTCTGTGTGATATTATTGTCATGACAGTTAAAACACATTTACCTCTCTTTAATGCAAAAAAAAAAAAAAAAAAAAAAAAAAATAAAAAAAAAATATATATATATATATATATATATATATATATATATATATATATATATATATATGGAAGCTTGTTTCTGCCACAGAATGAAAGATAAAAAGAAAAGGTAATTGTTACTTTTTATCTCATAATTCTGACTTTTTTCTCAGAATAAAAAAAAATCTGAATTGTGAGATATAAACTCATAATTGTTATAAACTTGCAATTCTTACTTTTTTTTTCTATCTCACAATTCTGAGAAAAAAATTGTGAGATATTGAATTGCAGATATAGAATTATACAGAATTGTAAGATAAAAGTCACAATTAACTTTTATATTTTACATTTAGTGGTAGAAACAAGCCTACATTTATATATATATATTTTATAATTCTATATTTTATACTTTATAATATTTTATATTCTGTATATTATCTTTCTGTAGAATATAATATATAAAGTAACGAGAATTACATTTGAGAGGTTTGTGTAAAACAACAACAAAACAATTCTGTTTCACTTTGCAAATATAATTTAAGTCTTATTATCTAATGCAATTTTGCTTTTCCAATAAAAGTATCTTATTTCAAGAATGTTTAGATATTTTGTTTTACTGTAAATAAAAAAACAAAAACTGATATTAAGAAAATGCTTTTTTAATGCAAATTTGGACAGAAATTGCTTAATTGTCCAATATGTTTAACATGTTTATGCAATGGTCCTGAAAAAAGGCATTTTTAAAATAAATCCAATATATATTTTTTTGTCTTTAGATTTTAGGTTGAAATGTGTTTTGGGCCTGGCATGTTTTTGTGAGATTGGACGCTCAGCATGGGCCTGAAAATGCGAAACAAATTAAAGTTGTATATTGCCTGTTGCTCTGTCCTGCTTCCATTGCTTGTGAGTGTGGCTGAGGAACATGTTAAATGATTTCAGTGATATTGCTGTGGCGCTCAGCAAACAGTGCTGCAAACCGATCGCTTCCAAGTACTTTTTAATTTGCTCCTAAAAGTAGCACAGGTACTGTACGTATTAAAAATCTGTCCTTCTTTTGCTTCTGTCTTTGTCAGGACGCGTCTCCTCGCTCTCTCTAAAGGACTCAGCTGCTCTCTGTGGACGGACAACAGCCAAGTGCGTCATCAAACCAAAAATAATACAATAACACAATGAGCAGACAAACCTCCCTCCATCACACTGTGTGTATTTCCTGCTAAAAGTTACCCTGAACGCTGGCACCGGTCAGTCTCTGCTCTGGTGGTGATCTGGAGCCGTGAGGTAACTAAAATTTTGCCCAGATTCAAGTTATTTCCACAGGAAATATGTTTCAGTTTCTGCTGTTGTTTTCAATAACTAATTGTTTGAAATGACATTTAAGATCCCTTCCCCATATAGAAAACAAACTTCCTCCCCGCCCAAATTTCCCCCCGTGAAGCTTCCTTCTCCAGGCTCAAGAAAGAGCGAGCTGGTGTCCATTTTAAGCCATGGTCTCTTTGCCCGGCAGTCTTCGGTCGTTGAAGGTGTGCATGTTGATGACTTCATCCGTTTTGACCATGACGGGCGGCTGCGGCTTGTGTTTGAGCCGTCGCTGGCACTTGAGGGAAACCCGTAGCTCATCCACCATGGCACTGCAGAAGGATCTCTGTGCAGACAGAAGAACATAGATGACCGGATGTTCCTTCGCTTCCAAGACACAAACACTGGGCTTGACATTAACACCTGCCAACCTGCCAAATGCATGTGTATTATATATATATATACACACACAACAGCTCTTTCTGGTTCTCGTGCAATATTTTAGTGATAACAACACTCCTTTTCACCGTTGGTATCACTCAGCTTGAAGCGACTGTCATGGCGACTGAGCAAATCAACTGTATTTTTTTATATATATTTAGTTAAATATATAGTTATATTTGACTCATTTTTAATCATAGCACCTATTTTACAATTTGTTTAGATGTTTTCGGAGATGCGAGCTCCAGGCTGTCAGCGGACGTTCAGTGCTCGAGTACCCGCTGAGAACAGCTTCATCTCAGCCAGTGCTTCAGGGATTTGCCGCTGTGTCTTATAGTGGTTAAACATGAGATATAATTCATTTTGGTTACATAAAACTGTCAATCTTTGGTCTTATTAAATTATTACTTGTTTCAGAGCAAATCAAATAGGGCTATGTTAAATTTAATAATTTAATATTAACTTTAACTTGCATCCTGTACATTTTACTGAATTGTACAATTGTGTTTATTTCCTGTTGTCATTTATAGTGGCTATTGTTGTTAATTTAAATATTGTTCTTCAATAAATATTATTTTATATAAATAATATGTTGTATTTGGCATTGAGAAAGGGTCCATCAGTGCGTAATATGGATTGAGTGAAAGTCCATTAGATGGCGTCAAACATTACGAGTGAATGAGTCGGTCGCAAGAGACTTTTAAATTGAAAGGGACTTTTGTAAACAAAAGGACACTGTTTTAGCGCTGTTATGAAAATTGACAAAAATACTGATTTTTCGATACATACTGTTTCGAAACTGAAATATCTGAAATCCTTCCAATTCTCATTTTCTGCAGAATAGATACACGATACCAGCTGCTCTTTCTCTCTCTCTCATCTCTCCGACAGCGAGTTACACACAAACCCTCCTCGTTTCATTTGAATATTGTTGGTGTTTCAGGGCATGAACTGCTCGTATTGCACATTATTTTACTCATTCCCCCAGATTTTGTTCTCACACCTAAAGTGCGGCACATAATTTAGTACTGAGAGGCGGCTTTGAGATCTTTTTCACTGCTTATTGCGCTTAAACAGTCAAATTCACACAAAATAATGTCAAAATGCCGGTCTTGGTGAGTATTCACATAAACACAGTCAGTTATGTTTTAAGTGTTAACATTTGAGAAAGAAAACGTGTAACAGTATAATGGATCCGTGCGTCAGGTCTTAAAGTGACAGCAGCCTAATATACCTGCTGCCAAATTAAGAGGTTATATTAAAAATATCTATATTGCAGTTTTTCCCAGTGGTATCGATGTCAAAATTGTGGCCAGTGAAAATGCTGAGTGGCTGGTAACTTTGTAAAACCACTAGACACAGTGGCTGGAGAGCAAAAAAGTTAATGTCAAGCCCTGCACAAACACACATACTGGCTTTCAGTTCCCAGAAAGGTGGAGGACAGTGAGGTCAGTGGGGGTCTGTGGGTGATGTGGGGTGATGGATAGCAGGGGGTGAAAGGTGGAAATGGAGTCGGGGTGGAATGATTACGCTGGTGTCCGTGAGGATGCACAACATAACAACAAAAGCGATTTCTCCATGGCAGATTTCACCTTGCTTCCTCCTGCCAGGATGATGCATGATTTATTGATGCATATTATTTTCCTTCAGATTCAGATCCTGTATGGCCGTATGGCCAATTAAACAGCCTCCCACCCCTCAACTCTCCAAACAAGGAACAAATGGTAGTGTTTTCAGCTGTATAATGGTGAAGCAAGCAAACATGTGATTGCCATCCTGCATTTCAGCTTAATAAATTATTAACACACACATTATTCAACAGCCTCATCCTTTAGAGTCTTATGACTTATTCAGATTTGTTTGGAAATGAATAAAAGCATCAAAAAGTACAAAATAAACACCAATACACACAAAAGTAAATGCAAAAATTGCCTGTGCAGTTTGTGCTATGAATAATTTCATCTTGTGGCTCAGCTTTTGTGAACAATCTGACTTCATTTGCAGCATTTTCAGTTAAGATATGTTTGTGAGTGACGTGAATATATGAAATAATAAAGGTGCTTTTGATCAGTCTTCTTACCCAATGATCTGCTTTCTTCATATCGACATCCTCCACAATAGCCAATAACAGAACATTAGCAACTAGATTATTATGACTAGTGCAAACTTTAATAATTGATGTTTAAAATTCAGCCACACATATGAGATACTGAGTGATGCACAATAATATTGACTCTTCCCTCATTTGCAGTAATGGAAGTCTACAGGGCAATTGCATACCACAGGAATAAGAATTAAAATAAATGAGAGAGAAAAAAAAAAAGTTTCATTTATTCTCAGGAATTTTAAGATAAATCAGATATGATTAGATAAATATTTGATACTTCAATTAAATATAAATAAGAAAGTCAATAATGTTCAATAATGCTCTTTGAACAGTAACATTTCAATGACAAATTGGATATAAAGCATCAAGATATCAAAGAAAAAGAGAGGAAATGTATTAACACATTAAGTGTGGACTTTCAGGAGAACGGATTCAATTACACTTTATCCCGATGGTCCACTTCAGACATTCTACTAACTATAAGTAACTTTGCAACTATGTCAACTAACTCTCATTAGAGTATTAGTAGACTGTTAGGTTTGGGTTCGGGTTTGTAGACGAAGTTGTAAAGTTACTTTTAGTATAAATAAGGTGTTAGCAGATGTTAAGCAGACAGTCTACTAATACTCTAATGAGAGTTAGTTGACATGTAGTGATGGTGTAGACGTGATTCTTTAGCAGTTCAAACTACAGTAAAGTGAAATTGAGCAGCAGAAAGCAGAGGTGGAAGAATATTCATGTAAAATGTGCAGGAAAAAAAAGGAAAACGAGAAGCAGAAATATTATAGGAATCATTTTATTTAAACATTAATTTATTTGTGCCTTTGTGTATGTGTATGTGATCTATATTGGAGCATACACTGACAAAATAAAGATGCATTTAACAAATATTCATTAACTCCATAAATAAACCATGGGCAATTCTACAAAATATGTTGTAGTTTGCTTGGATACTTGTCGTATTTACTAAAATGATACACCATTCTGAACCTGTGAACTTTTATTAACAGTGTAAATGATTTTAACCAGATGCAAATAAATCTGTTTTTGTGTTCTGGTGTTGGAGGGAGAAACCGCAGAAAATCTACATCACGTTAGAAAAGCATTTTATCTAAAGCAATAAGATTGTTGGTCAGACTGTTGGCTCTTTCCTAATCTTACAAAATAGAGGCAATTATAAAATGCAAATTTCTGGGGGAATGTGCTGCTGAGGAGGAAGAGGCATTTCCATATGATGTTTTTTTCTTCTTCTGCAGAATAGTGTAAAAAAAAAAAAACTGAACAAAAGACAGAAGCTCAAGTCTTCTACAAAAATACTTTAATTGCCTCTCTATCATTTTCAGTTGCAAGATATGATACCTGATTTACATGCTCTCAAGCGTGTGTTTGCATAAAAAAAAGCATTACTAAATTGAATTAAAATATTGACAAAATCATCATCCATCAGTCTCGGTTTTGATACACTCTCTCGACACCATGTGCTCCATGAAGCCTATGGTTATTTATGCATTTGGTAACACTTTACAATAAGATTGTTTTAGATAACCTTGGTTAATGCATTAACTAACATTAACAATGAGCAATAGCTTACAGTATTTATTTATCTTTGTTAGCATTAGGTAATGGAAACACTGTACAACTGTTTATTGGTAGTTTATGTTAGCTCAGGTCCATTAAATAAGATTAATATCTTTTTTATTTTAATAAAGCATTATTCAATGTTGAAATAAACATTAACTAAGATTGATAAATGCTTTAGAAAACGTTTTAGTTCATGTTAACTAATGCTGTTAACTCATATTATCAAATGGAATCTTATTGTAAAGTGTTACATACAATACATTTGAGCCAATGATTAATCTAAAAGCTGTTTTCAACCATTACAGGTTCAGGGACAAGTGTTCCAGCAACATGGAATTCATAATAAATCTCATTAAGAACATTAACTAACATCATTTAGACCAGTGTTTCTCAACCAGTGGGTCACAAGACCGTTTTGAGTGGGTCACGGAGTGTGACAATAACAAAAAAACAAATTCTAAAAGTTTTATTTTGAAGGACATGTGTGAAAGCTGTTGACTCTTCTGTCAGACGCAGTTTAAGTAAAGAGTGCCTGAGAAAAACACCTTGTTCTGATTCAGTATCTGTGGTCAGATAAGATGTTGTCAGGATATTTGTCACTGTCATTATTCTATATGTTATGAAACAAGATGTCTCTCACCTCAGAAAAACAAAGTCGTAGTTATGTCGTCAATTAGTCAGTCAAGAAATAACCAAAAATTACCAATGAATTAGGCAACTAGTATGTTGTGTGTTAGCTGGGAAGAATTTGCATGCAGGTTCATTCTGTTCATCAGGATCAGTGTCTATGTTTTAATAACGGTCCATAGTAATATTGTGTATTTACCATGGTAACTGTAGTTTCCAAAATACCACTTTAGGTAACACTTTATTTTAAGGTGACATAGTCACATGTAAATTATGCATAATTACAAGTAACTAACCCTAAACCTAACCATTTGTAAATGCATATAGTTAATTAATATTACTTAGTACTTAATTGAGTATGTAACTACATCACCTTAAAATAAAGTTTAACCCCATTTTATTTTTTTCACTTTGTGTTATTGTGTGTGACTGGTGGCTCATACAGACTTACTAAATTTATTGTATTAACACTAGTTTGCAACTGCTATTTAATAACCTTACATTATACGGTTTATTCACCAGTGTTAATACAATTTATTTGTATGTTAAGTGAAGTGGGACTTTGTGTGTGTCAACCAGTTTTGAGAAATACAATTCCTAAAAATGTGGGTCGTGGCTTAATGGCCATGGGAAAATGTGGCTCTCATGGCCAAACCAGTTGAGAACCACTGATTTAAACAATATATAACAAAGAAATGTCATGAACTATAGGTCTTTTTCTTTCTGTATGTCTCCACAGACACAAGCCTGTCAAACTCTGTATCATTGGCAAGTCGGCTTATCATGTCAATGTAATCATTAAACAAGGATCAGGCAGCAAAATAACGCCTTGCCAGAATATTTGTGAATGTCAATACGATGGCTTACAGCAAACAAACAAAAGCACTTAGAGAGGTCGATACAATGAATCCGAGATGAGTATAAAAGACACTTCTTCCTCTATGAGTGAATAAACGGAGCTGTGCTTTTTGAGATAGTTTTTGAGAAAACTATCAAAACTGTAGCTGGCAGGTTGATGCTGACATTGTAGTTGAACAAAAGCTTAAGATAGCATTAGATTATCCATATTTAGGGATGCTTCAAACAAATGAAGACCTCTTTAGAGAACCATCTCAGCGTCCATTGTGCAGTTTGATCGGCATGTGCAATGAGAACACATAGCGTGGCAGGTTCATTTTGTTATAAATATTTTTGTCCCTTAGGGACTCCCATACTAAAGTAATGATAATATGCAAATAGGAAGAGATTAGATGATTATACTATGTCCAACCCAACCTCATTGGAAAAGCGTGCCTGTGGTGAGATTTCTGCAAAGTTATATTACATTGCATCTTGCATGTTTCGCGACACTTTCAAATTTAAACACTTTCATATTTAAAACGAATAGTACACATTTGATAATATGACATGTACTAAAAGCATGCCATTCGAAATGACAGACGAGACACTACCCGCACTCCATGAAAGTGAGCTCGCCAATGTGGAAGTTTTGTTTGAATTCTGTGAAAATGACTTGTTAATCAGCCCAGTCTACAGGACTTGCCAATCAAAAGGCTGCAAAACCACCACCTTCACACCTCCTCCTTTGTTATTTTGCAGATTTGGCCACTGTACAGAGAGTAAGTTACAATTATTTTGCTAGTCCTGAAACGGGAAATGTCACATTAACCTGTTACCCGCTGACAACTTTCTGTGTTTTGTTATTATATTTACATCCCTCTGGGCTTTTAGTCCAAAAGTGTGCTCATTCTGATAAAACCCCATGGATTATCATATGTTTACTTCAAATATCTTTAGAGAGAAGTATTTGTTTTTTCAGTTTTTTTTTTTTACCCAAATAGGCTGTGTGAGCATAATCTGGAATGCTAAACTCATAAACAAATGTAATTTGTTTCATTCATACTCAACGTTGGAGGGCGCTATCGCTCAGAAAGTCCACAAGAGAGACTCATAGGAGTAATAAAACTTATGACGTTCTAGGAAATCCCTAAGACATGCAGCTACCGCTATAGCTGAATAAAATGCATACAGAGTCATTTTGATTGATTAAACATGAAGGCCCGGTTTCACAGACAGGGTTTAGCCTAAGCCAAGATTAGACATTAGTTGAATTAGGACATTCAAGTATTTTTTTTATAAATGTTCACTAGAAAAAAACATCACTGGTGTGCTTCTTGGGACAAAACAATGGCCCTGACATATTTTAAGATATGTCAGTGCAAGTTGCTTTCAGTTAAAACAGCTCAAACATGCACATTTTTCTAGGACTAGCTTAAGCCTTGTCTGTGAAACCGGGGAGAAGAGAATTAACACACCATTGCAACAATATATAATTTGTCAGTGTTCTTCAAGCCATCACAGGTATTTTCCTAAGGATAATGTATATTTATAATGCAATGCTAATCAACATAGCCTTAAAGGTGCTAAAGAGGTTCTTTTTGTCGACTGAGTTTTTTAAATGAGCGCATGGGTAAGAATAACCCCCCTCCTTAGTGTTTACCACCGGCATTCGCTGTGTTACTAAGCTGGGCACACATTTTACGACTAGCTAAAACATTCTGACTATGCTCAACATACAGTACAGCGATTGTTTCCTGCTCCTGAAGCAGATTTATATACTTTCACATGGAATTTGAACACCGACTGTATTCGCAGACTGAACGCAACTGGCTCTGACTGGACGCGTTTGAGCGCGATCAGTCATAAGTATCAATTTACATTCATAATCGGCCTTACACTTAAAGCCGCGCACACACTTAGTGGATTCATTATGTCGGACTCACCGCAGGTGAGTCCGACATAATGACATAGTCCTGACAAAAACATTGCATGCGGCGCCTGTGGAGTGTGGAAAGTTACTGGAGCGCGCAGCCGCGCTCATCTCTCACAAGGAACGTCACGGCAGTGATTGACAAGCCAGAGGGCCAATCGTTTACGCGATCATCGTGTAAACGATTGGCTGATGTTTTTAAGGCCCTACCTCGTGCACAGATGATGTATATTAATATTATTACTTTCAGTGCACCTAATAAATAGTATTTTACCAGTTAGTAAAGACAGTTTCAAGTAATATTGCAAAAATGTATAAAACAAAACATCCTCTTTAGCACCTTTAATCACCATATAGCATACTATAAAATAACATTATTTCTGCCTAATTCTGTGATAAGAAGTCACATCAGTTCACAGAAGGAAGATATTTCAAATTGGTTGCAATTAAGTGTAATTGTTCCTTTTGTATGCAATGGTATGATTCTTCAAAAAAAAAAGAAGAAAAGAAAATCACAAAATAAACAAAGTAAAGATGAACTTGACTGTTTGACATACAACATTTATTTTTTTCAAGATTTCTATAGATATCGCGATATCGTTATCGTGAATTCTTTTGGCCACGATAATCGTGTGGTGGAAAATCTGATATCGTGATAGCCCTAGTTTGAAGTTTTGCAAAGATGTAGGTAGAGGCATGTTTTTCCAATGAGATTGCTGGTGATCACTGGTGATTGCAGAATAATGACTATTCTAGCTAATTTGTGAACTGCAAAAAAACTACTGTAAAATAAACATGAAAAATTAAATGCCTTCTTTCAGTTACATAAAAAAAAAAATAAGGCTTGGTGTTGAAAGTGGAGAAATGATGAACAAATATATTATAAATGATTAATACAATTCTGTCCCACTTTATGTTTGGTGTCTTTAACTACTGTGTACTTGCATTTAAATTAATCATTTGATACAATGCACTTATTGTGTACATCTTCTTTTTTTTTAAAGAAGACTCGAGAGAGAAAATGCCCTTAAAGATCAGACCGCATGGATTATACAGTAACTACATCCTCAAATGAAATCTCCTGCAAAGTTAATAATAGTAATAGAAAATGAAAATGACAAAATCATTACCAACCAACAAATAAACAAACAAACAAACAAACCTGCACTACAGTCCAGTGAGTGAAATCACAGCTCGTGTAGAATTTCATTTGCCATTAAATTCCCTAAGAGCCGACATGTGCTTAAACACCATATTTGTGATGGGAGAAGAAAAAAGAGAGAACTGGAGTCCATTCATTTCCAAGCAGTTTTGTTCTACCTCATTATGAACTGTACACTTCAAGCATTTACTGGTTCAGTAGATCAAGTATTGGAGTGAAGTGGATAAGGGGAAAGAACAACACATCTGTTGAGGCGAGATGACACAATGGCGGCCATTTGAACAAGTAAAGCCCAAGCCCTTCTGTCTTCAGAGACTTACATCAAGAAGGACTGTTTGCTCTCCAGAAACAGGCTCTGTCTGTAAAATATTACCAGTGAAATATACCTCATGCTTTGCTCTCACAACATTAAAGCTAATTTCAGACAGAATTAATATTGTCTGCATTGATCTGTAACAGACCCTTTCATACTCAGAGGCATCAGTTGAACTCATCTGACTGGCTGGCTTATAATACCCACAATACCCTTGCTGATGAAACACAAAATTGCAAACCCATTTCTTGTGATTTGTTTTCTCTAGAAAGACGTGCATAATATCCCTAGACTCTTTTAACAGATTACAAATGTTCACTGTAGTCCAGAAATGTGAAAGTGTTGCTTTACCTTTTCCAGCTGTGCATTTTGTTTGGACTTATAGAGAAACTCCCCAACTGCCACAAATACAGAGAGGACGAGTCCCGCAGCCAACACTATGAAAATGCCACCGATGTTCTGGACGCCCAGCGCGCTGGCCTCTTTGTTCTCCTCCTCGGGACAGCCGTTTCCTCGCCACCACTTCTCCTTCATCATGTGCAGCTTCCCTTCTTCCTGTAGCTGCAGGATTGCGATGGTGATCTTATCTCGGTACGGAGACCCTGAAGGGTCAGAAAGAGGAAACTGATTAAATAAAGATGCTGAGAATTAGTTCTGCTTAGAACCTGCTTATTTATGGTGGTCAAATGGGTGAAATCTCACAAAATCATCAAGAACGTGTCATATTCTTGACATGTTGGGTCACATTTTGTCTCATAATCAAAAGAAAGAAGAATCACACTTCATATTAGTTGGCCTTAACTACTACATACTAACAATAAATACTTACAAGACCAGTGTTGGGGGTAACGCATTACAAGTAACTTGAGTTACGTAATCAGATTACTTTTTCAAGTAACTAGTAAAGTAACGCATTACTTTTTCAATTCACAACAAAATATCTAAGTTACTTTTTCAAATAAGTAACGCAAGTTACTTTTTCACATTTATTGACTGACAGCTCTCCTGTCCCCATGTTGAGAGAAATAAAGTGCAGAGGGTGTTGTGTGCGCTGTGTGAACATGATGGTTATTGTAGTTTTAGACTAAATGTGAACATGCATTTACTTATCTCACTTGCATGAAAACATTCAGTATTCCTCAAAATGAATAAAAACAGTGAAATGCAATCTCAGAATTTTTGCAAACCTGTAATAATTAACTATATTAAATTACACAAATATACTTTATGTATTTAATCTCAATTATTAACCAATGTCTTTGCTGCTGATCTTCAATATACCTAATTCAACCATACTAATAAGCAAAAAATACTTTAGATTAGAAAGGTTTGTTTGAGCTGCGCCCTCTACTGTACAGATGTAAATATGCTTTTCCTTCAGCCTGAGGCTTATTCATTTCACTTTTGGTGTGAAAGGGCCTTTTTGCCAAAAATAGAACTTTTTTGTTGTCATTAAAAACAAACAAACCCAGCCCCAGTGTGAAAAAGTAACGCAAAAGTAATGTAACGCATTACTTTTTATAAAAAGTAACGAAGTAACGCAATTAGTTACTTTTTTAGGGAGTAACGCAATATTGTAATGCATTACTTTTAAAAGTAACTTTCCCCAACACTGTACAAGACTATTCAGTGTGTAACTACACATTGTTCTGGATTTAGTTTGGTTTAGGAGTTAGAGTTAAGATCATTGGGGTTAGAGTTAGGTTTTGGGGTAAGCGCTGGGTTATTGTTAGGGGTAAAGTTAACAGACTAACTACAAATGTTAATTAAATGTACATACATTAAATATTATTACAATGCACCAACATGTATGTATATCCCTTTCACACATAGATGTCACTACAGTGGACAGCTATTCAAAAAGCCTTGTTTTGCATACGCATGGGTTTTGATGGCATAGTTGCACATCAACCACTACAGTGGACACTAGTGCATCATCCTATAGACCTTATGCAACCTTTTCAGCGCTGCGCTCATTGTCTTTTGACTTCCAGTTTGTTTTGATTTCCACAACGATCTTACGTATTTATGATTGAACTGCTCGTTTTTAAATCTTCCGGCATCGCATAAAGCCTATACACTGCCACCAAGTGCAAAGCCATTGTATGTGGAATTTTTTTTCTCCAAACCAGGATGGCCGATAGCCAGTCAGAAATGCCAAGTTGCTCCAGAATATCCATCCATCTACTCCTGTGATCCTAGGAGACTCTTGCAAAAAAAAGTTGCAAAAAAAAAAAAAAAAAGTTGCAACATCAAGTAACATCTAAGGAGTCATATCATTGTTGTTCTTGAAAATACTTCAGCTGCCATAACTTTTTTGGCTGTAAATAAATTAATTTGTGTTGTTAGAATGTAATTTGCCGTTACGTCAAAAAGGAATTTGCTAATGCAATGTATATTACTTGCAATGTGTTACTTAATAATGCACATTACTTGTAATCTGATTACATAATGCACGTTACTTGTAATGTGTTACTTTACTCGTTACATCAAAAGTAATCTGATTACATAATGTGTTACTTGTAATGCTTTACTCAGTACATCAAAAAAGTAATCTGATTATGTAATGAACGTTACTTGTAATCTGATTCCATATGCACGTTACTTGTAATCTGATTACGTAATGAACGTTACTTGTAATCTGATTACATAATGCACGTTACTTGTAATGTGTTACTTGTTTGATCAAAAATAATCAGATTACATATTGCACGTAATTTGTAATCTGATTACATAATGCACGTTATTTGTAATCTGATAACGTAATGCACGTTAAGATGGGTCGTAGGAGAAGTCACACTGCAGGACTGTGCGCCAAATCTTCTGAAACTGCCAGAATTTCGTTGGAGGAAAAATTTGATCGCAATGGTTATTAATTGGCTGTCGGTGAACATGTCAAACTAGCAATCAAAGACTACAGATTTTTTCTTAGGATTATATGAATCTTTTAGGATTCTCAAAATTTGTCTTAGACTACCAAATCTTAGCCAAAATCTCACAGTGTGCACCCTCCTTTACTTGTAATCTGATTACATAATGCACATTACTTGTAATATGATTACGTAATGCACGTTACTTATAATCTGATTACGTAATGCATGTTGTAATCTGATTACGGAATGCACGTTACTTGTAATATGATTACATAATGCACATTACTTGTAATATGATTATGTAATGCATGTTATGCACGTTACTTGTAATCTGATTACATAATGCATGTTACTTGTAATGCTTTACTCATTACATCAAAAAAGTAATCTGATTATGTAATGCACATTACTTGTAATGCATTATTTTATTCTCTACATAAAAAGTAACCTGATTATATAATGCACGTTACGTTAATGCTTTACTCATTACTCATTTTTCCACAGTCTAAAAACATCAATAGATTAATGTAGATTTCAGTCTGAGGTTTTCTTAGAGAGGAGAACTACAGTAGAAATTTGTCCATTTTGAACATCAGAATTATTAGCTAATAACCAACAACCTCAATTGTGTTTGCAATAATTCACACTGTATTAATTTTTGTATGTATTTTATAGTTTTCACATGATTTTATATCATTTTATTCATTGGTTGTTAAATACACACAGTATTACTGTTTTATGTTTAATACAGTATCTCTTCAGTTAAAACCAAAAACACATACTATCCACTCAAGTGGACATCTGAAAATCTTTTTGAAAAATGTGTGTAAAAAAAATCATGTTCAAATCTTGTTTTTCATGCCCTAAGAGCAATAAAAACACATAGGGGAAAAATCCTGACTGAGGTTGTCATAATTCATGCATGAAAGGGATATAATAAGTATATTGCATAAAATGGTTAAGTAGTTTTATTTTTATGTATTCCAGAATTTTTGATCATATTCAAGGCACCCAGAATATTGTGCTGTATGAATATGTAAACAGTGAATTTATCAAAAGGACAGAGCCTCTGCTTCATGAACAAACAAACGAACTAATTTTATTCTAGCTTCATTCTTTCTTGTTTACTCAACACTTTATTGTGGGTAAATTTCATAACAAACAACATTTCGAACAAAAAAGCGGAGAAAATAATGTTTTTGTCAAAGACTTTGTCCGTATTCAGAACGATGATCAAAACACATATGGAAAAGATCGAGTCCATCAACACCCCCAAAGCTTCACAGTCGATTCCTCTTTGTGTATTCGACATTTCATGGAGCCTTTTCACATTTACGGGGTTCTCAGAATCGGAAGTCATCAATAGTTGGGTAAACTTCTAAACTTCTGACAAGGTAATATAACACTATATAAAGCGTTATAAGCGTGCATTACATTTTGAAAAAATGAAAATAGGACAAACTTTACCAGATTTGCGATGTTGATAACTGTGGAAATGCATCATCACAGTCTGTGAAAAGGGTCCACTCCGTAACTTTGGGCATTTTTGATTTATATGCTGTTGAACATTTGATGATCACATTAGCTTACGTGTGCATAAGCAACTTTTATCCATTCCTTCTGGTTTAGGCAGATCTTCTTTTTAGCTTGTTTTTGGATCCAGAGATGCTGTACTCTTTCAGAATATGTGTAACAGTGCCCCTAATTTCTAACAGTGATCCACGGATTTCTGGGAAAAGTCGTCAATGGAGGGGAAGCGTTGTGTCATAAATGATGGAAAAACTCATCAACAGAGGGGAAAGAGTTAAGGTCATCTAATATAAAGCGTGACCAAAAGAAGAATTATTTTGCAAAGACTACTTTGCTGAGAAATAAGATCATTAAACATTTTTTCCCCTCCCAAAGAATCAGTTGTTCTTTTCAAAACTGAAAGACTTTGATGAAAATCACTGCCTCAATGATCCGGTAACAGGGGTTCTCTAGTTAACAGCTCACTGGAGGGGAAGATTATAAGTGAATCACAAATTAAATTTCAGTCTGTTGGTGAAATGCATGGCTTCAGAAGACCTTGAATACAGCGTACCAGCAGTGTGGCCTACCTCATTTAGAGCTCAACATTCATGGTGAATGTAAACTACTACTAAAAAAAAACAAAAAACTTGCATAAAAGACTCAATTTCAGCAATGTTATGCAAAAAAAAGAAATAATGAAATATCATTGAAATTAATATTGTATAAAGTATACCTCATGCTGTATTGAGAAATACATAGCAATACACATTCAGACAAGCTGATGTATAAATATTTCTCATTCATTGCTACTAGACTTTGAGAAAAGCTGAGATGTTGAAAAGGAAACATGAAGTTTGTCACTTCAGTGGTGCAAGATAATGTTTCTCACAGTCATACGAGCAGTACAAAGGTGATAAATACAGACGCTAATGCAGTACGGGCCATAAAACCCTAATGCTGTTTGTTGAAACACAGCTCCCAGGGTGCCATTGATAACACACCAATAAAACCCAATTACATTCGAGGGACTGGCATTTCCCACTTTTATCTATTTATTTTCTGTCTAATTAAAACTAGTTGCTATTCCTAATTTGATGTAATGTTTCCTTCCGGGCCTCCTTGTGGGCTTCAATAACTCTCCCCGATTCCTATCAGCCATTTCACCTCCGTCGCAAAAAGAGGTAAACAGGTCGCGTTCCCTTCGTTCAACACAGATCAAAACCGGCTGGAGAAGTGATTTCTCATTTCATCTGAAATATGAGGTAGAACAAGAGCACTCACAAATCTCGCTGAACCTTTCATGTTGTAATAGTGGTACTGCTGTAGTTAGCTCTCTATAATAAGGACTGTATTATTGCCTGGATAATTGAGAACTCAACTGTTCTTTTGCTCAAATGCACCACACAAGTATGTGAAGCACAAAGTGCCCTTTATTTGCTGAAATCAAACTCCTATTTCTTTCATGCTCACTGTTAGCACTTAGAGAGGGAATTGTATGATAGTAGTGCAGTAATTTGGATGGTTTTGGTGACTATCATTTTTACATACAGTATAACAATACATGCATTGTGTATCCTGGACTAGATCCAGTTTGCTCCATAAATTTTTTTTCCAGCATTTGCATCTTTTTCCCATTACATGAAATACCTTTAAAAAAGTGTAACACTTTATTTTAAGGTCTTTTAACTACACTGTAAACCCTAACTCTCAAAACACTTAATTGGTTTGAGTAGGACAAACTTAAATTGAATAAAGTAGTTCAGTTTAATTAACTGTTATGAGCAGTTAGAACTTTCTTTTTCTTTCGAGTTCACAACACTGACATATTTCAAGTAAACTGAAGTATTTCATCATTTTGAGTTGTAGGAACTCATTTCTTTTAATTTTGACTAACTTAAGTTTAACTGAAACTGGGCTGGGATTTCTATTTCCCAGCATGCTTTGCCCATGGCACTTGAAAGGATAATAAGAGTAAATGCTACAATTAAGTGTTATATAATGTTTTTTGTCCAAGATTAATGGCAAAGGAGATTTAGTAGTGATTAATGTTTTGTTATACTAATTTAAAAGAGTTTCTGTTAATGTGGGTTTTTGGAGAGTTTCCATTATGGTGACAAGTGATGCATGTTGCTTGGTTTGAGAGCAGGTAGTGTAACGGTCACTTAGAAGCATTTACAGTAATTTGAGGTAGAATGTGAACTGCGCATGTGCATTGTGTGTGTGCGTCTGTAAGAGAATGCGAACGGTGAGCAGGAGAAGGGATAACCGCTCTATCGACTTTGTACTCTATTCCTTTTTATTTTCCTTTTTCTATTTGTGACCTAAGTTGAATGTTTATTTTGTATCCTTTCCGCTCACTCATCACCATGTATGTGGACGAGCGTGATAATGTCCAAGTCATTTTATTAACCTGGGGAAAATACACCAGCTCTCGCCTCACGTGCATCATTTCCTCGAGCTCTACACATTCTCGACACATTTGTTTTTCTGGGCAACAAAATTTCAACTCTGCGTTACAGTAGGTTGCATGTGTTAAGTTGCTGTACTCATTCAGTAAGTGTTATGCCATGCTATTGTTAACATGTTAGCAAATTAGCAAGTTGGCATTTTTTGAATTTTCTTATTAGGGTTTACAGTGAAGTAAATAACTCATTTGATTTGCAAGAACTCAAAATGAAAGTTAATTAACAAAAGGTTTTATGTTAATTGCTATCAAAACATATGAGTTAGCTAACTCAGTACTTCAAGTAAGGAGTAATTAACATGCATGAGTACTACAAACTCAACTGATTACCTCAAATTTTTTGAGTTAGCTCAACTTATTCGGGTTTACAGTGTAGTTGCTTATTATCATGCATATTACTAGAATATTGGCTATTGGGTATTGTCATACTTGCATTTTTTATTTATTTGTTTATTTTGTGTGTGTGCATGCGTACATGTGTGTGTTTATTTATATGATTTTATGTTTATTAAAAGATGTTTTTTTGTTTTGTTTTTTTAGGGTGACTTTTTAACATTCTGCCAGAATGTTAAAAAGTTTCGTCAGTAAAGCTGGTTCCCTGATTACCGCTAAAATCGCCATCACCTGCTTTCAAATGGAGCGGCATTTAATAGACAGAGCCGTAGTTCACTGACAAGCCACGCAATATCGCGTTCATTATCGAATGCATGCTTGATACACTGTACTGCATAGAACAGCAAGGTTCTTCAAATACACACCTACATATGGCAAATGGATGAGGTACCTTTGGTAAGTAAGAACAGAAGATAGCTTAAATAAATGCATCGGATACCAGTAGCTCCTCTTGCACAAGTAAACTCCTGACAGATGTTTGATGACATGGCATTGTACATGACTCTTCTTAATGATGCCTCCGGGGACAAGGCCGTCCACAGGCTGAAAGCTGACTGGGGGGCTTTCTATTTCTACAATCCTCAAGAGGTAAGTGGCACTGCCCCGAAACACTGATATAAACCGCAAGTGCTACTCACATTTAGCAAGACATGAAGTCACAAGTGAAAAAAGGAGCTTGAGGCAACGTGTTTTGATGATAATATACTTTTAGTCACTACTATCTCAGATTACATTGCAAAGTCATTGAAGTTATGCCATTTGCATGCTAACTTCTAGAAAACACTGTGGTTTCTGTAGTGCATTCACTGGCTGAATCAATGGTGTGAGATTGTGGCAGGAAGACTTGTTTTGAACAATAGAAGATGGGAGGGAGCATCTGGGAAACCGATTTGGAAAAAGTCATTACTTGTGGTTTCACTGCCCTTGTGAAAATTAAGTGCACTTACTTGTAGTGAACGTAAAAATCTTAAAATTATAGTAACTGTACTTGCAGATTATATAATATTAATGAAATAAAATAAAAGGCCACTCTGTTTAACACGCTTAAGTACACTTTGTGCATTTTGCAATTGTCAAATTAAAAGTTTTACTTTAAAACAGATTTCAACATTGTGATTGCATTTGAGATTATAAACTGTAATGTGTACACTAAATACAATGCAATGTCGTCATTACAAATGTGTAACTGCAAATATATTTAAATTCATGATATATGATTTTCAATAAAAATTACATTAAAGTATATTTTAGTTTACCATAAATGCTTGTCAGTACATTCAGCAGTACACTTTAACCGTATTTCAAAGACAAAATGTACATATAAAAAAGTCCTAGTAAGTCAAAAAAGCACTCTGAAGTTCAACTAACTACATTTAACACATTTAAACTATTAAACTTTTTCATTTAATCAGAATTAACATGTAATTAAGTGCCTGAAAATATTACATTCAGTTTGCACTTAAATATATTCATTTAAAGGGTACCTATTATGCCCCTTTCATAAGATGTAATATAAGTCTCTGGTGTCTCCAGAATGTGTGTGTGAAGTTCATTTATTACAGATCATTTATTATAGCTTGTCAAATTTGACCCTATTTGGGTGTGAGCCATTTTTGTGTGTGTCCCTTTAAATGCAAATGAGTTGCTGCTCCCGCCCCCTTTCCAGATGAGGGCGGAGCTTTAAGAGCTCGCGCTTCGGTCGCTCAACAACAATTGAACTATGCATTGATCTTTGAGCGTCGTAACTTTGCAGATGTTGTTTATGATCAAACAGCAACATTACACACTAACTAAAATTAAAAAAAGTGAAATCATAATCAACAACCCCTTTAAAGTATATTATTTCTGTAATAGGTACTGTATGCTAAAATGTACTTCTTTTCACAAGGGTAATGCCACAGTAATACATATTTAAAGACATAGTTCACCCAAAAAATGAACATATTGTTATCATTCACTCACCACCATGTCATTCCAAACCTGCATGACTTTCTTTCTTCTGTTGAACACAAGAGGATACTTTGAAAATGTTTCAGTTGTTTTTCTCCATTCAATAAAAGCCAATGGAGTCTAGTTGAATGAAAAGTGATATATACCCAAAAATAGGAAGAGCTGAATGTGAATTTGGATTTTAAGGGGCTCCTGCCTTCCTAAAACACCACTGGCACACTGTTTTGAGGTCTTCATGTTCACTTTAAAGGCACAATGGCTCATTATTCTGGACTCGAAACCCAATAACATTTCACTTGCTTTTTTCTTTCACCTGCCTCAGTACAGAATCAGATATTCAATTGTGCCAAGCATTAACATATTCTCGTTTAAACATCTAATTATCCAACAAACCAAAACGCAGATGGTCTGAACACTGACCCTGTCTGTTCCAGCTCAGGAACGCTTGCCAGAAGGACTCGGGCATCTCTCACCATTACAGTTTCAACATTAATGCATCCTGCCGGCAGTGTGCTGCTGAAGTTAGTGAGATATATGCTAAACGCACGTCTGTATGCACCCTGCCCATGTTAACTGATTCCAAAAGGGTAGGATTAGCAATGGAAATGGCCTGTGCTGAGCTGTCTGGGAACGGCACACAGGGGAGTGATGATGCTAAACATCCTTTTCCATGTGCCCTGCATTTGCTCTACACAATGCAATCCCATGACACGCAACTGACGAGCAAAAAACACCCTGACTGGGTTGTCTGTTAGACAGCATACCTGACAGATTTTAACCTGCCGAGTGACAAAGCATTAACGTCTGTGAGACGAGGCACTTGATAGCTGGCTTTCGCTGTCCATGTGGAAAAGCCTAGATAGCATTTTAAACCAACACACAGACCCACAAACCATGAATGGATTAAGATATTCTGGACTGTTTGGACCCTGACACATGAGCAATTTATGACTGTATGGTTTATAGCGCAAAAGTGTCAGAACACCTGCATGAATATTCAGAATTCACCTGTTTACAGCCTCGATCTGCCAGTTTTATTACTGAAAGGCGTAATAGAGAGTAAGGACAGGAAGCAACAAGATAAAGAGGAGGAACAGGACTAGGAAATGAGGCTATCCAAATTCAAACTCATGAGCACCTTGCCTCACATGTGGCAGAGATTCGGTTTCAACATCTGCCCCCTTTTCAAATAGCTCCAAGGTAAATTATTTGGTACACTCAGTCTCTGATGGCATGACACAGTCTGTTCAAGTCAAGCGAGTCATATTTATTTGCATAGCACTTCTCATCATATAAACAATGCATCAGGCTGACCGTCTCATGCGCACTGCTCACAGAAAGATTGGCTGGCTTCTTTAAAACCTCTGGGATTCGGGGTGCACCAGTTTACTCAGAAACAAAGTCTTGTGAAGGTTGTGTGGTGTTAAAGTTGGCATGCAATGAATATTCACCCTATCCATTTTCTAAAGGAGTTCCTTTTTGCACCAAGTGGAAAGAGCCCACCTTGTTGGCTGTGGATATTTACACTAACTCCACCTGCTAATGTCTGATTGAGCAAGACAAACATGTACAAAATAGACCTATTTGTTAGCAGATTTTGGCACGACCGAACTGAGTTCGAACCTGCCTTTTGCCAAACTCATTCTTCTTCCTTTTCTTATCGCATATCATCTTAGAGAGATAAAAATTAAGACAATATTCAAAAAGTGAAAATAAAGTGCCCAATATAGTGGGAATAAAGTGTTTAATGGGTATTTAATAAGCCTATAATTGAAATTGGATGTGGTATCCTCTTGGGCTGGAACAATACATCGATTCTCGCAGACTGTCCTCCAAAAAAAAAAAAAAAAGCACCTTATTATGACCAATATTTACATTTTAAAGTCATGCGCCCTCTAGCTGGCGTAAAAATAATGTGTCGTGTTACGTCTGTCGTCATGAAACTGTCTTTACAATCAAAATGCGTGTTCGTTTAAATGCAATGTGTGGACTTTTTACACCATCTGTCATATTTTCATTAAGCAAAACTCATTTTTTTATTAACGACTACACCCACCCCACCCCTAAACCTACCCTTAGAGATTAATAGTGCATATACACTTTAGAGAACATCACCTCTCTTAACGATTATCGACCAGTGGCCCTCACTCCAGTAGTGATGAAATGTTTTGAGAGACTTCTACTTTCGCACATTAAAGACTCCATACCGGCCTCACTTGATCCATGTCAATTTGAACATATAGACCGAACAGATCCACTGAAGACGCAATTGTGCTGGCCCTCCAGACTGCTCTGAATCATCTGGAGCAGTGCTTCTCAAACTTTTTAGCTTGGAGTACCCCCTGAAGGGATTCCCATCCTTCTGCGTACCCCCTCTCTTCCACTTCGACTGCAGTCACACCTTTTCCATTAAGGGACAATATTGCCCCCTAAATTGATTTTCCAGTGCATATTTTTACGTTTATGAATAACTTTATGAAATAAATAATGTTTTAAATAAAAAATGTTTCATAGAGAAATATGCAACGATGGTAAAAACAAAGTGATACTTTTAAATATTAAACTAAAACTGCCAGTAGGTGGAAGCAAGTCGCTGTTTTTATGAGTGATTCATTGAGTCATTCATTTAGTATCGAAGCAAGTGGCTGTGAATGAATCGTTGAATCATTGACTCTCACGATTCGTTCAAAGCTGCATTCGTGTGTTGTAGTTCTGCTCTGGTTTTCGTTAGAAATATTTTTTCGTTGCAAAATAGAGTAAATACTGACAGTACTGTGTTTAAAATGTACATTTTGTTTTTGACCTGTTGTATAATAATGCACGTTTGCAGTCATGTGGATATTTGGGAACAATTGCAATCTTGCTCGTTATCGACATTAAATCCAAGAACTCACACAAGGTATGTTTTTGTATTGAAGAAAGTTTGAGTCTTAAATTGATATAAATCCACTATCTGTGTCTATATATGTTCTTCATGCAAGTGCTAAATCCACACTTTTACAAAGGTGCATTGTCGAGAACGACAGTAATTTAGCGCGATTTAAGGCAGACTGCACGCAATCTATCATATGCATGCTGCTTGTGTGGATACAGTCATTTTAGACTGCAAAACATGAGGTAATTTGATTAAATGTAATGGATTTACGGCATTTTGCCAGTTAGAAATACATGCTCGGTTTTAATATTATTTTAAGGTATGGTAGAGTTAAATTAACTACTCCGCATTTTGTTCGCGTACCCCCTTTTGTCACCTCACGTACCCCCAGGGGTACGCGTACCCCAGTTTGAGAAACACTGATCTGGAGAGACCCAATACGTATGCCAGGATGCTGTTTATGGACGATAGTTCTGCTTTTAATACTGTTATTCCTTGCAAACTGACTAAAAAACTTCAGCTAGGCCTGAGCCCACTGCTCTGCAAAACTGGATTCAAGATTTTCTTACGGACCGCTCCCAGGCAGTGAGACTGGGCCCTTATACATCCTCCACTATCACTCTGAGCACTGGCACACCGCAGGGGTGTTTGCTTAGCCCCATTCTGTACTCACTCTTCTCCCACGACTGCATCCCTACATTTGACACCGATACTATAGTAAAGGTCGCAAATGATACAACTGTAGTGGGGTTGATCACAAATAATGGCGAATCAGCTAATAGAGCAGAGGTGCAGAAATTGGTGTTTGGAGAATAATTTATTGTTGAACATTGGGAAGACAAAGGAGTTCATTATTGATTTTAGGAGATCCCAGGACGGGGATTATGCTCCGGTCTTCATCAATGGAGAGAGGGTGGAGAGGGTGCACAGTATCCATTTCCTTGGAGCCCATATTACAGTGGACCTTACCTGGACCATAAATACCACCGCTCAAGTAAAAAAAAGCACAGCAACAGTTGTTTTTCTTGAGGACATTAGAAAAGGCTGGTCTGCGACAAGAATTGCTGGTAACCTTTTACCGCTGCTCCATGGAGAGCATCATTACATACTGCATCTATACATGATATCATAGATGTACTGCAGCAGACAGAAGGGCACTTCAGTGTGTCGTCTCCAGCGCACAAAGGATCACTGGGACTTGTTTACCAGTGCTGGAGGATATATACAGTACAAGATGTCTCAGAAAGGCAACTATCTGTAAAGACTCCACACACCCAGGTCACCATTTATTTGAGCTGTTACCATCAGGTAGGCGTTATAAAGCCATTTACTCATGCACAAGCAGGTATAAGAACAGTTTTTTTTCCCAGAGCCGTGGCTGCTCTAAATCAAATTTGACACTCACATTGTAAATAACCATTTACACACGTTGATGTGTACTGTTTACTTACATATATATTAAGACACATAAGAGTGAATGCAGTGGTATTACTGCTGTGGTATTAATGCTTATATAATTATACTCATGTTCATAATTGTACAAGTATATTTTTGAATGTCATAATTATGAATATATGTGCAATATTTATGTTGTCTAAAGTATCTCTGCACTACCTCATTTTAAGTGGCAGTACATTATGGTTGCACTACTGTTGTTAATATTTTTATTAGTTATTTATTGTTATTGTTTTACACGTCTTTTAGAGTTGCTAGTTTAATTTCGTTGTTGTGTACTACTGTATGCATACAATGACAATATAAAGATTCTTTATTCTTAATTAATTAATATACACTTTATGAGCACATGCGTTCCCTGGATCGAACCCATGATTGCATGATCACATGATTACATATTGTTGTATATTGCAATGCTCTGCCATTTGAGCATCACAAAACCCAAAATATGACGCAGATAAAAGGGAACAATGCATTAAAATGAAAGTGTCCTGTTGTCAATAGGGGCGCAACTTTAGTAAACGCTCCTATGGGCCATATTTCAGGGAAGTGACAAACGACCTATATAATTGATTCTGAGCTTAGTTTTAACAGCAGATGGCGCTTTATGCTAGTTTTTAACTGCACACTCAAATTCTCACGAAGAAGAGCGCTGGAGAGTAATTGTGCATTCGGCTGAGTCATGTAAGTGGTTAAATACAAAGACAGTAAATGTAATAATAAATTATTCAGACGTTTGATTCACTGTCCTGCAACATTTCGATATAAATTCTTTTGGAATGACCATTTTGAGAATATTAATTGGAGATTGATTTGGACTTATAACAATAAATACTGTATCAATAATAAAGTTAACGAATTATACTTTAAAATAATACATAAAATTTATCCAACAAACCATTTCCTAAAAAGATATAAAAATGATCTTTCTGAATCTTGTGTATTCTGTAAAATGGATACTGAAACTATTTTGCATCTTTTTTTTGATTGTATATATGTTAAATTCTTTTGGATTGATGTAGAATATTTATTTAATTTGTTAAGTAGAACCCAAATTAAGATAGAGAAAAAATATGTTATTTTTTATTATGACAAAAAAGGTATAGATACGAATCTTGTGTTTATGTTAAATCTTATAATATTACTTGGTAAATTTCATATACACAAATGTAAATGGTCTGAAAGGATACCCAATATCACCCATTTCAAGGCTGACATGAAGATTTATTTTGAAACCTTACAAGGACTGTCAAACCGTAAAGCAATCAGAACTATGGACATTTACAAGGACTTAAATTCCTCTTCTTTAATTTAAATATACATGTATACCCTTTGTTGTTTTTCTTTTTCTTTCTTTTTTTCTATTCTTTTTCCACAATTTCAGAAACTATTCTCTATCTTTTATATGAATGTTATGGTTCGTAAGATTGGATTAAGTAGTACTGATTTATGGTGATATCAAACTCACCAAAGCATTATTTGTGAAACATTTATATATGCTGAATATATGTGGAATTTGTTCAATTAAAAAAAAAAAAAAAGTGGTTAAATACACTTGCACCTAGGCTCAGAATGTGTTTATGACGCGTGATTAATGTAAACAGCCCACTGCGAACACCAAAAATCATGACAGAAATCTCTCAGGTTTCATTAAGAATATCTTCATTTGTGTTTCAGAGATAAACAAAACTCTAATATATTTTAAACGACAATTACGCGAGTAACTGATGACAGAATTTTTATTTTTGGTTGAACTATCCCTTTAAGCCGCACAGAAAACAAAACTGACTTTAGATGATCAGTTCACTTGCCAGTCACACAGTCTATTCCTAAATGGGCAGTTCTTGGTAAGAAGGTACTGCAAAATGAATCGGACTTTATACCAATGTTTAAAAAGTTCAATTATTCGGTAGAATGTGACCCAAGATCACTGATCCTGGCTGAGGATCAATAGTCAGCTCCCCTGTTAAGAAATGCAGCTGTCCTTCTTTTAATCAGAATATTTCTCACCATCTCGGTATTGACATTCCCTGCAATACTGGCTCAGTAATTTTCTCATTGGACATTTACTTCCTCCCGGTATAATGACTTGATAACGGTACATGTAGTTTTTATCAATCGTAATGTAGAGAACTTCTCAGTTGTCCCTGGAATTTTACTGATCAGTGTTTCCAGACTGTTGCTACTGCTACAAAAGACAACCGCACATGAAATGTGAACGTCACAAAAGAGGAGAATATTATCAGTGGACATTGTAAATGCTGCTATTTTTCTTAGACAAGTATATATCATCTAAGTCATGGACTACTTTTATGGTGCTTACTTATTTATATATGGTGCTGCTTATTGATCTTTTTCCGATTTTTGTTTCTAAGCTTTGCAGTAAAAATCACTATCCAGTTTTGTTGTTTCAAACAAGCTTCAACATTCTGTCTAAGATCACTTTCTGTATTTCATGCAAGAGCCAAAATAATACAGAGACAGTTCACGAGTGAGTACAAGATGACAAAATATTAATTTTTGGGTCACCTACCCTAGTGGTACTTTTGTCATGTTGTGTTGTCAAATTACTTGTCTCTGGAAAACATTGTGTGTCGCTCCTGGTTAGGACATGGTGTAATCCTTCTCATTTCATTTAATCATCTTCCTGCGTGTTTTTATAACTGCTTCACTTAACCAACAGCTTATTTTTATGGTATGCAAATTACAACAATAATATATTTTACCACTCCTGTTGTAATAAAAATCTGGGTACTCGGGGTCAAATTGCATATTGCATATTTATTTAAACTCAGCAATTCTCCTCATTCAGAAAGTCTTCAGTTTCAAGTAAACTTCAAGTCTTAAATTTCATACATTCAGAAAAAAAAAAAAAAAAAAAAAATCATGTATAACATATGATATAGTTAAGCAACATCACAAGACCAAGAGAGCTGTTTTCACGAATATGTGCACAATTGCAAATGTGATATTGATTTTATACAAACGTTCAATAAACACTAACTGACTTGTGTTTTAGACACAGTTTTAAACACATTTTTGCTTTATTTCAACCACGAAAATAGCTCTAAAAAATTCATAGCAGAAGTTTTGTATGTTCCTGAGTAACACACAGCAGTGATTCATTACTGAATGAATCAGCTGCTTCAAACGAATTGGTTGAAAAAATGATTCAGTGACTCTCTCATTAAGAGATTTGCTGCCACCTACTGACAGTTTTAGTTTTATATTTAAAATTATCATTTTATTTGTCCATCATATTTCTATATTCAAAATATTGTTGCTAGTGATTTTATTCAGTGGTGGCGCTTCACAAAAACCTAGGGTATGGCATGATTCCTTCTGGCCAAACAACAACGACATTCCAAGAAATCATAACAAAATATGGACAAAAATCCACCATACTAAAAGAATGCAATCGTGATGCACAGACATGAAAAGACTTAACAACAACAGAACTAACGAGCAGCATCATGAGCTGTCTGGTCTCAATGCTAGGGTATGGCCATACGTAAACACCGCCCTGATTTCATTTGATTGGCAACAGCTCTATATAGTGTCTTATTATTCTAATTGTATTTATTGATTAAATATAAAACAGGCATTGCCCTGGCAGTAAATATGGATCTTTGAATCTGGTCTTGGTCTTGAACTAATATCAGACACACGAGTCCACAGCATACTGAACACAATACATCAGTTCATACACAGCACACTGAATGAGTGAAATGAAGCAAGTGGTTTTCATTAATTTGGCTGATTGACGTGGTGCCGGAGGTAGAGAAGTCTGGCTTCAGAGGTGGCCAAAAGGCCTTTGATCCTCACATTAGGTGCCTTTTCCATTCTTAGTTATTTTAGTCTTTCAAAGCAGTTCTGCATGTAATGGTTCATGCTGTTTTATACCTGATACGATCACATGCTGAGGTCATTTGTTGCGTATGTAACTTTGAGGTCCAAGTTATTCTACAACCACAAGCTTCGGCTTTCTCTCTCACACACAAAGTAATAAATACAAAAGAAAAGAATAAATACAAAAGAATATATATATATATATATATATATATATATATATATATATTTCTCCAAATGGATACTTATTTGTACACTACTTGCTCTGAAGGAATGTGAAGAAAATCATAGAAACCTTAAATCTCTTTTCTATAAACACGTGATAAGGAAAGTGTTTTAAGATGTCTTACAGCAGTATCTTGTACAATTCTGGATGTTTTTAGACTCAAGTCTTACTGTGAGGACTGTTTTTTTCTACATTTCTGCTGCTGACACAGCCCGCAGCCGCATGTATAACAGGATTAAGACAATCTGCTACTGAGACTGATAATCTTATGCACAGGAGGGGAAACGCCTCACAGTTTCTCTTTTCATTTATTTATCTCATCCATTCGTCTATTTCATGCACGTTTGCCTCGGGGTCCGCGTTTCTGCACATTCACTGAGCCGCTGAGCGGCGTTCAGAGACACTAACCTCAACCGCTTCACCTTCACCGACAGAGCCAGACAGTCATTAATCAAAATGAAATGAAGATTTGAGTCGACGCTGCAGTCTGAGAGAAACACACTTCGAGGAGAATACACTTCTGCATGGCAGAGATGTGTTGATAAACGACTGTGTCTCTCATTTCAATCAGGCTGCTCAGTGATTCATGTTTTTGTTGAGGTGTATGACTTATATTTTTTATGAAGGTAATGCTGCTGAGAATAAGTATTTTGGCAAAAAAGAAATGGTTTGATTTGATTATGTAAATTTGTTCAGCTCTTTGCAAATGGCTGTGACTTTTTATTGAATATAGGGCAGTGATGTCAGTATCTGCAGCATCAATTCAATCATTGTTTGAGATATTGATTGACAATAGAATATAACGCTGTTGCATTATAAGACAAAAAAAAAAAAATCAAAATAATAAAAGATAAAAAAGAATAAAAGACAAATAATAAAAGAAGTACTTAAAAAAAAAAGACTGACTTCAATTGAAATTATTGTATGCATGCAGAGTGATACAAGCACCATGACACAGCTTTAAAACTGACACAAAAGTGTAGTATGAGTTAGGTAAATGTGATAAATTATTCAAATAAAAGGAATATTGCACACTGCCTTACCCATTGGGGTGCCAACCCCGTAGGCCTTGGAGTCTATGAGGCCTCCGATCTGTGTGAGGTTGCAGTTGCGCTGGGTGACGAATTCGATGGTGGTGGACTCCATGAGGAAGGCGTAATCTGAGGTGAGAACGCGTTCAATTCCCTCCTCGATGCTCTTCACCATGACCGAATGTCTTCGACTGCTCATGAACTCCCACATCTTATCATACGTGGAGATCTTTGTTTTCTGGAAGAGAAGTCAAATTCATAATCAGACTTTTAATAAATAAATGCTTTTTGACAAATACAATGCTTTCTCTCTGTTTTAACATTAAATATGCGCCAATTCAGGACTACTGGCCCTTTAATTCTCGTGCTCCACGCCCACAGAGCTTGCTTGCCTTGAACAGTGCATAAACAAAGTTCACACAGCTAATATAACCCTCAAATGGATCTTTACACAGTGTTCGTCATTCATGCGGCATGCATGCGTCGGATTATGTGAGTATTGTATACTGTTACATTGTTTACATTGATTCTGAATGAATTTGAGGCTGTGCTCCGTGGCTAATGGCTAATGCTACACTGTTGGAGAGATTTATAAAGAATGAAGTTGTGTTTATGAATTATACAGACTGCAAGTGTTTAAAAATGAAAATAGCGACGGCTCTTGTCTCCGTGAATACAGTAATAAACGATGGTAACTTTAACCACATTTAACAGTACATTAGCAACATGCTAACGAAACATTTAGAAAGACAATTTACAAATATCACTAAAAATATCATGATATCATGGATCATGTCAGTTATTATTGCTCCATCTGCCATTTTTCGCTATTGTTCTTGCTTGCTTACCTAGTCTGATGATCCAGCTGTGCACAGCTCCAGACGTTACTGGCTACTGTCTAATGCCTTTCATAATGTTGGGAACATGGGCTGGCATATGCAAATATTGGGGGCGTACACCCCGACTGTTACGTAACAGTCGGTGTTATGTTGAGATTCACCTGTTCTTCAGAGGTCTTTTAAACAAATGAGATTTATATAAGAAGGAGGAAACAATGGAGTATGAGACTCACTGTATGTCATTTCCATGTACTGAACTCTTGTTATTTGACTATGCCAAGATAAATTCAATTTTTCATTCGAGGGCACCTTTAAATTTGCACATTTATACAATTGGAAATAGACAGTAGACAATATTTGAGATTGAAACAACAACAACAACAACAACATCAATAACAATTATAATAATAGTAGTAGTATTGCAAACTCCAGTATTATCTTTGGTTTGGATAGACACTGAAACAACACAATATCAAAACAATGACAACTTTAAAAATGTAAAATCTTTTACGTGTGTACTTAAGAAATCGAAAAGTTGGAACTGCAATTGCAATAACATTTACAAAAGTGGTGTCGCAGATGACAGATCAATGCCATGATGAGACTCTCATTTATCACTAAATGAAAAAGTCCTTTCAGAGAAACACCTGTTTCACCCCACTGGTCATTTTTGACCAGAAAAAAATGTACTTTTTTATATTATTTATTTATTTATTTATTTATTTTATTTATTTATTTTTAATTTCTACTTTGTAGGAAAGGTGCGAAACTTAGGTTTTGGTACTTTCGCAGTCAAAAATGATGTACTGTGCCCAAACAAAATCTTACTGAAAGCTATTTTTTTAAGATATCAACCTCAAATTTGGAACACAACTTGTTTAGATGTATGGCTTTGATTTTCTCACAGGTGTAGAGTAAAACATGTTTTGGAAAATATATATTTCGAATAAAAATTGAAAATAGTATTTTTGTGCATTTTTCATAACAATAAACTTAAACTTCTATATCATTTTTTTTTTTTTTTTAACTTTCACTTTAGCAACAATCTACCAAGCATCTTCTTTAAAAAGAGACCACACTTCAGTCTGTGCCTCAAACCACTCAAGATTTATGACAGTTTAAGTTGGAAATTTCATTTTCAGGTCTATGCTCAAAATGTGGTAATAAATGAATTATAACTACTGCATAAATATAAAATGTAGTACCATAAAATCCCCTAAAAATACAAAATATTAAATAAAAAACATGATCAAACTAAATATAGTACATTAATTTAAGTGAAATAAACAAAATCTGTCATTTCTGACCGTCACGCGAGGAGCACCAGAGAGTTGATGCAATAATATCACACATTATACATTCAATAAAATCAATCTATGAATTCTTTGAATACAATTTTATGAACCTCAAATGATTTGTAAATATGTGTCCTTAAAGTCGTATACCTACAAATACAAATTAGATCACATTGTATTATCAATAAACCACCCACAGACAAGCTTTTCTCGCTCACACTGCTCTCTCACTGGGAACACAAAGCATATGCAGGTGTTTTTCAAAATAATCTTTTTAAGAAAAGTCATACAGCTATTGGTTAAAATGTCATATTTTTGCCCCCTTTACATGATTGCTATGGCACAAATTGTGGCAGAAGCACACAAATCTGTTTATGACTAATCCTGACTAATCTCCAAAACGGAAATGCATGCTGACAGCACGCAAAATACAAAATAATATCTTATTCCGGTAGAACTACAAATAAACCCATAATCAACTTAAGGTTAGTAACAAGGGAAATTGTTGCCAGTTGCAAAAAATCTTCAAGCATTTTAAACTCGGGTCTTTTTGTGCCTCTGAGAACACATCTGATGGCATTTGAAACCTAATTAAGTCACATACTCAAGGTCCTGCCTGCCATTATTGTGTGTAATGACTTTTTGTGGCCGGTCGATATTTTAGATCAACTGGGTGATTTGCCAAGTGCCTATCAGAATCTTCTGGAGTTACCCTTGACAAATCAGCCGATTGCACATGTAGACTACGACTGCTGATGAGGCAAAAACCATGGGGGCTGAGATAGACAGAAAGAAGGAAAATCGCAAATTTAATAAGTAAACAACAATCAAATAAATATTTATTTTCATTTGAGCATTTTACCACTCAACCTGCATTGACTGTAATACATCTTTTTGAGTCGGCAGGTTTTGGAACAGAGCTCACTATCGGACCGTAAGCATTGAATAATAACATTTTTCACAATGCAAGACACTCATATTTTGGTTGCACTTTATTTTACAGTACGTGTTGTACTTATATAAGAAAGTACTGGTTAATATAAGGCAACTACATGGGTTAAGGTTTTTTTTAGGGTAGGTTCAGGGTTAGTACCTAGTTATTATCCAGTTATTGTAATAACTATAAGTACATAGTAATTTTTAGTACAAAAACTTTACTGCTTCTTGATACTGAAAGCAATCCTTTAAGTGTGAAGTCTCTCTGTGTCAGTTGTCTAGTGATCATCTCTCATTTTCAATTCATTCTTTCGTTATCACCGCGATGCTATCTGTGCATTTGGGTTGATTTGAGGTTGTTTGGATTGATTAGCAGTGATTTGTCGAATACTTTGATCATGCTGAAGTGTTCACAGATTGCGCTACTTTAATCTGCTCTTGGTTCACGATCTGTTGTGAGGCTTTGATTAATTTTCTGCACACTACAATCAGACCCGAAGCATTCTCTTCTGCCACCGCTGTTATTCTTACAGATGACAAGAGAATGAAAATGAAACAAATTTATTATCTGTTCTGACTCAGAGAAGAAGAAAAAAAATGGTAGAAAAATTGGTTGATCATGATAAATAGATGTTATTGTGGGAGTGATGTGCATGTAAAATAAGGATATGTTCCAGATAAAATATTTAACCGGCTTTTGGACTGAAAAGGGACATCCATCAACTTTCATTGAGGAGCATCCAGAAAAAAACACAACATTATTGATGTATTGGATGTGTGAAAGTAAACAGATGTCAGCCTGTTGTTGACTGATACATAGACATTTCCTCTTCCATTCTGTCTACAGAGTGGTGCTCTGATGATGTATTTTTGGAGGCCCAAACCCCAAAATGAGTTAAGGCCCTGATATACTGGTGCAAACTTTTTTGACGTAATTTTAAACAAAATGAGGGAAAAATAGTCTGTTTCTGGAGTACAAAGCAGCTTGCCAAAGCGAAATTCCAGAAAAAGTTCACTCTGGCTGGTAAACACTTCTGAACCACCATTGGTCTGTGTGTAATGGGTGGGTGTGGCTATGAGGCTCCGCCTTCTTTGACATGGAAATTTTCTCCAGTTCATTTCTTCTGTTCAGTCCGTCGAGGTCAGATACGAGTGAAAACATGAACACACTGGAGAGCTGCTTTATAGTAGAAACTGAAGCTGTAAGTCTTATTTAAAGTGACACTGACACTATTTTTTTTCATGTTTTATACTGTAAAGCTGCTGCTTTAAAGCGATCTACTGTATAATGTGCTTTATAAATAAATGTGTTTAAAGGTGCTTAATTGTGTTTAAAAATAAAAGTGCTGAATTGCAGAGCTGGTGCAAACATATCCACATCACTATGATCAGATGCTTTCTGAACTGCTGTTTTCTCACCGCTGTCATTTATGTTGTGTGTTTATTGTGTTATTGAGAGGAAAGTGCACAGCACATATTTACATATTCATTTAAATGTCACTTTCAGCAGCATGGGGAACATTGAGATGTTTGCTAACAGTTTATCACTGCAAAGGTATTTTGGACTTATTTTTTACCCCTACAGTAAGTGAAGCACAAAAAAACTTTGCAGTGAGTATATCAGGGCCTTCAGCATTTTAGCACGTCCTGAAGTCAATGTTTTTTTTAATAGGTTTTTTATTAAATGCCTGGAATAAGGTCTGTGGTGAACACAAGCTCAAGATATTTTCATGTTTTATTCAACGACAAAAAATTCATCAGTAATATTCCCTTGTGATTTTTTCCAAAGCTTTTACTTGTCCTAAAAATGGTTGCTAACAAGAGTCTAAATGGGAATACAGAGGTAGTTGGGGAAATTAAAAAATCATTACACTGAACAGTAAAACTTGTCTACTCACTAGTCACTTTTACAGCCTCACTGTGTTTATATAATCACAGTCTCGCAAACTATTCTAACACAAACTTTTTTAAAAAATAAAGACTAAAAGAGTTGTTGAAAGCTTAATGGTGGTAACGTTGAAGTCGTGACCATGTTGTAGTTTGTTTAAAGCCTACATTTAGCTTTTGACTTGGGCTGATTATATTTAGGCTTCAAAATAAAAGTCGTGTTCTAATGTGAAGATTATCATGATGGGAAGAAAAAAAAAAAAAAGTGTAACAATCATAAACTTTTGTTGGTCACAGAGTGTCACGGTTCCAGTCATTCCTGGACTACACTTCCCATAATCCTCCCTGCCAATCACCTGCACTCACTTCACCAATCAGCTAACACTAATCACCACACCCAGCTGCCACGCATTACCTGGACTATATAAGCTAGTCACATCCTCACACAGGTCTTGTATACTCTGGTTACACTTCTGAGCGTTTCTTATTGTTATTGTTTGCTTGTTATGTACCCTGTCTGTTCCCCGTCTACTATTCCCTGCTGCCTGCCTTTGGACTGTGTATTGTTTATTGGACTTACGGTTGTTATCTGCCAGCCCTGACCTATTACCTGTACCTCGACTACGATTCTGCCTACTCTTTGCCATACCTGTTTGCTGTTGTTCCACCATTGCCTGTTTGATGACGAACTCAGTCTAATAAAGCTTGCATATGGATCTCACCTCGTGTCCCGCCTCGTTACAGATCTGTAACGAGGCGGGACACGAGGTGAGATCTATATGCAAGCTGGGCAGCTGGGTGTGGTGATTAGTGTTAGCTGATTGGTGAAGTGAGTGCAGGTGATTGGCAGGGAGGATTATGGGAAGTGTAGTCCGGGAATGAGCTTATTTTCTGCAATAAACAAATGGAAAAATCCTATTGGTTTGTTACAGGTTGGCCTACAAAAATACATCATCACTGCAGCGCTCTATTGGCTGAGACAGTGCTGGAGTGCTTAAAGAATGACGGGCAGTTCAAATTCCCTGACAATTAAAAAAAGTATGCTGCGCCCATGTTGGCTAACTTAGACTTCATCCACAACTTCAAATCACCACATAAATATTAAAATGATCCACTCTAAAAGAACAGATAAGAATCTTAATTGATGTCTAAATGTGTCCATATCTCTGCCCAAGAAAGCAGGCTTTACGTATCCATAGCTGAATGTTAAGCAGGGTGAGCCTACTTTACAGTGAAATGGTCCATTATTCCTTAATAAACTTTAATGTTGTGTAGAACACATTTAAACTCTACTCATCATATTGTGACCGTGAAGTACTACTACTTAATGGTGTCATATTAAAACAAAAGACTAGGAAGCTTCAGGAGCTTGCATTTCAAACTGAAATTCAATTTAGGTCTCACCGGTTTTAAAATGTTAAAGTGGCATAAAACTTTTTTTTGAATTTATTTCATATTAAATTATATTATGCTATTACATACTTATTAATGTGTTATTATCTTGTAATAATACAATATAATCATGATTTATTTATCCCTTTAGTTTTCGAGTATATCCCTTACTTTACAAAAACTTACTAGAGAGTGCACACATACTCTATGTGATTTAGTCTATTAAATGCATTTAGAATGCCCTGATATTTAAGATAAGTGGGCAAAAATACTTCTGTATGTATTTTATATTTAATTTAGTTAATAAATTTCACACAAAGAGTGCCGTTTTTTTCTCAAAATATTAGTATGATTATGAATGTGATAATTATTTTATACAACAATTCAATAAACAAGAAATTAATATTAAGTGACTTACATTTTAGACACAATATTGCCTGGTTTTGCTCTATTTCGCCAATGAAAATAGCTCCAAACAAAGCCACAGGACGGTTTAGTGTCTCTAATGGTGCGTTCATACCAGACACGACTTGCGCGAATAAATCGCGCTATTCACGTGTAGTTGGACGCTTGAACATTTTGAGTTTACTCGCTTCATTCGCGCGTGAAATTCACTTCACAACAGACGTGAATTTGCGTCATGAGAGGGGCTCTCCCACTCCTTTATGTGTCCCAGACTCTTCCACTTCTTTCTGAACACTTCCTCTGAATAAACACAACTTGTCAGCGGGGAAACAGTTGTAAATTACAGCGAATAAGCTTAATTGTTCAGCTTTAGCTAGCTTGTAGTCTCAATATGTATATTTATATAGCTCAAATTGAGTAAAGACTGTTTTTTTTACAACTTGCCAGATTGTCTGACCTCCTCACTCACTTTCTTTCAAGCAAGATCCTTTTTATTCCTGTTTCTATAAAAGTATGAAGATGTACAGCGACGATGATTTTGTCCTCCATGTTGTTTCGAATTTCTGCCTCAGCTCGCTATGTCACGTCACAACTAGAGCCAGCTCCTGATTGGTTAACGCGGCGCGAATTTTCGCCAAAGTTCCGATTTTTCAACTTGGGAGTTTCGCGCGAATCACGCGTTACGCGTGTCAAACGCCTGAAATGATCAATTCGCGCCGCAGGATGTCTATTTGCGTTTTTGCATTGACATAACATGTAAATCACTCGCGCTTAACGCCTCATTTGCATCTGGTGTGAACGCACCATAAGCCACACACGGCAGTGTTTCGTTATTGAATGAATGAATCGTTTGGGTGAATGATTCAATGACTCACTCATTAAGACAGTCGAATGCTTCGTTCCAGAATGAATTAGCCGTTTGAATTAATCGGTTGAACCTCAGTGACTTAATAACAGTGACTTGCTGCCACCGACTGGTGGTTTTAATTTCACATTTAAAGTATATTTTCATTTTTTTAAATCATTTCAAAATATCAATATTCAACATTTAATGTTTAAAACATCAAAATATTATGTATGCATTTGTAACTGCAGGTTAAATGATTCATATCCCCTCTGAGCTGCATTAAATGCATCTACGTCTCAATGCATCTAAACGCCACTTCATATGCAGCTTCTATGTTTCCTCGGCATTGTAAAGATGAATTGTGTTGATACTGAAGGTAAAAATCAAATTAAACTCACTGGAAAAGATCATTTCTGTCACTGCTGTAAACTGACCATCACACAGAATATGAAGAACATCAAAAACTTTAGGCGTTTTTACTGTTATCGTTATTGATACAATCCCAGGAAATATTGAGACATATTTTTTTGTCAATATCCCACACCCCTACTCCTGAAGGGTATATTTACTTCATCGCAGTTGTTAAATGTTAATTTTGACGACGCTAATTGTTATATATGTAATATTTATGTGGTGTAAACAGAGTTGATAATAAGACTCTATCTTAAATATCCTCTCTAAACATTTGCCAGAGTTCTCCAGTACACAGTGCTCGTCTTTTCTCTGCGAGATATTCCACCGAGAGGCCCGTGTGCAGTGAAGGAGATCAGTCCAAAACAAACATCTCCTGGCCTTACCCATAGCTCAGCCACTGATAATGATGCTGGAAACTGCAGCGGGCAGGTGGCTGTCCATTTTAATTCACATTCTCATTATATCGACACATGCAGGATGGCGACAGTCTTTGTGAAGCTTCTATCAGGATAAATCTCTCACACACACCAAAATGTAAAGATATTTAAAAGATGCTGCTAAATACTCGTTTTACAAAAAGCTGACATGTAGGCTGTGCCATGAGAGAGAGAGAGAGAGAGAGAGAGAGAGAGAGAGAGAGATGTATGTGCGCAATGAAAGGCTTCTTCACCACAGGGAATGGCATGTGATTATGTATGCATGTTTGTGTGTGTGTGCGTAATGGCAGAAAGTCTCTTGGGTCTCTATTGTTAGACTTGTCAAAATGCCTTTGATTAGGTCTTAGATAAACACATAACTGCACCTCTTCGAAATATTAAAGATGTGCCTTGTCTTTATACCTCATTCATTTAAATAAATATAAAGATTTGCTGATTGTTAGCACAGCTTTTATCATTATATTTCAATAAATTAATATTGAAGGGCAAAAGCAAAACAGTGTGTTGCAGATTTCCAAAAAAGTCCACCACACAGGCCTGATCTGAGGATTCAAAGGAAAGATCTGAGGGCTGTCAAAGGAATGAGCAGAGACTGCTGAAGATCTGGAAATCTCTGGAAAGATCTGGAAATGACCGGAATATTGGAAACGCAGACCTTCCGATGAACTAAAACACATTCTGGACAGCTTTACAAGAGAAATTAAATTAAACTGAAATTAAATAAAATATTTAAAAAAAAACTTAAACATTTTATTTCAGCTATTTCTCATTTTCATTTAGTTCAACTTGATGTACTAAAATAACTAAAACAGAAATAAAAATGAATAAAAATATATTTTAAAAAATAAATAAATAAAAATGACAAGAACACCCAAAGTACTAAATATTCAAGTAAAATGAAAATTGAAGTTTCAAATTAAAAACTAATTCAATGAATTAAAAGTTCATATTAAACATGGCCTAAATTTGTTCAAATACAGTGAACTAAAAATTATTAATACTTGCATTTCTTAGGTATATTTACTTAAATTATAATCAAAAAGTAAAAAAAAGTCAAAAAGTCATATGCACATGATACATTGAGTCATCCACTGTATTAATTAAAGGCACAATATGTAATTTTTCGCCACTAGAGGTCGCTTATTCAACCTTGATTTCACAGAATCATGGGACTTGTTGTCTTCCCCTCTAGTCTGGGTAAACCCAGCCTGATCTGCCGGCGATTTGATTTCGCTCGGCAACTCAGTCTGGAAACCCGTACATTCAATTCTGCTGCATCTCTTACAATCTTGCGGGAACCAATCACAGACTGGCTTAGCCACCTTGCTCGCTATTGGCGGGTATAACACGATGACGATAGAGAAGCGACGACAAGCAGTTTTCAAACTCAATCTGATCTACCCGTCACTCCAATATAATGCACAATCATAGTGACACCGATAAGCATTTACCTTATCTGAGAGAAATGTAGTAGAGCGTTGATCCGACAGTCTCTTCATAGGAAGATTACAAACAGCGATTAATGACACACAACGATTCGCTGCTGTTATTTTGGTGGTTTGCTTCACGATGTGAGTACAGGACTCTTTTACTTCAATGCCCCTTGATGGTAGACAATATTTACTCTATATGTTTCGTCTCCTGCTTCTTGAATCTTGCGCCGCCTGAGCTGACTGGAATTCTTTTTGGTTGTCATGACAATGACGTAGTTTAGGGCGGCTCCGCGTTCATTTACACTGAACCAGAACAGTATCAGAGTCGCCTTTTAAACTCGACGATGCTGAATGACTTCTTTAGTTTAGCAAACAAATCGCTCGACTGGGTGTAAATACCACTCACTTTCATGTTTTTGGCACAACCTGCAAAAATCGCTCGATGCCATTGCTGCTTCTGCAAACCGCTGATCAATGCTACAAACCAATACAAACTAAACCTGCGTCTCAATCCGCTCCCTAGTTCCCTAGGTCGTGAATCAGTATATCATGAAAGTGAATGTGGTTGATTCCCTGATCAGTGCCCTTTAACATTTAACTTGAATGTTAAATGTTAAAATTAACATGAATGAGAATTAAGCATCCTAAGGGACAGTTCACATATCGCGTCTAAAAACGCGTAGAAGGCACGGCCGCACTGCTTTCTCCTTCCTCCAAAGCTGATCGATTGGTTCATGTCACATGACCTGCGGTGTGCTTGCGGCATTCTGAAAAGTTGAGAATTTTTCATCTCGATGCGCCTGGAAAATGCACCATGTTGCTTCCATTATGAGCGCACCTGCCGCGTGGCTACATTTGAAATAACTGACTTGCACGTGGAAAAGACGCAATATGTGAACGGCCCACATAACTTCTTAAAGCAAAGCATCGTAAGCATCTTTTGCTTTTCTGTGAGCACAGCTGCTGCTGTGGCGCTGCGGTGAAAGAAAGCCACGACTTTTCTCAGGCGACCAAGCAAGAGACTGATGCAAGAAACGTTTAAGCCTGCTTGCAAGATTCGATGCGCAAGATTCAATGTGGGCGCGAAACACTTACTGAACTAGAGAGCTGATTGAGACACACCCTTAATATGCGGTGACAACCCGGCTTCTCTCACTGCTACTTCCATGCTGCAGAGTAGGTCACGTCGGCAGCTCAACCAATAAGATTAGACTGCCGTCATATCGTAAAAGTATCGACATCACTCTGCGATGCATATCGTAACATTTTTGCATTGCGAAATATCGTACTGCAATATATGGCTACACCCCTAGCTAATGTATTAAAGATTTGTGAACATTACTGTCGTATGAAGCAGGGTGTGGCTAAAAACTGTTGGAGCAGAATGGGCTGCTGAACCGATTGCTAATGAGAGACGAGCGTGACACACGTCTCGAGAGCAGCGAAGCTTTTATTATGTCGCAGTTGCCGCTTCTGCTTCTTCCGGTCAAGCGTATGTGGGGTAAAGCAGCGCTGTTTATCATATTTGAGTGTTGAAAGTTGTTATAATGCTACTCTGTGTTCACTCTATGAGACACTTGTTGCACACTGCAGTTAAATCAAGAGTTAAATCAAGAAAACAAGATTTAAACAATAAGACTTGCTGTGTTGAGCTGTATAACATGATTAGTTTTCTGTCAATGAATGTATCCAAACAGTTGCTCATCTGTCTAATAAAACACACAATATACTAAAGTGTCTTTGGAAATCGAAGGTAATACGGGTATGATGTCATTGATAGGCAACACATGGACACGATCTGTGTCCTGATTAAAATTGCTTATTTCTCTGAATTTAAACATTCTTGGAAACATTTGGGATAATACAATCCAATTTTAATACAAATATCTTACATATTGTGCCTTTTAATAGATCATTCATTTAACAGACAATCTGTTTTGAAAATTCTTTAAAAAATGTATATTCAAGATTCAATTTGTATACATTCCTTATTATCATTATTAATTTGAATAATATTGAACTTTAATTAATAATATTAAACTTAAAAAATATTAAACTTTTACATTAAAATGTATAATTATTATGTTATACACTTACACCAGACTCATTAAAAAAGTAATATTATTAGTTTTTGGCCATTTTATTCCAAAAGGAATGTTTAAAAGGAAATTTCTGCCACAGAATGACTGTTGATTGTGAATCACGAGGGTCTAGAAGCATCATTGTGCCTCTCTACAGGTGGGGCTGCTCTCTTTAACTGCTGCTCCAGATCCATCAGGAGCAGTGATTCGCTTCCTCCGACTATCTCATCTCTACGGTCCAGGGGTCCTCCTCATAGGACCCGGGAAGAGAAAAACCCACTGCGGATTGATAAGACGAAGATTGCTCAGGAAATATGAAGGTTTTGAACCTGAGAACTGGCCGCAGGTTCCACGAAAACTTTCTCAACAAATTAAAAAGTCGATGATAGCAGCTGAGGTGGTCAGAGGAGGACTCTTACAGACACACAGATGTGACTGATGAACAGCAGCCCAGGAAGTGAGTGAAGGTGTGCTCCTCTGTGTGAAAGGTTGCCAGAGATTGTTTTGATACTGAAGGATAAGAGAGCGAGAGAAAGAGAAAGAGAGAGAGGTCGGGCTGCTTTCCCAGTGAGCCTGCTCCTCTTTTTGATCATAATATCTTTTGAAGAATAGAATGTGGCGTACTAGACGTGACAGATAATAAGATGCCTCAGAGCAGAGAAGGACAAAGGAAGCAAACCTCCAGAGAAGAGGAGGACTATATCTGGCCAATACGTCTTCTGTGTTCTCCACCTGCTTTCATGGGCTAGAATATTCTATAATTTAATGTGTCAGCCTTAGGGCAGTATGTTCAGAACAGGGAACGCTTGGCTTCCAGATGGTGGCCTCCTAAAATGGCCATAATCTTCTGCTACTATGATATTGAAGCAGACCACAGAATATATCATGGCTGAAAACCTTTTTTTGTGGATTTAGAGCTAATAGTGTTAAATTTACACAATATATGTTTAATGGAAGTTTTTTTTAGAGACATATTGCTGTATGACAGTCAATTCGCGTTAAAAAAACAGACGCACACAAGAAGACTCAATTCATGACACGTTCGGTGACTGTGAGCTGCATTTACATGCGGGATAGAAATGGTGGATATAAACCATCTCTAGTGTTAGTTTTGAGCATGGCTTTTCTTAAAAAACAAAAACAAGACGATGTGAGTGGAGCAAGTGGTGGTCTGTTGTGGTCTCACTAATTGCGTCATCAGGTTCAGCGCTCCTATTGCTCTTTGATTTGATGGTTGTCGTAGGAGAAGTCAGGACTGTGCGTCAAATCTTCTGACACTGCCAGTATTTCATCGGAGGTAAGATTTGACAGCAATGGTCATTAACATGTCATACTAGTTGAAGACTTCAGATTTTGGTCTACACTGTAAAAAAAAATCCCAGTAAAATTTACAGTCAAAAAACCGGCAGCTGTGGTTGCCAGAATTTTACCGTAAAAAATACAGTAGCAACGTAAAAAAAAATCTGTTAAATTTACGGTAAAATAACGTATTTCATTAACTGATATAATGTTAATTTACCAACCTAATGAAGTACTAATATCTGTTTTGTACCTTTATAATACACTGACAGTCACCAAACACAGTGGTGATAAGAGTCACATGATGAATCAAAGTTCATCACAAGCAGATTTTACACAAGCTGAGGAGGACAATACTAATATATAGTGCACACAGTGTCATTCACACACACTAAACACCATCATGGTAACATGCATGAAATTTAAAAAATGCAATAAACATTAATTTAACAACATTAGATGTAACACAAAACCCTAATGTACATAACTGATTAGAAAAAAATGAGAAAAACTAAGAAGAAACAGAGTTATTTCAACGAAAATATATCAAATGTGAAGTGTCACGCAGGAAATTGTGGGAATGTCAATTTACGTTTTTTTACTGTAAATTTTACAATGACTTGTTATTTTTCACTTCCAAAAACTGTGAATTTAACGGTATTTTACCGTAAAATTACATTAAATGTACCGTTAGATCTATTACAGTTATTCACCGTATATAGTACGGAAAATTTCTGTAAACCAATTGACAGTTTTTCACCGCAGCATTTTTACAGTCTTTTACTGTTAAAATCACGGCCATTTTTTACAGTGTAGGATCAGAGGAAAGTGAGGAATCTGAGGATATCTGCTGAGCGATATCTTTGTCTTAGTATTCTTTTAACAGTTAAGTGGATTTCCCATGACTGCGCTTGTCAATGCATTTGTGCATAAGGTGTTGTTTAAAGGAGCTCTATGTAATAATGACACCCAGTGTTCAAAATAGGTACTGCAGTCCAAATTCAAAATATTGTTTGTCCCGCCCCCTAGTTCAAAGACGCAGGTCGCCAGCTTTTACAGCATCTGGTTGCCAGCAATAATAGGGAGTGCAATTGACAATGAAAGCTGAGGAGACTTGCACACTGTAAGCTGATGAGTAGATTTATGATTAGTTTTGATATGCTGTTGTTCATAGAGATATTTAGATGGATTCAGAGGCTTTTTAGTAGAGATGCACCGATTGCAATTTTCTTGGCCGATTCCGATTTCCGATTTTTTGTTAGTGAGATCGGCCGATACATATTTTTTGCTGATTCCGATTTTCTTTCTAAGAACTATAAATGACAACACATACAAACAAAAATCTACTTTTCTTCAATGCAGAGTTTTATTTTCATAAAAAAAAACAAGTAAAAGTCAGTAATAAAATATAAAAAGCTCAAATAAATGCAATAGAATAAAGAGATCTATGAAACTAAGTTTTTCGGGTTGACTGGGTTTTTATTCAGGTAAGAAATACTACAGAAATTAAAGTAATCAAATGTAAAATAACACATTGTGTTATTTTGCATTGGTTACCTTCATTTCTGTAGTCTTTATTGCGAATAATTCTTACCATTAAAGTTATAAAATGTATTCAGTCAAGAGCAGAAATTGATTTTCTTTGTCTTTTGTTCTTTGATTAACATGACAGACAGCAGCAGGAATATTGGACTGCTGTCCCTTTAAGAGTTTATGAACGGTGTTCAACGGACCCAATACTGTTACACACGACATGGGTTCACTTTCTTAGCTATTTAATGATTCAAAACTGACGGTGTTTATCTGTGTACTCGCCAAGATTGCCTGTGCCGCTGGTTTTGACATACTTTTGTATGTATTTGACAGTTTAAGCGCAGGAAGGCGCTTATTTTGGTACTTGTGACTCTGTTTGACTTCTGTCTCTGAAGACTGAGCATGGCTTGTTCGCTTCACTTATATAGATCAGAGACCTGCGGGAATGACTAAAATTTATGCGCAATACAAACATTAATTAACTGGAGCGAATGAGACGAGTGAGAGAGAGGAGGCGCCCGCGCGGGTGTGTGTCACTTCACCGTGACAGAGAAGAGAGCGGGAACGCGCAGCTGACGTTATTGCCTGATTCTCTGACCCAGTTTGTTTGCTGGTTTCCATGGCTGCAATACGCTGTGTTTTCTGCCAACTGGCAACCTGTGATGTCGAAATACTATTGGATAAACTGCACCATGAGGTTTCGCACAGATCAAAACAAAAACAGACATTCCGACACGGAACGCACATTTTCAAAGTAGAATATTTGGCTGTAGCAATGTTTTTCTGAGAAACAAGTAGGTGAACTTAGCATGTTTCCTGAATATCTGCAAACATATTAGGGTATTTTTATGCATTATTAAAGTAAAAATCTTACATAGAGCCCCTTTAAAGCAAAAATGTCCTTGTTAACCTTGTTTCAGTCCCTTTCAAAATAAAAGTCTTTTGTACTGACTCACTTATAAAGACAGTCTTTGCCGCCAGCTAATGGCATAATAATGTAACTTTCACTGAAGTCGAAATCACAGTTACTAACATACTAACTCTTTCTCAATGTCATGTCATGTCTTGTTTTGGTTTTGTTCATGTTTTTTTTTTTTTTTCTTTCATAGTTATGCTTTGTTTGCTTTGCCATGTGTTTTGTATCATGTGATTCCATTGCCCTCATGTGTTCTTGTCATGTGCTTCCCCTGTCTCATGTGTCATGTTCTGATTGGTTGTCATGTGATTTCAGTTCTGTCTTGCCATTTGTCCTTTGTCTTCATTGTTCACAGGTGTTCCTTGTTTGTCATTAGTCTCTTTGTATAAATAGCCCTCATGTTTCATTGTTACCTTGTCTAGCTTTGTTTTATGTAACCCGCTATTGGTGAGTGTTAGCATCTTTTTCCTAGTCACGTCAAGCCAAGCCATGTCAAGTCACATCTTTGTTTTTGTTCCTGTTTATGTTTTTGTTATGGATTAATCACATTAATAAACTGCACTTGGGTTCTCGCTACACTCGCCTCCAGTGGACTCCCTTTCATTACACTCAATACCAAATATGGCATATTATTTATATAAAATAAAATATTTATTGAACAATAATATTTAAATGAACAATAATAACCATTATAAAAGTATAAGTTTGTACAATAGGAAATAAACACAAGCACATGATTCAGTCAAAAGTATAAAGCAGCTCTCTAGTTAGTATAGGATTTAAGTTAAATAAAAATATAAAGATATGAAATGTAACTTTGCCCTTAAGGCCAGAACACACCAAGCCGACGGCGACGAACTAGTGGCAATGAAAGCAGACTGCGGGGTTGGCTCACGTCGGCAGCGTCTGTGTCCAAAGTTGCCCTGACACACCAAACCGACGCTAAACAGCCGACGGCCAAGTAGCACATCAGTTCTGCACCTGCGTGAGATGAAATGGCTTTCCAACCAGCAGGTGGCAGTAGCTGAACAGCCAATCAGAATGATCAGATGGCCCGATGGACCGACGAGCTCCAACGCCGATTCAACATTTCGAATCAGCTGAAAAAAAGCAGACGAGGACCAACTTCAGCCGACGGTGCGGAACACACTGAGAAAACTAAGTCGACTTGGTGTGTTCCTGCCTTTAGCCAATTTGATTTGCTTATGGAACAATTAATAGATTAATAAGACCAAAGATTGCCCATGTGATATACCCAAAATGAATTATATATCATGTTTAACTATTTTCTACATAAGCAGCAAATTCCTGACAGACTGGCCGAGATAAAGCTGTTCTCTGCGGATACATGAGAGCTAAATGGCTGCTGACGGCCCGGAGATCACATCCCTGAAAACGCCTAAACTCATTTTCAAGTAGGCGCTATGTTTATATATAAATCACATATTTCAGGTCAAAACAACTACATTCTTGCTTAAAGAAAAAAACAAACAAACAAACAAACAAACAAACAAACAAAACTCTTAAAGCTACATTCCGTGACACAATTTTGGGTTTGCTCCTATACCATTGACGTTCGCTGTGAGAAATGCTGCCAGTATAGATCTGGCAGAAACAAGCAGAGTGATACAAATTCTGATAATAGTAGAACATAGCAATGCCAACACCAGCCACTTTGTAGACATGGTCTAGATGATCTGCTGAAGTTCAAACTGAGCATCAGAATGGGGAAGAAAGGTGATTTAAGTGACTTTCAATGTGGCATGGTCGTTGGTGCCAGACGGGCTGGTCTGAGTATTTCAATAACTGTTGATACTGAGATGCAAACCATCTCTAGGGTTTACAGAGAATCATCCGAAAGCGAGAAAATATCTAGTGAGCGGCAGTTCTGTGGAGCAGCTTTGGGATGTGGTGGAATGGGAGATTCGCATCATTGATGTGCAGCAGACAAATCTGCAGTGACTGCGTGATGCTATCATGACAATATGGACCAAAATCTCAGAGGAATGCTTCCAGCACCTTGTTGATTCTATGCCACAAGGAATTGAGACAGTTCTAAATGTCCAACCTGGTTCTGGCAAGGTGTACCTAATAAAGTGGCTGGTGAAAGAAGCATGCACATACCAAGGTTCAAGCACAAGCTTGATTTCATTATCTTTGTGTGCAGTGTTGTCACAATGGACAAACGTTTTTTTTTTTTTTTTTTTTTTAAACTGACAGTTTCCTCAGGCTAGAAGAGACTCTTGCTGTGTACTGTAATTTAGTTAAAGTTAGTTAACTGGTGGGTGTGATTATAGCTAACCTCCTGTATAATCTGGTTTAATGACATGCAGTTAAAGTAAACTTTATCGCCCCCTCAGGTTTGTCACCAGGGTCTAAAATTAATGGGGCCTTGGGGCAAAAATTCTACCAAAATGATCAAAAATTACCCAAAATTCAAGATAAGGGGCAAAAAAAGAAAAAAAAGTCCATATACAATTAAACTAAATCTATTACAAATAAATGTGAAATTGAATGAAACAATTGCAGCATTACATTTAGGTCTGCTCACATTGCATCAGATTTCTTTTTACATGCTTTTTGCAGCATTGAGCATTATAATCAATCACACTCTGTTGAGCTTATGAATCCAGTGGCCAATCAGTGGCATTGCGATAACAATCATGAACTGCTTCAGTGATGGGGAATGTTCTTTGCTCGCTTTCTGTTTTTGATTTAATCCAAGTTGAATAGCAGTTTTGTTTTTCATACTACTAAAATAATCACACTTCACATTGGTTTTCTAATTTACTATTTCATAAACGGTTTTTAGCTTGTTTTGTCTGAGTAGCCAGAATATGTGCCGTTTCCCCACACAACATTTTTTTATTTTTTTTTATTTTTTTTTATTTATTTATTTATTTTTTTATGTATTCCATTACGATTCTAAATAACTGGTTAAATAAGTATTTGACATAAAAGACAATACAAATACATTTAATAAGCTAATTATTAAAATTGCCCTTACAAAGGTAAAATGCTCCTTGAATTCAATTCCAGCCTTTTCCAGGGGGCAAATATTGCCCCTTACTAGAAAAAAATAATTTCTGACCCTGTTTGTCACTGCCAGAACATACAACACACATTAATCATGTTTACAATGGGTTTTCAAACCATTTACACATACTCTCATCGACCCAAAAAGCAATCGCTTTTACAGGACGAGTGCAGTATATTGAGGAACATACTGCATAACAGAATCATCAAAGGATTCAAATTGTGAGCTCCTATTAGCGCAGTCATCCAGCTCAAACTCCCCAGTGCCTCATCAGACACTCGCTAGCGGCCATTTCAATAAACCTCAACATATATTATTAAAATAATTTTTCAGCAATAAGACTCTAAGATGCTAAAAACCACCAACAGCTTTGAGGTCTAGAGAATGCAGCATCTGAAACTGACGTTCTGACCTTTCGCATCCCTTCTGCAGAATCTCACATAGGTGGCCTGTAATAACAGCATAGCCAGACATCACACATCACTGTTATCGAGTCCAAACGCTCTAATAGATTCCAAAAGCAAACAATAAAGGGTGCTAATATACACTCACTGTGTGCTGTAGTATTACTGAAAAATAATGACTCTAACCTTTATCTCCATACCAAAATCTCAGCTGGTCAGACAGTGATTCATCTTTTCTAAATTGTTAAAATATTGGTGTTCGGGACGTCGTGAGCCTATAGTGTACCATGAGATTTTAAAACCTTAGCTTAAATTTGTGCTATGAAAGAAAAATTTACAAAAACAGCTGTTGGGAATTGAGCTGTTTTTAATGAATAACTGCATAACATTTCTCTTTTTGCATGTTAAAACAAGAAATTAATCTTATTCATTAATAATGTGGATTATACACACATAAGAACTTTTCACAAAAAATCTGCCTAATTCACAAAACATGCATATGCATTTGAATTTGCTCCTAACCTCATTCTAATTTTAATGAATTTGGACTGTTATAAATGAGTGACCACATACCCGAAGTTAGTAATTTGCATAAAACTCATCCAAACCATCAGCATATAATTTCCTTTACAGCCTTTCATCACTCTCAGCAAACATATGACACTCTCACATGTGCAGCAAGATCCTTGAGCACGTATAAAATTGAAGCTTAACATGATTATTAGGACACCCCAAGGATGTGATTTTTGTGTACCTGTGGTTTCAGTTGATGCATTGTTATGAATACATTTTAGAATGTAAGTTTTTTGATGAAGAATGATTTGTTCAACACAGGCTCATTGAAAAAAAAAAAAAAAAAAAAAAAAAAATTTTTTGCAAAACTCCAACCACGTACCAATACATGCAAATCACCACAGTTTCCAGCTGAAATGAACACTAGAGACAGCAACAACTTTTATGCCATTTCACACAAAATTATGATTACAGGGGCATATTATCAATTAATAAATAACTTTGTTTTGTGGGGTTCCTTGCAATATTATGACATCAAAACACTTTTACAGTAGTGCATGATTTGTAAACTAATACATTTTGACATTTCCATCACATAAGCAGCTCCATATGTGTGTCTTTTCTGATGCAGTAAACCTGCTCAGTAACTCACCTGATACAGCAGTGCACTCGTGATGTGAAGCGCTCGAGTGTGAGTCCCGTGAAACACTAATCACAATAAAAGAGCTCAAGGACTTGTAAAAGCAATTAAAATGGCACTGTTGCTTCAGTAAATGTGTTTTTACCTCATGTTTGCTGTAGTTAACACTATCGGGAATGTTTACGGTATACAAATACGATAGAGCGTTAACATTTTAGTGCCGCTCACTGGACATTTTACTTTCGAACTGCCATGATATATACAACAACCAACGTTATAAAAACATTTCCAGATTCACATTCATCTGTTTTAATTAAAATTGAACACTTTTAGTGCCACTCACTGGACATTTCACATTGAAAGCATTATGTTGTGAACATAATACATATTATCATTTTGCAGAAAAGTTGCCACATGGAGGTTTTTCCAATGAGCCTGAATTGGATTTGTTTGTGAAAACGTAGGTACATAGATTTCACACACAAATTTGTGTGTACACATGGTTAGTGAATGAGAACCAATATTCCAGATTATATAGCAGTAGATTAGGGTTGTAACAATAGCAAATCAATAGCAGCTATAAAAGCAAGCTGTGAAAGCACAGATGTAAAGAACCTAAAACCACAAACACAAAACTATTTCAGCCACACAAGGGGTTTCCATGTTTGATATAGTTTTACATTTCTGTAATTGTAGAACATTAAATGAACCCATTTAATTTAAAGTGTAGTGTTCTTCATACTATTGAGTTCTGTGACTGTCTCTCTGTAGCGCATTATACAGAATCAATAAAAGCAGTTTATCAAACCGTCAATCACTCACACTGCCACTCAAACACTCAATACATCAGCACCTGCTAAAAGAGCATATGTGTTCAGCTCTCCGAACATCTGCTGTTCCTGTAGGAAATCTGACTGGAATGGATTATAGGCGTTGTCAGGAAAAGGATGCATTGAAGGAGCTCCATTTCTCTCCTCTCTCTCTCTCTCTCCAGTATCTGTTCTAATCTTGCTATCTACATTAGGGTGTCATTTTCTTTCAGTATTTATACTGCTTTAATCAGGTGCCTAAATGATTCCCATATTTGTGTTTTATCTGTGTCTCAGTGAACTCAACACTTCTAACGTCCATAAAATGTGACATATTTCTATGAAAATGAAACTGTATATTCAACAAAAGCAAAATGTTGCCAATTCCTTCGTGAATTAATTGGATCATAAAAATAATCTGATTTTACAAACACTTTTTTTTTTCTTTAGATTAAACTGTACCGGTGCATTGTTCACAATAAATATGTATTAAATATAGCTGCAAGCAGCAATTCGGGGCCAAGCCCCAGAAGGGGCAGTAGCGCAATACGGAGCAGGAAGAGCAAAAACAGCAGAAATTGAATGTACATGCAAAACAGTTGGTTCAGAAGGACAGGTGGAAATGAAATGAAAATCAATAGAAGTTCAGAGAATGAACACGGAATGAACTAAAAACACTTGTATCTCATTGAAGAGGAATAAAGATAAGTACAATGCTTATTTGGATAAAAAAGGTATCAAAATGACTCATTACACCTAATTGTATAAAGGCACCCCACATGGGATTCGAACCCACAACCTCCGGGTCCAACGTCCATTTTCCATCTCATTGCACCACTGTGCAGGTGAATGGTGGCACACCTGCCGAAGTTCATTAGTTAATGTGAAAATGAACTAAAAAAGAAGAATTTTTATAAAACTGCACTGAATGTTATATTTAATAACTACTTTAGATCATTCTGCAGCTCATCATGTTGTAGCGCAATACAGAGCAGGAAGAGGAAAATCAGCAGAAAATGAACAAACATGAAACAGCTGGTTCAGAATTACGGGTGAAAATGAACTCAGAATGTACGTAAGCTTAGATGAAAATGAACACAGCATGAAACAAAAAGCATTTATTTCTAATCCAAGAGGCAGTAAAGGAATCAAAACACACTATTTCATAAAACCACTCCACCTGGGATTCGAACCCACTATCTTTGGGTACAGGGTTCTTCAGATAACTGGCTTTACACATTGAGCTACTTGAGGATGCACATTCAACAGGCTGTAGAAGAGAACTTTTAGTGTAACAAAGAATTCACAAAAAAAGCATTATTTAGCATGCTAACCATATTAGCATGCTAAGCTAACTTAATGCTAATGAAGCTCATGGTTAACTTGATAGCTGAAGAGCCACATTAAAGAGAATGACAACTGGTTAGCATGCTAAGCAATTAGCATGCTAAGCTAACTAGCATAAGACAACAAACACAAGCAAGGTCACATTCAGAGATGAATATCTCGGGAATGGTAGCGAATATCAAAAATCCGTTCAGTCATTTCTATGCGGCTCGGTCCAAAGATCATCTGAGCTGATTTTGGACAAAATTGACCAAAATTTGTGGGAGGAGTAGCGAAAAAACTGTTTTTGATTTACTTCAATATGGCAGACAGGTACATTTAAGGAAAATGACAAATGACACATTGTCGGAATCGGCATAAGCCAGGGAATAAAATGACATAAAGCAGACAAATTTTGGATAATGTTTTCAAAAGTTATAAGCAATTTTGCAAAAATCATTATATCTGTGGAACACTAGGTGGCGCTGTGCTGAAACTTCTCATGTACCTTCAGGACCCTCTGATGGTCATATGTACCAATTTTTGTGATGATATGTCAAATTGTTCAAAAGTTATTGCAATTTATGACAAAATTCAAAATGGCGGACACGTGGTTCATCCGATGTTGACAAATTCGATATCCTCGGATTTGGCATGGCACAGGGAATCCATAGACACCAAGATCTTGATTTTCTAACAAAGTGTTCAAAAGTTATTGGCCAAAATAGCCATTTTTCAGATCTCATGACCTGTAGGTGGCGCTGTTCCCAAATTCGGCATGGAACCTTAGATCATGGTCTTGATCAAGGGTACCTATTTTTGTTTTGATTGCTCAAAGTTTGGCTGAGATACAGCCTCTATAGCAATTTTGGGTCAACCTTGTTAACTTTGTGACATCATAACTTTTGAACAAAGATGAATAAAAAAAATCTGTTCAGTCATTTCTGTGCGGCTCAGACCAAAGATCACCTGATCAAAGTCTGGACAAAATTGGACAAATTTTGAAGGAGGAGTAGCGAAAAAACGGAATACTGTACTTTTCAAAATGGCCGCTACTGTAATGGGCGGAGACTTAATGTAAGAATTTGAATAGAATCAGCATGAAGAGACGAATCAGATGTACTAAATTGTATTTTTCTAGAGCAAATGGTTCAAAAGTTATAACCTTTAGAATGTTGAATTTTTGAACTGGTGGTGGCGCTATAGAGTTGGTCCTAGAGACTCCAAAATTGGTCAGATTTCTAGACATGACCATCACTACAAGTGTGCCAAATTTCATCATTTTCTCATGTTCCATTGATAGGGCTGCCATAGACTCCCATTCTTAAGAATAATAATAAAAGGGAAAACGTACAATTACAATAGGGGCTACAGCCCCTTCGGGGCTTGGCCCCTAATAAGAGTCATTTAACTCTCACAGTGAACATGTTCACGGCCCTCTGGCTGAATAAAGAAATGCATAGGAGATCCCCCACATAGAGGCACTAAACAGTGCAGTCATAAACGGTTTCAACACTTCCAGCAGTCCAAAGCAGTAAAAGCTCTGAAACACAACCTCAATTATTAGGTCAACTATAAAAACTTCACTCTCAAACATTTTGCTTTTTATTGCATACTTCACATACCCTTTACGAGCTGAGATTTCAAATTAGGACATTGTGATGGGACAGCACTGATAGCAGTTTAACGCTGTCATCACTGTCACTCTAGAAAAAGTCAAATTCGATCATTGTCATTGTTCTCCCCTTATTATTCTCCATTCATACTACGGGGCTGTTGAATGCTTGAATCTGATTGGTTGATGAATATTCTAATGTATGCAATAATTTTCAGGGAAATGCATGGCTAAAGTAGCTCCAGGCAAGTCTTGACCACATTACATGTTCATATCACTTCACCAATTGATTTCAGTTATTTTAAAGGTCCTTACAGCCTACAACCACAAAAGAACCAAAACCCACAATGACACTGACCAAGCAGATAAATATAGTAAACAATATGATAAAACAACCAATTATTTCCATGTTTTTTGCCACAAAATTCTGTTTTATTATGTACAGAAATCTCATACTCTCATTCTCCCACTCTTTCTCCCACTCAAACGCACACACGTACAGTACAGTACATTATCAGCACTGCTCCGACGATATTATCAGTAAAATAGTTTAGCAATTCAAAAGCATCATGACATTTCTCACTAGCGGGATAATAACAGTGCTGTCCTCAAAGCAAAAAGATTTACATAATCCATGTGACACCACTATTCAATGTGCCAGACCACCCGACTGGAAAAGGTCTCTACACCAGATGCACAAAACAACATTAAAAATACTAGCCTGTCATTGACCTTCCTGGTGACTCAATTAGTAAAGCTGTAATCAATTAACAATGTTTAAAATCAAATCAAATTAGTGAAGGAAAATGTACAGTTAGCTGGTCATTATTGCAAAAATAAACCCGGTGGACGTCACAGGGCGAACCGGTTATGTACATTCTCTCATATAAACTGCCGGTTCTCTCTTCTGTCCTTGTGGAGAGATACTGAAACGGAGACCGCTGATTCACTAGCAGTCTGGCATGCCGGTCTCTTTCTCATGCACATATTTAGACATGTAGAGCAATGTAGTGCAACATTATTACATTTCTCTGACCCCGCTATCCAGCTCCGTTTAAGACCTGCATATTTTTAAGGCTGAATTTGAATGGCCCAGAACCTCCTTTCAGGTGTTGGAAATGCACTGAAGTTTGGGAATTGGGACTTTGGTGGAAAAAAACAATATGTAGAGTTTGATATTAACTATGTTGCATGTGATATGACAGACTTACCTTAAAGAAGGTCATTGTAGCACCATCCTCCACCACTCCATACTCAATCTTGGTCTGCTTGGCCAGGTCATCAGCCGAGTCAATTGGAGATTCCATTCTCTCCACGGTGAGGAAGGCGGCTAGGTTGGCCGTATAGGAGGAGATGATGATTAGGGTAAAAAACCACCAGATTCCTCCTACTATCCTGGTGGAAAGGGCTTTGGGCATGAGCTCAGATCCTAGTGGAGAGGAGCAGAGATAGTAGTCAGGGTAAAGTAGTGGTTTCAATGTGAGGACCAGCACCAGATGCACAGATCTAACCTAGTCCGGACACAAGAGCGAGTTGCAAGGCTGGGATGATATATCCATGCTAACTAAATACGCCAAAGTCAACCACTGTGAAGGTGGGAATTCATTTATGTTTCATGAGAATTTATGTGGCCAAATTTAATTAGATTGCAGACTCTCATTTTTGTATTAAAGCATAAAGGGCTCATAATTTGCTTTTGTCTTTGAATCGCCCTACACTCTTCAATCCATTTGGCTTGTGGGTAAAAGCCAAAATGAAGAGCCATTTTATGCCACAACCTAAGTATAATTTTCTGTTATCCCTTAATCAAGTTGTCACCATGGTCATGTTTGGGGAAATTAATTAAAAAGTAGGGGCAATAACTAGTTGTACTTGGAGATGTCAGAGGACTAGAGCACAGGGAAATAACTTGCACATCTTCTCAAGTTCTATGAGTCATTGTAAGCTTTGATCTGACATACTGAGTCCATGGCAAAACACAATGGACTGTCAAAAAGATTAGCCGTTACATGAATTACAATTGAACTGCAAATGTGAGTTTAAATCAGACCTCAACAGACTGGTAATGCTCTAGTGACCTGTCAATCAGGTCCAGAGTTTGGATATATAACTCTAGCTACCAGACAATCTGAACAGCCATTGAAACAGGAAGGAAAAATCACTTTTCCCTTACCTACACTAGCAGTTCATTTGTTAAAGGTGAGGTGTGTATTTTTTTCCAATGCTGAAGGACATTCTCCTATCCCATTCACAGAGACAACTATATCCAAACCATTCATCGACCATAGGCTGACTTTCTAAGTGCAAACACTGTGGCACTACGACATGTGGCTCAAAAAATGGCTTGAGTTTTGGACAGGAATACCTGTTTATCCAAGCAAGAGGTTAGGCGCAGGTTGGAAGGAGAGTCTGAGAAACTAGAGGTGCATATATTACACACTTCACCTTTAAACATGACTTAGCAAAATCAATAGCGGAAAAGGTGCCTTGGCGCCCACAACCACTTTTTTAAAAAAAGCAAATATACAGTCGTGTCAAAACAGCGTAAAAATATTAACCGAAAACCATCCCAAGAAGAAATAAATGTTGTCATTTTTAAAGTATCACCATGCTGGACCATTAGGTCAGGGTGACCTTATATAACCTGGTTGGGGCTGACTGTCATGTACCCAAGGTAACGTCATGACCAAGCACGCCATCCCACAGTTTTCTCGGGGCTGACAAGCCATGGGCAGGGGAGCCTCTCTACAGTGTAGTGTTACTCACTCATCAATAGACATGCATACAGTCATCATACACAAACCCTGCTCATTTTGCCCTCAGCCTAATGCCACATCTTCTCTTCCAAACTCACAGAGGAACCTGAACAAAAGACAGACCCAATGACACCCTAAAATGATGTTTTTATTGGGTGATGCCTTCAGAAAATTAGTTTAGAACAGAAAATAATACCTCAATTTTCACAATGATCCAAGCACATTAGCTAACGTTTAATGACCTTTGCTTACTGAGGATTCCTTGTTCATAGGAAACAATTCTTCTCAGTGCCAATCACATGTGGGGTTCAGTAGGTTACCTGCTCTTGGTGCAAGATGTGCATTGATGAACCCACACTTTTAGTCAACCATCTTAGGGCAGTGGTTGAGATCACTTGTCCTTCTAGTTCAGAGGTCATCAACCTTAACCCTAACCCTAGCTCTGCTCCTGGAGGCTCACTGTCCTGCGGAGTTTAGGTCCAACCCTAATCAAGCGCACCTGCAGCAAATAAAGCTCTTCAGGATTGCTTGAAAACAAACAGTTGTTGAAGCAGTTTGGAAATAAACTTTACAGGACAGTGGGTCTCCGGGAGCAGGGGTGAAGACTTTTGCTCTAGTTGGAGGCTGACTGCACATGGCCCTGCAAATCTTTTAGTTTTCTTTATTATAAAAATTAACCAGACAGATTGCTCCACCAACTAGAACAGCTATGCAACTATTCATAATATCTGCAATGTTTTTAAACTTCTGACATCCTGTGTCAAGACAAATATCCATGCTGTCTACATTGCAAACAGCTGGTCGCTGGTTTCAGCCAGTCCTCAAGTGTTCTCTTTAACAATGTAGATTTCACAAAGACTCACAATGCAAATGTTACATTGCAATCCAATAATGGATGTAAATCATTCCATTTGATGGATGCAGTGCGGATTCAAACATTACCCATGCTACTTTGCAAACAAGGGCCTGGTGTCTCTCATTTCTCAACCAAATCTTATTTTGCTGATTTTTTCTGATGCAACACAATGGCATGCAGGTTACATGTGATGTTATCCTTCATTCATCATAGGCCTTTCTCAATCGCAAACATCCGCATCCAGCATTTGAGAAGATGTGGCATCAGGATTTGTTAGGATTATGGTTAGAAGTCAAGAACACACATGGCAGTCTAAGACACAGGACATGACCAAGAATTTGTCTTTGTGTCATTTTTCGCACATGAAATTGGACTTACCTGCTCATAACCCTGATGAGCAAAGAGAAAAGTGGTTATGGGAAACTTCAGCATGCAACTAATGAACCTCTGATCCTCTACCCCAGTGGTTCCCAAACTAGGGTACGCAAACCCCTAACGGTTCGTGAGGTGACAGAGGGGGCACGTGAACAAAATGCTGAGTTTTGCTGTTCATATAATTCTACCCCAACTTAAAACAACATTAAAACTGTGCATGTATTTCTAACAGGCAAAATGTCATCTCTAGTGTAAAAACAGCAAAATGGTAGTGCCGTAAATGGACAAATACATGACAATCAAATTACTTCATCATTTGCGGTCAAAACTGACTGCATCCACACAAGCAGCGTACACATGAGAGGGTGCAGAGTATGCTGCCTTCACACTACATTACTGTCTTACAATGTACCTTTAAAGGTGGGGTTTTAGCACTTACTAGAATAAAAACCAAATATAGACACAGACTGAGCACATAGATCGATTTAAGACTCAAACTCTCTTCTATACAGAAACATACTCTGTGTGACTTATTGTTTTTAATGTTGATAATATATTATACGAGCATGAATGCAATTTTCCCAAATATCCACATGATTGCAAATGTGACACTGATTTTACACAACAGTTCAACAAACTAAAAGGTAATATTTAGTGATGTAGTCTACATTTTAAACAAAGTACTGTCAATATTGTTGTTCTATTTGCAATGAAATAATAGTTCCAAAGAAAGCCACAGCAGAATTGTTGTGCGTCTCCAAGCAACACACAGTGGTCTTTCGCTAGTGAACGAATCTGCGCTTTAAGAAGTGGACATCCAACTCGGCCCACATCCAAGTGTGATGGATGTGTCCTAACCCTAACCCTTTATGGAAAAGGTGTGACTGCAGGGGGTAAATGCCTGAGGGGGTACGACACTCTACAAAGTTTGGGAACCACTGCTCTACCGAACACCCACCAATAAACTCTTTCAAGTCCCACACAGCCCCATTCATACCATTGGCCAGCAACCAATTTGCTTCTAGAACTACATGCACAGAGGCACCCATGCATCGTAGTGGGCCTGACAAGAGCAAGTTGGAACCCCCAGCAAAAGAGTGGGATGTGTGCTATGAGGGGCAGGCAGAGGCGTCTACCTTGCTGCATGAGAGCTCCAACTCCGAACCAGAAACTATTTAGCAGGGTGAAATTGTTTTCCACCACGTCCGAGTCAGGGTTGCACGGGTGGGGGTTATACCATTCGTAGGGGCTAAACCTGTGATGAGCGACACAGAACACAGACACATTTTAGTCCAAGTGATATGGCACATAGAAGGAACATGAAGGAAAGGCAGTCAACCTATAGAGACACAAGGAGAAAGAGACAGGTTAGCATAATCATCAGTTCATTAGATATCAACATTCAGGACAAAATACAAATTCTCTTGAAGAATCTACACTGTAAAAATATATTTTCATGATTTGTTATCACAACAACTTTTTCTTTTGTCAAATCAACTAAGATAATTAAAGTGGTTCAGATAACATATCTCGAGTTTCTGTTGATTAAACCAATTGCCTTCATTGTATTAACTTTTTTTTTTTTTTTAAATTTCAATGAACTCAAAATTTTAAGGCAATCAGGTAACTTTCTTAAGTTAAACCAACCATTCTTTTTTTTTTTTTTTTTTTACAGTGTATTACCGTCTGTCTTCTGAAATGGTTTAAACTTTTTTTTTTTTTTTTTTTTTTCCCCTCTGTAACAACTAAATAAGTTAGGCTTGTGATAGTTAGATGTTGGTTAGAGCTGTTTATGTTTATTCCAATCACCCTTTTTTTTAATTCCAAGAAAACTCAAAAAACATATTTATATCAAAGGCAAGCTTAATTATCAATGCATATGAGCAACCCAGGTTAAAATTAAATGTATATCCCAGGTTAAATACAAATGAAGTCCTACAAAACAAACAAAAACAATTAGTTGACAGATATGCACCTACACACGTGTGAAAACACACTCATTTACGATATTAAACTTTGCTATGTGTTGGATTTTACTATTAACATTAAAGTTTAAGAATGTGTTTTTTAGATATTTAAGTGATTTGCAATAAAAAATGTGTATTTGTATTTTTTTTCTTTAATGCATTTTTAATATTTTCTGCTTTACAATCCTGCAAATTAATAAAGATCATTGTACTGACAGCAGTTTACTTGTTTTCAAACTGTGTCAAATCACACGTTAAGTGCAAACGCTGAACAAAATAGTGTAATATTTTTCTCACACTTTATGGACTTAAACATATTCCAAAGCTGCTGAGACTGAGCCGTTGGATTCTTTCTAAAAAATGTCATGTTTTATATAATTTATACATGACTTTATCTTATTGGTTTACATTGTTTTGTGTTTACGTTTATGCATTTGTATAAATCACTGTACCTCATATCCTGGCATAAAAAAAGCAGGTTACACTTTATTTTAAGGTGACATAGTTACATTGTAATTACTTAAATAAGTACTGAGGAACATTAACTAACTACATGTACTTACTATAGAGTTACAGTTAAGGTTTGGTTTGTAATTATGCATAGTGTTATTACTATAGTAAGTGCATGTAGTAACATGTAACTACGTCACCTTAAAATAAAGTGTTAACAAAAATCATCTGGGTTCAATCATTTGTTTGGACATATGCACATACATTTAACCTTAAAGATACAGGATGACAGACCAGCTGAAGGTCAGTTTGCAATCTGAGATCTGGAAGACTGACATATTGTATGGGAGTGTATCTGGCCTTCATTTATCCTGACGAACAGTTGGTACTGCTGTGAACAGACCTTTAGGATGTGCTCCGTCTCACATTCAGTGTGAGCAGAACTTAATGGGCAATGTCTCAGGCACTTTGAGTGAATTCTGTTCAGAAGTCAGAATAATTTTTGTGGTAATTTGCAGTCACAGATGCTGTCCAAATAACTTAACTTGTAGCTAACCCTGAATATTCATTTAAAAATGATTCACTAATTCAGATGCCCAATGCAGAAGATCTAGTCCATCCCATCATCTCCACATCCCGATGCCTCGTTCTGTGCTATCTCTCTCCTGCATTGAGACTTCTCATTTACTCCAGCTAAATATAAGTGGCATTACATTAGTAAAGGTTGATTGGGCGACAATTAGGCATTGTGACCCAATTCAGTTTGTGCTGAAGTGGTGGGATAAAAAAGCATCTACAGGCTTTTCAAGAGTTAGGCAATCAGATACCAAGGAGATTATTTGTCTCAGCTATTTTTTAATTCTCCGTTCAGAACTCTGAAATGGAAACAGAAATTACTGACTTTCAGAGACTAATAGTAGCGCGCACAACACATTCTGCATCTATGAGACTATGAGCAAGATTCATCAAGTGCTGGAGCAATCTGAAAATGATTGCTGTGCTCTTTAAATAGCTCAACGTCTGTATCAAACTAATAAAAAAACAGTCAACAAAACATTCTCATATAAGTTCTTCTCCAAAACCTGCAGATCAGAACTTACTTGTAAATATTGCATACAGTACGTATGCATTCAAGTTCTTATGAGATGAGGTTAAGATGCTACCTTAGAAGGTAACTGCCTATGTAGGCTGTAGACTCACTAGAACAGAGACATGATTTAGTTGATCTAGTCGTTCGTTCACTATTTGTGATGCAAGTCTGAGTACATACAGACCATAATCTTGCAAAGACTGCTGCCCCAGACCTCTCACGCAAAGGGTCTTTGTGCAAGTTCACACAATCATGTTGTGTAAAGCCAATTACTAACGGCAAATCTAACACGGATGGCTGTCATCGGCTGGAGCGTGCCAGCAGAGGAGAGAGGCGACGAACAGCCTCAGTCTGCGTGAGACGCGGCTTAACCTGCTGCTACGGGAAGCGTCAGTCGCCCGTTAGCTGTCAGTTTGATCCAATTATACTGACCTTCTGTTATCTCCGGTCATCTGCGCCGCAGAGGGAAAATTTTGAGCAAGGTCAACATGAAGAGATAAACGAAGGCTGAGGAAACACTGATGCCCCGGGAAAGAACAATGGCGGTGGTTTTTCAGAAAGTCGTTGTGCGCGGGACCGATCACGCACCTGATAACAGTCACGTCAGATCTGGGAGATTGACATATTTAAATAGCGTTGCTGTGCAGCTGCGTTTAGCATCGTGGGTTGAGGTCATGTTGTCTAGCTAACATGCAATTCAATAAGGATGCTACACAAGGATGCATTGCTAATCAATGCACTACCATAGATTTCAGAGACTGGCTGCTTGTTCAGCATAGTCTTACTGGATTTTCGGTCTTAGGAGAGGTCTGTAACATCCTATAGTATTCCAGTGCCAAGCATGACCTCTTTTGAATTTTCAAAAATAACAGGATGCTGAAGATACTCATGGATTTTCAGAATTTTAACTGAAATATCTTGAAATATTACTAATGATATAAAAGTTATTTTTACACGAACACAAATTTGGATCAAATATGGATTAAAAAAACAAACAAAAAAAAAACGATCAGGTTCGCCCATATTGCCCAATTTTGGGTTTAAACAACCATTTTTAGAGCATGTGAACCAGGACCTGAAGGTGGACTTTTTTCAATTATACTAAAAGGCCTTTTACTTGCTAAAAAATATAAACTATCAATCAGACGACAGCAGGCGTGTAGTAATTTAGGTGTTAATTTAGGGCCTTAGAAATGTGCGTATCAAATGTGCATTTGTTGTTATTAAACAAAAGGTTTATGCTTAGAAAAAGAAAGAAAAAAAGGCAATAGGTAAGAAAATATATGTATTCTAATATTAAAATATATTTGTTTTATAATCTTATACAGCTTCTCAGGTACATGCATCTTAAATATTTGTACTGTAAAACAAGAGAAAAATACATTTTCAGTGCCTTCTTTCCATCCTCTTCCCTCCCAGACTCAGAGTTAATTATCTAGTCAGCCCCACACAGCAGTCTGTTAAATCATCCTAAGTGCAGCCCATTTAGAAGCATATTCCACCTGGAAATGAGCGGGATCTGATAAGCACTTGCCCAGACTGGTGAAGGCATTACTCATCCTGTGAGGAGCACATATCCTTCCTTTTGCATGCTTTGGATTTCTCACTGCAGTAAGGACAATGGTTCATTAGTGATGTTTACTAAGACACGCATTACTTCAAATATTGGGCATATTTTGTCTAGGGATTTCTTCTAAAATCTCAGCCTTTGGAATTAAACTCTGTTGCGTAATCCTGCAGATATGAGCAATACGTGAAATCATTCTGCTTGTTAAGGATATGTTCTAAATGATTTGATTTATAATTTTTGCCTGGCAGACAATAATACAAATAAAAAATCTACATTTCCAAGATCACTGACATTACAGGAGGGACCTGAGCCATTTGTTTGTATAAACACGAAAATACAATATGGACATACTGACAGCATCTGAAATGTATCTCAAATATCTTTGAATCCTTCTTGGTTCATTGAGTACTGAATTAATGGATTTAATAAATTGATTTTGTTGTATTTAACAAATTACATTATTTAAATACGATCAATGTAATCATATTTAACATATTTGCCAAGTTTGACATTATAAGTTTCATTCTGTTTTGTGATTTCTGCTTTTTAGTACATTTAATCCTCATTTCTTTTTCATAAACAATATGTATGTAATAGTTACCATTGGGTAACACTTTACTTAAAGCCTTTATATATAATGCAATTATCTTTAATGCATAAATTATGCATTGTATGATCTCATGAATAATTGTAACCACAGTTATAATACTTATCTATTCATTGTTACACCTTTAGAAAGTAAAATGCATTAAAACACATGACAAACAACCAATTTCAGCTGTAACAAGGAATCTGCAAATAATATTATGTATTTTAACTTTGGTTATAATTATTTATATATTAAAAAAAAATCACAATCCATGATGGATAAGATCAGGTCCAGAACAAATTCTCTTGCATTTGTTTCCCTCAGCAGATTATAGAATTAAAATTGGTTGAAAACTTTAATCTATAAATAAAATATAATACATATCTGCAAGATATATTGCTCCTACTGTATATATTATGGAATAGTGAGATAAACTTGCCTTTGATAAGAATATGTTTTCACATCACATGTACCACATTCATTGTCAGATAAACTAAAAAATGATTTATTTGAAGCATTAGAATCAGATGCAGCATTTAAACAAATGAGTATTGCATCAGCTATGTTTTATGGCAATAGATGAGAATCAGCATGATAAGTATGTCTAACTCTTTTTAGAGATGCACCCATACCACTTTTTCCAGAACGAGTCAGATACTGACACTTTCATTTTTGGTACCTGCTGATATAGAGTGCCAATACCTGTATATTCACTGCATTTGTAACTTTAAAATAAATAAATAAATCATTTTAAAAGATTAATTTATGAAAAATGAATAAAAGGATATAAATCAAATTAGTTGGCTTCACTCATTTAGCAAATAGATATTTCCTTCAGTTATTTTCACGCCTAATTATGCCTGTTAATATGTATTGTATTGCTTCTGTTAGTTTCACTGTTCACTCTATTGCTATATCATATTTTAACTTTCATTTAATAGCACAGTGAATATTTAGAGCTGCTAAAGAAGGGCTCAATGATAAGGATTTTTTTTTTCCTTTTCTTTTTTTCTATTGGTCAGGTTGGGTCAGTGGTTCAAATGAGATACCAGTGAAACATCACAATTTTCAGGTACAGAAACTGAATCAAAAAATAAAATAACGCTGCGTAGTTTTCACTATGCATAAATTAAACATGGATTGATCATTCAGTCCAGAGCAGTGGACTTGGCTTTTGCTGTTAGATGAACATTAAGAGCAAAGACAGCAGCAGGTTTATTAGGCTGCTGTCACTTTAAGAGCTGCACATATCCAACATACCATAACAAACGTGTTTTCTTTCTCAACTGTTTACATTCACTTAAGACATCATCAACTGTGTTTCTTCTCGCCGATACAGGCGATATGGGCATTGTGACATAATTCTGTGTGAATTTGTCCGTTCAGGCGCAAGAAGACGTGAAAGAGAACTCAATTTAATAGGCTTTCTGAGCGCACGCTTCACATGTTTGCGAGTTTTTTTTTTCTCTCACAATTATGAGAAAACAAGTCAGAATTGTGAAATAAAAAGTTGTAATTATATTGTTTTATTTCAGATATATCTGTGCCGTTGTGCATTCAATCTACTCAGCGTTTTGCTATATGTGAATATTTAATATTCTGTTAATACATTTGCTTGGATCCTTCTCTGATATCTCCATTATGCTCACTGTTTGCTCTGTTGACAGTTGTCTCGACACAAACACTTTACACATGGTGTGTAGTATTGGTTGTTGGTATTGAAGCATTTTAATCAGTGCCGGTATCGCATCCCTAACTCTTTTATAATTCAGTCCTCCTCAGCTGCTTCTCGTTTCTGCGAAAGCAGGTGATGAAGAAACTTTGTAAGGAAAGAAAGACAACAGGAACAAAAACAACTGCTGATATGCATTACAGATTCTGAGAGGAGGATACATATTTGACTTTCATACTGTGCCCAGAAGGAAGGTTTCTAAATACTGCATGGTGAGAATAAGCCTTAGGAAACCCTCCACCAGTCCCCATTATGTCACCCTGTGATCTCTTTCTCTCTCGCTCTGTCTTTCTCTCTCACACGCAGACATGTTTGCTGCATATACCGGCTTTAAAGGGCACACACAAAAGCAGTCGCACATGCACACATAAAGAAATGTGTACAAAGAGACAAACACATAAACACAGTAATACGATCTTGTGTTAGGTCTTCTCTGCTGTGTGTTTCTGTGAAAACATGCCGTTGATTTGTGTGCTTGTTATTTGTGCTCTAGTTGGGAAATGGAAAGGTGAACACTTACCCAGCGTTAACATTAGTGCAGTTATAAGGTGAAAGGTGCATATTCTGAACCAACTTAGATGGCAGTTGTAGCTTGTTATAAACTTGTGTGATCATATTGCCAGTAACATTTATAAAGCACAAGTGCATTAACCATAAAACTCTCGGGTAAGACCAGCTGAATGCAGTCCACCCAAGAGTTTTAGGGTTAAAATAAGGCCTTTTCTGTGGATTTATCCCCACCGTGCTTCAAATGAGGACCAATGGAAAGACCCAATGCAAATGAAAATGGTTTTGTATGATTAAAAAACTGATCTCAGTCATTTATTCTAAGAATGCACTGCAGTACAGCATCTTAAGGACAGTTCTGGGTCTAATATAAGTACATAAGCTGTCGATTACCCTAGAACATCATTTCGACTCATACCTCAGTTTCAAAAAGTACATACAAAATGTCAAATATAATGCATTTCTAATGGAAGCCCTAAAAGTGTAGTGAAAGAAGAGGCCAGTTGCATTTTGTAATTATGGGATGGATGGGTAGTAGTTTAATTTCTGATATTTTAATCATCAACCAGTACCTCTTTTGGGACAGAGACTTAAAAAATTGACATGTGAGTCCCACTCCTGACAAGAAGATCCTTCTTTTTTTTTTTTTTTTGTGGCAGTATTTATGTAAGGCAAAGGCTTTTACATTTACTCCACCCACCAATGTCTGGTTGGGCCACACATGATTAAAAAGACACCCACCACTCAACATCTGCAGTGCCGTTGGCCGTAAGGAGTATGGTGCGTGGAAGTCGCTTTTGACGTCATCGACCCGAGTTCAAATCTGCCTTTCGTCAAACTTACTCTTCTTCCGTTTCCCATCACATATCAGATCGGAAAGGCATTTATTTTCAATAAAAATGAAGAACATTTTTGAAAAGCGGAAATAAAGTGCCTAACGCGTGTTTAATAATAAAGTATTTATTGGGCAGGGTCAGGGGTAAGTGTAGGAATATATCCATTTAATCATTTTAATAAATATAATCATGAACACTCTATGTTATTATTGCATCCTGCAGCAATACTGAGGTGCAAATAGTATCTGGCACTATTTATAAGTATAAATAGCATCTAACAACTATTGTATTTGCACTTATTGCTACTGCTACTTTTATATACTGCTGCCTTTATGTGTAGCCTTTATAAAAATTCTCATGAAAGGGTCATGCAATTAATCTTTTCATGTCACCATTGCTTATGGTTTTTATAAGTCTGCAAAATTTAAAAAGATGTGCTTTCGTGGATTTAGAAATTAAAATGCAAGACTGTTAAAGTCAGCATGCAATGAAAATTCACCGTTTTCACATCTGTTTTCTGAATGCATGTTATAGATCTTATTGTGAACAATTAATATGTGCATGTTTCATTTTTACTTTTTTGGTTTTGACATCATAATGTGTAATCAAAACGTCATAACTGGATGGCACCCTACATTTGTACAGCCTCCATAAAGCAAGAGATGTTTGCAGTTTTTGACTCGGATGCAGTAAATTTGGCATGTTACATCTGCGAATTTGGGAGCAATAAGAAAAAAAAAAACATGAACTGTCAGTTTTGAGATTGCCAAATGTGAAGCAGGATGTGGAAAAACCCAGTCAGAAAAGAAAGAATACAAACTAGACACAGTAGGGACAGCGAGGGATGGGGAGGGAGGGCTGCGTTTCACACCAGAAAATGCCTCAATCTCACTCACACACACGCTTGAACACTCCCGCATACCTGCTTTCTGTCTTTCACACACATACTGTATTGAAACTGTGTTTTCGCATCTTTGTGGTTTGTGCTATCGTGCTTTATCAGATGAGAGGCACATGCTGTAGCTCCTCGCCGTCAAGACAGGAATACCAAAGCAACCCTTAAAGTTCCTCTCTCGTGCATGTTTATGTTTCACTCTCTCAAATGAAAGCCTCAACTCCTATTCACACCATCATTTTTACAGCTGAATCTTATGACGTTTCATCATGTAAATATTGTGAGTGGCATTCAGAATTCTCAAAGAAATAGTTGACCCATTCCTTGTCATCATTTCCTCATGCTCATGTCGTTCCAACTCTGTCAAACTTCCATGGAAGATGAAAAGTGAATTTCTGAAGAATAACCGAAGCAGGAAATTCCAGTGAAAATGAATGGAGGAAGAGGCTGTCAAACCCTCAAAATGACAAAAAAAAACACCAGAACAGTATCTTAAAAGTATATTACAAATCCATTCCTTACACAAAGCTACTTTTATCATGTATTTTAGTCATTTTGAATCTTCACAGGACCTTTTGACTTTAACTTTGATAAAAAATGGAAAAGAGGTGAACAATTCACCTTACGCATTCCACGTAAAATTCACACAGATTTTGAACGATATAAGGGTGAGTTCTTAGGTGAACTATTCCTTCTAACGTTAAATCTAAAAGTGCACTGCTTTAGTTTGAGTCAATGAGATGAGGTCATGACGTGGGGTTATGTCTATATATGTGGCTGGTATGTTACCTGGCTATGACAAACAGCACACAACTGACACCCAAGTAAGCGAGCAGAATATACATCCAGATGTCGGGGGACAGGGGGTTGAGAAAGGAGAACACCCCCGGGTTGGTGCCGTTGGGCTTGCGGTACAGTATACTTATCCCCAGCGTCAGGAATGGTTTGGAAAAGTCGATGACCTTCTCCCGCACGTACGTGATGGCCAGGGGCGCCACTGCAAGATCAGCTTTCTGCCAACAAATAACGCACAGGGAAAAGAGTGATAGGCTGTAAATCAGGGCGAGCAGAAGCATTTAGAGGAAATCAAATTAAGAAAACAGGGCTTTTACACATCACACACTCTGCCCCACAGCGTTTAAGAGGAAATTTAAAGCCCTCTCGTGGACTCTCGCTCTCTCCCTTGATTTACCTGCTACTGTTTCAGCACTTACTAAAGCCTTTCATGATTTACTGGGTCTAAGGGACCGGAGGTGCGCTGAACCGAATCCACTCTCTCAGCTACCCAACTAGACTAAAAAATGAAAATAGCACTTATGAAAGAGGGAAAATGAAGGGGGTTAAAGGTTTCACACAGGTCTGCCACCGTTGGCTCACTGTCAGAAGCAGAAATAGCCTGTGTTTCTTAGACTGTAACTTTTAGACCACATATTCAATCTCAGAATTTAATATAGTTAACTATATTAAATTGAACAAATATACTTTATGTATTTAATCTCACTTTATTAACCAATGTCTTTGCTGCTGACCGTTAATGATCTAATTCAACCGTACTAATAAGCAAAAATTACTGTACAGGAGTAAATATGCATTTCATCAGCCTGAGGCTTATTCATTTCACTTTTGTTGCGAAAGGGCCTTAAAATTTGCCAAAAATTGAACTTTTTTGTTGTTATTAAAAAACAAACAAGTATGTAATGCATTACTTTTCATAAAAAGTAACTAAGTAACACAATTAGTTACTTTTTTTTTAGGGAGTAACGCACTATTGTAATGCATTACTTTTAAAAGTAACTTTCCCCAACATTGGTCATTGGTCACTTTTGTTTCTGTAAATACTGTATTGACCATCCACATCAATCTCATGGGAAAACATGACTTATGTTTTAACAAATTGCCGTTAAATTTGTACAATTAAATTTGTATGAAAACTTTTAGAAAAAAATTTAACATGAAGGTCTAACTCTAAACCTAACCATCAGTAAGCAGATAGTTCGAATTCGCCACCAATTTGCCCAAACGTAAAATTGTTATGGTTATGCATTATTTCAATAGTGCACTTCAGACAACTAACAATAAGTAAGTAGAATAAGTTGACATAGTTGCAAAATTTCTTATAGTGACTACATTGTCTGTTGGTGAGCATCAAAATAAAGTGTTAGCAGATATTAAGCAGACAGTCTAATACTCTAATGACTGCTAGTTGACATAGTTGAAAAGTTACTTATAGTTAGTAGAATGGACCATCAAAATAAAGTGTAATCCTAGTTATAAACTGCTGTGAGAGTATGTTGGACCATCTATTTATTTTCTTATCACACGTCATTTACAAGTTCCATAAAATGTTTTGAATAAATACTTATAATAAAATTGAAAACCCATAATTAATCATTGATGACTATACTGTGTATACAGATTAAGGAAACAACATGAAACACTCCAAACTACATCACTCCCATTATAAGCAACAAAACTACTTAAAGAGATACTATACTTACTTAAAGAGATGTGGCGTCTATATAGTCATTGCATGCAAATTATATTGGGGAGACAAATTGAGACAAATTGCAAATTGAGGTGGGAAAAAATCTGCAAGGCAAACATTTTAAGGCTTTTATAGGCACACTCCCAATGCAAATAATGTTGCAAAAGGTAGGCACTATAATTATGCTGATCATTTTAGCCTAAAAGTGCAGCTTATGGAGAGCGTTCCAGATCCGTCACTTATGAGGTTCATTTCCATTGAACGCTGGCTCGGAAGGCAGATCATGACGCTCTAGGCAACCCCCTAGTTTGCTTGTGCCTAGAATCGGCCCTGCCTACACGAACACTACTCAACATGCCCTCGAATTGTTTTCGGTGGCCTGCGTGATGTTGTCATCACTGTGACAACCGCAGCTGCAATAATCAAAACCATGTCTTCTTAGCATATCAATAAGGTGTATGACTGTATATACAATGTGAGGGTTGAAATGTGTCAACTGGTAGAGATGCTGCTGGACTGCTCATACCCTGTATATTCTCAGCACCATTTTAAAACTAACTAAAACAGAAAACTATGTACTCTGTTCTGTTTTCTGTGCAGGCAGTTTAATTGTTTATAATAGGAGAAATTCAGATGTGATGCTTCACTCATGTCCAGTGTAAACATGTCAAAATAGGTTGATTATGATTGTCAAGCAACAATGCAGCATTTCACAAGTATATATTCGTATGTGCTACCATTAAAAAGTTTGGGGTTGGTGAGATTTTTTTTTTTTTTTAATAAAATCTCTAATGCTCACCAAAGATGCATTATTTGATACAAAATAAAAACAGTAATACTGTGAAATATTATTACAACTTAAATAGCTGTTTTCTATGTGAATATATAGTAAAGTGTAATTTATTCCTGTGATCAAAGCTGAATTTTCAGCATCATTACTCCAGTCTTCAGTGTTACATGATCCTTCAGAAATCATTCTGATATGATGATTTGATGCTCAAGAAACATTTATGATTATTATCAATGTTGAAAACAGTTGTGCTGCTTCATATTGTTGTTGAAATTGAGACACATCAGGATTCTTTGATGAAAAGAAAGTTAAAAAGAAACAACATTTAATTGAAACAGATGTCTTTTGTAACATTATAAATGTCTTTACTGTCACATTTGATCCATTTAATGTGTCCTTGCTGATTAAAAGTATTAATTTCTAAAAAAAAAAAAAAAAAAAAAAGTGTAGAAGTGTTACAGTATATACAGTTTCAAATGTGGTTTATACAATAATTTGCTTTAAACTCAACTGTGAAGTTATTTTTACACTGATCTTATCATTCATTCATTCATTCATATTCACTCACACTCACACTAAAAAATGCTGGGTTAAAAACAACCCAAGATGAAAATGGACAAAACCAGTGGTTTGGTTAAATGCTTGACGTGCAGGGCAGTTTTATTTAACCCAACTAAAAATGACTATATGTCTGGCTTAAAATAAACCCAAAATAGGTTGGAGAGGCAACAATAATAATCAAAAGATGGGTTAAAACAACCCATTCGCTGGGTTTGACCATTTTCAACCTAACTTGGGTTGTTTTTAACTCAGCATTTTTTAGAGTGTATGAATATATTTAATATATTATATCAAGCTCCAAAATAAAACAGAAAGTAATCAAATGACTTCAAATGATCTCCAAAGTATCCTGGTCTACACTATATACTCTCTTTTAAATCCTACATTATAGTTTTGAGCCCTCAAACTTATTTTAGAGGCTTAACATTTAAATTACACATTTCCAAGCCCAGTACAGAGGTTTTATACAGTGTAATTGTGAATGTGAGATTATACCCAGTACAATAATTCTTCAAAGAAACATCGGTTTTGACACAGTAAAGTCGTTATGCCTCCTCCAGAACTGATGGAGGGCCTGCTGTCTGAACACTGACACCAGCTAAGACGGCTGTGCCCCTAAAACTGACATTTAGTTCAATTTCACTACTTTTACTGGTAGAATTGGTATAATTTCCGTCAAAATAAAGGCTTCTGTCTCGAATTATTGGATTGTCTATAATTATTCCCAGAGGGGGCAAATTAATGCCAGAAGTGAGCAGATGTTGTCTCGCTACCTTCCTTTTTTTCTTCTAAAGTCCTTTGACAAGATATTTTTATCTCTAGCACATCAATGTACTGGCAAACTGCAAACTCTAGACTGCTCTGAAAGCTTGTCAAGGCCAATTACAGTCTGTCCTGCTCTCGTCTTGTGGGGGGGTTTGCCGGGGAATGTTACGACAACACACACACACCCTCCGCTTTCACACCAGACGATCCGACCGTGGCCAATTGAGGAGCAGTGACTAAGAGAGATGTCTGATATATCGGTTGGAGCAATGGATACTGCTATTGAACACAGGGAGTGCAGAAAATGCTCTCTTCTCAGAAATGTGTTCATTCCTATCGTAGTCTTTGTGGAGTCTAATGAGGATATCGAAGGGCAGTGTTTGCTCCTGTGTGCATGTGTGCATGTGTGTGTGTGTGTGTGTGTGAATGTGTGTGTGTGCTTAATAAGCTCTATAGGGGGAAAAGTAATGCCAGATTTTTCACTTTGTGTCCTCTCGGCAGTATGTGCTTGAGTTTTATTTTATCGCGTCTTCATGCCATCTGCTGTCTGCGCGCACACACACACACACACACACACACACACATACACACACACAGTTAATCTTATTTTCATATCTGTTTCCTCTCTACACTGAAAGTATCTCGTTTCATTGTGGAAGTGTGTCAGGATTGTTCTCCATCCTGAAATGAATTAAGGACGCCTTATAAATTACAGTGCAATTTCTTAATAATGTATTTGAAATTGAATTGAGGCAATGAGCAGGAGGCAGAATTCTACTTCAAATTTTAGCAAAATTAAGATGGAATGAAATTCGAAGTAATAACTTAATATAACTTATATAAGTTTTTAATAATACAAATTTTCAGTAAGAATTAACATGATAAAATGTTATCATACACAATCTTACAGAAATTAATACTTTTTTTTTTCAGCAAAGGGCATATTAAATTGATCAAAAGTGACAGTGAAGACATTTATAATGCTTCTAAATATTCCTATTGCAAATGCTGTTCACTGAACTTTGTTCATCAAAAAATCCTGAAAAAAAAAAAAAAAAAAAAAAAAATGTATCATGTTTCCCACAAAAATACAAAGCAGCACTTTCAACATTGATAATAATCAGAAATGTTTCATGAGCAGCAAATCATCATATTAGAATGATTTCTGAAGGATCATGTGACACTGAAGACTGGAGTAATGATGCTGAAAATTCAGCTTTAAATCACAGGAATAAATTACATTTTAAAATACATTAAAATAGACATTTTTTTCTCTTATGCTCACCAGAGATGCATTTTTTGATACACAATAAAAACAGTAATACTGTGAAACATCATTACAACTTAAATAGCTGTTTAATATATGAATATATAGTAAAGTGTATATATAACAAGCTGAATTTGTATACTATACATGTCAGATGAATGCTTATTATTTGTTATAAAGCTGTAGTGTTATTATGTAGAATTTCTTTGAATTGCTATTCAATAAATTCCAGTTATTCATAATATAAATTCCAATTAAACATCTCTGGGGGTGGTGGCCAAGTCTATATATATTCACATTTATGATTTGAAAGGGAGCCAGATTTGCTCAACCTTGCAGGTTTATACAGAAAGTTGTGCGGAAAAGAGCTGACCTGAGTGCAATCAAAATTCAAGTATTGGAGGGTGCAGTCTGACTCACGTGGTCCATCAGTTCTCGGACCATGCCGTTCCACTGGCCCGTGCTCTCTTCCTGCGCTCCGTACTTGCCGTCCTCCACCAGTCGCACCTCATAGGTGAAGCCCAGGATGGCAGCCAGCTCTCGCAGCAGGTCGATGCAGAAGCCCTCGAAACGATCGTTACCGTACAACGGCTTATCTGACTTCTTGAACATCACATAAGGCTCTTCCTGTGGAGGGAGAAGACATCGTGCTCTGATTGTCAGGAGTATGTCTGATATATGCACCTTATAATGCATTGTATGGTCTTTTGAATAACTGTAACCATTACAATATGCATCTATTCATTGTCACACTTTTAGAAATTATAATGCATTGAAACACATGAAGCAATTTCAGATGTAACAAGGAATCTGAAATATACAATGAATTGATTTGGAACAAAATGAGGGTGAGTAAAAGATGACAGTTTTCATTTTTGATCGATCAATCCCTTTAACATTGTGTTAACTATTGTGATGCATGAGCAACAAATCAGCAATTTATGAGACAGCTGATCTTAGCAATAAGAATGTAGATATCTGGTTTACACTACAGGAAGCTGGTGTGAACAGATCCTTCTATACCAGCGAGACTATTCAGGAACATTTGTCATGCCAGGAGAGCTGCAGCAGAGAGAGATAAGCGCTTTCCCGCCCCCACGCTGCTTACCGCCCGCATATTCACAGTCCTAATGAACCAATGAGAGGCAGCCTGTTCACAGCAGGAGCCCGGCATAGAAACAACAGTTCTTCTCATGCATCAACGCATTATGTGTACTGTGTACAAACTATTTTTGCTTTTTCAACGTTTTATTTTTCAGATTTTGACCTTTGAAAACACTGTCAGTTCAGACACCTTAAGGCTTGTCCAAACTGAATGTATCAAATCGCAGAGAGATCTAATCACACCAGGAGTGAAATGAAAAAGCATGCCGGTTAGTCAGGTGCTTTAATGCAGAACAGCCCATTTAACAATAAAGATATCACTCACTTTCATAAAATATAAAAGCCATCTGGTAATACAGTTATTACCTGTTTTAAAGGGGACCAATTATGCCCCTTTCACAAGATGTAATATAAGTCTCTGGTGTCTCCAGAATGTGTGTGTGAAGTTTCAGCTCAAAATACCCCACAGATCATTTATTATAGCTTGTCAAATTTGACCCTATTTGGGTGTGAGAAAAAATGAGAGAAAAAAAAAATGCTGATTTTGTGTGTCTCTCTTTAAATGCGAATGAGCTGCTGCTCCCGGCCCCCTTTCCAGAAGAGGGCGGAGCTTTAACAGCTCTTAGATAATGTTGACTTTAACAGCAACAAATAAAATACATTATTATTTCTCATTTTTAGAACTTGATATAGTCTCATAGTCTTTTGACTAAAATGCCATTTAGTTTTAGTCATATTTTAGTCATCGGAAATTGTTTTAGTTTTAGTCTAGTTTTAGTCGACTAAATATCATAAGATTTTAGTCGACTAAATCTACAGTAGAATTAGTCGACTAAAATCTAATTTAGTTCAATTGTAAGCATTAAGCATTTCCAATAGAAATGCTTCCACAGATCCAATACACTGATATAGGTACATCTGATATTCCCCAAACTGTTTACGGATGGTTTTTGACCATTCAAGTGCAAAAACATGCGAAAGAGCAAAATTCAGTACTTTTCAGGGATTGACACACTTATCATTGAGGTAGGCTACTATTATAGTTTTCATTTAAAAAAAAATTATTAGATTTGATTTTTTGTTTTTCCTGCTTTCATTGTAATTTTAGTTAAAAGTTTTAGTAATTTTTTGTGTTTATGTCTTTTAGTTTTTGCTTTTAAATGTCTATAAGTTTTTATTTCTGTTTATTTTAATACCTCAGGTTAAGCTAAAGCTTAGAAACTATGAAATAAAATAAGTTTACATTTTTATATATTTATCTTTTATTTCAGTTAATGTTTATTTCAAGTAATGAAGATTTATTTGGTTTTAGGTTTAGTTAACTACTTAACTAAATCTTGTAAATCTTGTAAAATATATTGAATAATGTGTAACAGAAGATACAGTCGTTTACTATGAATTAAATAGAAATTAAATTAAATGCAGTTTATTGTTTAAACAAAATAACAATAATGACCAGGAAAAAAAATAAAATAAATTATAAACCATCCCGAAATACACTCATGATGTTTTATAAACGTAGTTCAGGAGGAACAAGTCAAATAAGATACCCAATCATTACATCATCTTAATCATTACGTCATCTCAACCAGCTGTCAACAATCTGTAATCAACGCATCTACCCAATCGGCATGAGTTCAGGCCTGTATATAATCACAGTCAAACTCACCCAACGATCCTCGACAGTTTCCAGCATTTGGTCCCGCCCTAAGTTCCTAACATGTCCGAAGTCGCGTCAGATGAAGAATCTTTCATCCTCGAGGAATCTTTGCCACAATCCTCTGGCATTAAGAACAATTTTTCTCCAATCCAACGGCATTATTTCGGAGGGGCGTCAGCCCAAACAAACGGGTCCCTGCATGCCAAAACGCCGAGGCCTGTCACCACGTCCGAATCATCCGCGATATCCTTCTGTGTATTTCCCTACTCTGGCCCATTCAATCATTACTGTCATAGAAAAATGACAATAAGGCAGCCGAGCACCAAGCTCGAGTCTCGGGCAATGCCGCCTCTTCCCGCGACGGAACGGGCCTTCTTCCAGCGCCAGGCCGCCGCAGCAGGCCTTCAGTAAGCCCGGAGCCACGCCGCAGCGCAGATCCAGTTCCCAGCCGGCTCACACTCTCCACTCCATCGGCTCAACCCCGCAAGAAGCACAGTTTAAATCCTTCTCGTCTTCTTTCCTGAATTTTCAGTCATTCCATCTGGATCAATGTTGATCGGGGGATTGTTTCTGTGACTTGCCGTTATAAATTACTGTGCCGCTTCCTTGCGGTTAGACACTCAAACAGTGGCTCATATATCACGTTCATTTCGCACGCTGAATCACTATGAAACTCGGAACTTATTGTCATCGCTGTTCTGCGATTTATCAACAAATCGCTTGGAAACTTAAAGTAATAGTATGCATTTCTGTAACTTCAACCCACAGCTTCACTATTGAGACGAGGCACAGACTGGTAGGACAAATTCTTAAAATCGTTCTTTTGCTGATGCATTTAAATAAATTTTACCGTTCCTATTCATCTGTATGTTCATCTATATTTAGAACTAGCAGAAATCTGTAAGTAACGTAACGAACCATAGACAAATAACCAGTGAATAAACTGTTATGTTGTATGTTCCTACGCAGTTTGATAAAGCATGGAATTTGATTTGAGTACCAGGTCTGGATAAGTATTGGGAAATAGAACTAAAAAGTAAACAAATAAATTTAATTAAAAAAAAAAAAAAATTCAAGCAGCGTGTTCATGGTAAATTTAGTGCTTGTTGAACACCATTGAATAAATCCAAGTTGCACATTTTTATTATGCAAAGCTCTCTTTTTACAAGCTAGTCTCTTTTGATCTTTACTAAATGAAGGTGCACGTGACTCAAACCAGCAACCGTTAAAAGAACAAACTATCATCTAAATCAGTCTGTAGCCTACTTTGCTGTTTGATGATTGTTCAACATCAATCAATTACAGTACAAACTGTAAACGACAGTATGGTATCAAACAATCGTGCCAGAGGCGAATATATGCAGGTTATAAAGCATTTTAGGCTTATTAATAAAAATTAATAATCGATTTCTCAGCCTTGCACAGTTTTGCTGAACTCAAACTGAATTTATGGGCTTTAACTTAAATACAGTTAATTTCTAGGCCTCACCACATAAGGAAAAATAGGATTTTTTTTTTATTTGTTTCCATCTTCATAGATGGTCCAAACTGTTCTAAACAGGAACTGCTATCTTTGCTCCGCTATCTTCATGATGCGCATAATCCCGCAGGTCGCTTTTTCATCTCCTCTCTCTTGCTTCTTCGATTCATGCACTAGAAGACCGGCGTCAGGCCGCAGTGAGCCTGGGCTGGGCCCCAGATTCCCCACTCTCTTCCTCCCTCCGCCTAGCCACACACCGCAGTTTCCCAGGTGCCACACCACATACAGCTCTCTTCGCCCTCTTGGCGAATGCCTTCCCTCCTAGCGTCATCCGTCTCAAACTCTCTTTTTGTCTTTGGTCTACAGCTCAACCACGGACCTTAGCGTGAGGCTGCCTCCGCTAGCGGCGCAGGCCCAGATGCCATATTTTACTCCCCAGTTTCCCTCTTTTCTACACTTCTTGTTCCTCCCCAGGCTCCAGGGACTGACCCAAGCGTGAGGTTGCCTCCGCTAGCGGCGCAGGCCCAGAGGCCTTATTGGACTCCCAGCTTCCCTCTTTTCTACACTTCTTGTTCCTCCTTAGGTTCCAGGGGCCAGCCTGAGCATGAGGCTGCCTCTGCAAGCGGTCTCGGTCCCAGCCATTCCTCCAGCCTGCCTTTCCTCCAACATTACTTTATTTATATCATGTAAACAGCATTAAGAACCTCCAAGCTCCCAGCAGACCACTTTTCCAGTAATTCGTTCCCCATAGGAGCAACAACCACAGCTGCTCAATAAGGCCTTTCCCAGCATCAGATTCAAACACTTGGTCACTGGTCATAAGAAGCTTTTAAGAACTACATCAAACTGTTTCCACATTAAAGAAGCCTAACAAATGCTAATCAGCTAGGTTTTCAGCTCCAGCTCATATTCTCACACATACCCACAAGCCATATCAAACTCAACTAATACCATTATTCCAATAAAATGGGAATGATCTCATTGCCAGTGCAGCGATGTCGCCTCGGCTCCCGCAGGAGCTCAATTCTTCTGGCCCTTCTCTCCACTGCCACAGCAGTGATGTCCCCTCGGCTCCCGCAGATAATTTCTTCTGGCTAATTTCTCCACTGCTGCAGCAGTGATGTCACCTCGGCTCCCACAGGGGCTCAGTTTCTCTGGCTTTTTCTCTCCACTGCCGCAGCAGTGATGTCACCCCTGTTCCCGCAGGAGCCCAGCTCTGCCCAAACTCGCCCTCATCCAATGAAATCTCCCGGTCTTCAAACTAACCCTCTAAACAGATGATTCAAACCACCCAGTCAAATCAGTCAAACTTCAATCTGACACCATGAGTATTGAGCTCCCATAAGAACCTCAGAAACGGTATACATTTTCTATTCTCGTTCAACTATGGCTGGGCTTATCCGTCCGATCGCTGCGAGTATTGAACTCCCGTTGAACGTCGCTAGAGCGCTTACCAATCTAAAATAATTAAACATTTACCTCACTGCCAGCAGGGGCTTACCCGTCCGATTGCAGTGAGTATTGAACTCCCGTCGGACGCCATGAGAGCCTCCCAATCCAAAATAACTAACGCTAACCTCACTGCCAGCGGGGGCTTACCCGTCCGATTGCTGCGAGTATTGAACTCCTGTCAGATGCCACAAGAGCCCTTACCAAACATTAACCCCTCGGCCAGTGGGGGGGCTTACCCGTCCGATCGCAGCGAGTATTGAACTCCCGTCGGACGCCGCTAGAACCCTCCCAATCTAAAATAACTAAACATTCACCCCATGCCAACCGTGGCTTACCCGTCCGATCGCAGTGAGTATTGAACTCCTGTCGGACACCACACAAGCCTCCAATCTAAAATTACTAAACGTCCACCCCACCATCAGCGGGGGGCTTACCCGTCCAATCGCAGCGAGTATTGAACTCCCGTTGGACGCTGCTAGAACCCTCCCAATCTAAAATAACTAAACATTTACCCCATGCCAACGGGGGCTTACCCGTCCGATCGCAGTGAGTATTGAACTCCCGTCGGACACCTAAAGGGGCCCCCTCAGCTGAAGCTACCCTTCTAGTCGCCGCAAGTAACGAACTCCCGTCGGATGCCATTCCTTCTCAATGTTCTGGCTGGTGGGGTTTTACCCATCCGATCGCTGCGAGTATTGAACTCCCGTCGGATGCTGCAGACGCCCCCAGCCAAAACATCTAAACCTTATCTTAGTTTGCTGGTCGAAGAGGTTTATATTCATTGGTTCGCTGTGAGTATTGAACTCCCATCAGATAGAACCCTCCCGATCCGGCAGACAGCTTTCTCCTTGCAAACATCAGCCTTATTTCTATATTTTTGGGGGGTTACAGTTCCTGGCTGCTGTCCGTAGCCAACATTTTGCATTTTGGGGGGGTACTCTGTGTTCGGGATGATTACCGAGCTTGGAGCCCTCTCCCCGGACAGCACGCCAAATACGTTTACCAATTAATTTACCTGACTTATTTGTAAGTGTGAACTCGTGAACTATTCTGAAATGTCTGCAGTCTGCACTGTAGCAGGCTGCTCATGAGGGAGATAAAATATGCATTCTTACAACCGTCTAAAACATACTACCATATAAACATCGTGTAGTAAACATTGTCATAATTCATCTACATTAGCTTATAAGCAATCGCATGGCATAAATATGCACTATTCAATAACTGCGCAGCAGTCAGATGTGCTGCTGCACGAGCCTGTAGAGGGCGCAACAGTGCCGCGTTTCCCGCGGTTAGATAAGCACATTACAATTCAAATGTGCGCATCTTCCACACAGGAAAGCAGTTCTGACTGGATATCTTCCCAAATCGTCCATCTCTTTCATTTTCATCTCGTTTTCATTCGTTGACGAAAATTAGAGTAGATTTTAGTCATAGTTTGTCATTCAAAACGCATTTTTATTTAGTCATCGTCTCGTTTTCGTCCGTGAAAAAATGTCGTTGACACAAATTATGACAAATTATTCGTCAACGAAATTAACACTGCTTTTTTTCCATAAGTTGAGTGCAAAAAAAAAAAAAAAAGGACCTTTGCATTGTGTGAAATGATTTTGCCAGCAAAAAATAGCAATGGTAATTGCAATAGCAATTGTCAAATAGCAATGGTAAATATGTCCACACCTTAAGGCATTAAGTTTTGACATATCAAATACTCATAACAACTGTAATGACCCCATATTAAACCCTTTTTGTTTTGTAAGCAATTGCACTTTATTTTACATCTTCCATGCACTCAAAAAAATTATTCAGGCCCTTCATAGATATGACACATTTAAATTTAATTCACTTTACTTATAAATACGTATTACTCCTAATTAGATATGTTTATTTAATGAGTCTAACATAAAATATTTAAATAGTTTAATCTATGAAATGTATTTAAATTTGACCAACTAAATTTAATTACATTTGGGAAATGGGAGTGCCTTCTGCGCATGCGCGAGACACGCTCAGACAACGCACTCGTGTGACCGCCGGCGCCATTTTCTCATGCTGGTGAAAGGACCGTCTCGGCTGAGTCTCTGCTTTTGGATACTCGTTGCTTTTGGATATTCGTTGCTGGTAAGTACTAGTTGTTTTGTGGTTAAATAATGATCTCAATGCCAAGGAATGTATATCATAATATTGAGTGAAATATGTTGGGTGAAATACAGCGTTAAAATAATTAATCGAGGTGAATTGTTTTAACAACTGGATACAAACGCACCTTCGCTTAAATTCAGACTCACGTAATGTGCAAAATAGCACTGTCAGTGAGCAAGACCAGCGTACAGTCCAGAATATGACTATAGTTAACTGGCTTGATTTCATTCATTGAATACGTTGGCTTGCGATCGACTAACGTACGTTACTCAATTCAAATCAAGTTTGCTAGCCCAGGGAACAAAGTGATGCAAATTAATTTATGGCTAGCAATATTTCCAAATATAATTATGCATGCTTCATACTTTTTTCCAGCTTGAACGTCGCGCTCATCAAAGTCACTGCTGCACACGTTAGCTTAGCTAGTTCTGTGGCATTCCCGCCATTTTATAACATCACAAACCCAACATATCTAGATTTTTTTTTGTTGTTTTTTGTTAAAATGATGGATCTGTGTCTCTGATGATGAGTCTTGTGTATTTTTTAAATTTTCTGTGTAATGGGGAGCATCAGAGTTTGTTGGGACTCTGTATAAAATTGAACCGTGTAATCAAAAGCGTCTGTTTTCATACGTTAACGTTATTCAAATAAAATTTACATCTTTTTCACAGTTTGATGATGTCATTGAACATCATTGTGACTACCTCCTAGAGATGGTAAGTCATATTTCCTCAAATAATCAGATTTTTACATGTAATTTGTTAAATATGGTGTGTAATAATACTTTTATTCTTATTTTCAGGATTGTGAATGTGGCAGACACACCCCTCCACACAAAAAGTATGTGTTTTTTCTATTACTAGACTGATTATATATATATATATATATATATATATATATAATATATAATATGTATATATATATATATATATATATATATATATATATATATATATATATATATATAATATGTATATATATATATATATATATATATATATATATATGTATATGTGTGTGTCAGTCGGAAATATCAGTTCATTCATTTTTTTAATTGTAGTAATCCAGTTAAATTTTTGTATGTACAAGGAGTATGACAACAGCCAGTATGATCTGATCTCACCATCATCGAGTCTGTGATTACATGAAGAAACACAAAAGATCTGAGACAGACTAAATCCAGAGGAACCACAGCAAGGTTTCTTAAAGTGTCTTGGAGACATTGCTGCAGTTCTTCTGGATTTAGTCTATCTCAGTTCTTTCTGTTTCTTCATGTAATCACAGGTGGACTTGATGATGGTGAGATCAGATCATACCGGCTGTTGTTATGCTCCTTGTGCATATAAAAATCTCAATGGATTATTACAATTAATGGCAAAATTAATATTTGAAAATGTAAATTTCCTACTGACACACAACAGCAAAAGATTGTGAAGGTTGTGAAAATACTTAGACTTTTTCACAGTACTGTATGTATGATATATATAATATATTTATTTTATTTTTTCCCATCTTTCCACAGACTGGCGCAACTGTATTGACACCATTAGCCATCAATTACTTTTATCCACGCTCTCATCGCAGGGCATCATAGGAACTGTACATTGCTGGTGTGAATCTCACAGGTAGGTCTTTCAATCAAGCACTAGTCACAGGGATACCTGAAGGGTCAGTTCTGGGACCCTTCCCTTCTCTATATATTCATATACAATACCGGTCAAAAGTTTAGACGCATTACTATTTTTAATGTTTTTGAAAGAAGAATCTTATGCTGATCAAGGCTACCATTATTTATTATTATAAAAATACAGAAAAAAACAGTAATATTGTGAAATATTACAATTTAAAATAATGGTTTTCTATTTTAATATACTTTAGAATATAATTTATTCCTGTGATCAAAGCTGAATTTTCAGCGTCATTACTCCAGTCTTCAGTGTCACATGATCCTTCAGAAATCATTCTGATATGATTTATTATCAATATTTGAAATGCTTAATGTCTTTATAACCTGTGATAATTTTTGATGAAGAAAAAAAAAACAACAATATAAATCTTTATCACTTTTTATCAATTTAACACATCTTTGCTGAATAAAAGTATTAATTTCTTAAAAAAAAAAAAAAATAAGAAAACAATTACAGACCCCAAACTTTATAAAATATTTATTTTAAATAAATGCTGTTATTTAACTTTTGTTTATCAAAGAATCCTGAAAAAAAGTATAACAGGTTATAAAAAAATATTAAGCAGCACAGTTGTTTCAAACCGTTGACCAGTACTGTATACTAATGGTACATGGATTCTCCTACCATTGCTATGCTGATGACACACTGCTTTACTTTTCATTTCAGGCTGATGATCTGACAGTAGCTGCATGGATCTTGTACTGCCTGGTGGACATCTCGGCATAGATACAAGAACATCACCTGCAACTCAATCTGGCAAAGACAGAACTTTTCATCTTCCCAGCCACTCTGATGATTCAGCATGATTTCACCATCCAGCTAGGCTCATCAACTGTAATTCCTTGTGGTAATCTGTGATGACCAGCTGACGTTCAGAGACCACATTACAAAGACAACTTGGTCATTTAAGTTTCTCATCCAGGCCCTTGTCATTTCTAGACTGGACTATTGCAACGCTCTTCGAACATCTGCAATCTCTCTAACCCTAACTGGACAGCTGAATCCCTGACAATATTCAAGAAACAACTGAAAACTCATCTCTTCTGTGAACACTTAATGGCATCCTGCTGACTCTTAAAAAACACTATGCTTTCACTATTAAATCCCTCACTGTTCTAGTTTGTACTATTCTGAATAATGTTTGAATCTTTGTATTTTTTAGCACTTCTTGTGTTTATTGCCTCCTTAAGATGAATTGTTCCTTATTTCTAAGTTGCTATGGATAAAAACGTTGGCTAAATGAATGTTTAAATGGTTAATATTTCAAAGTTATGAATGCAATAATTCATTACTAAACAGCAAATGTTTATTTTTAATATTGATCACTGACAGCTAGTGCATATTTCCATTGTTTTTAATATTGTGATTGTTTTACAGTAAATAACTGTTATATACCTGCTTTTATGACTTTTAAATAAAAACAAACTAAAACTAAATTTTGTGTCAAACTAAATGATTTATTTTGAGTTGGACAAGCATAAATAAAATTATTTTTATAAATGAATCAATTTCATTTAAACTCTATTTGATAAAATTAAGTTGGACCAACTCAATTACATTTCATTGGATGAATTTGTCTTTTTTTAGTTGGGGCCACATTTATTGGATGGAAAACCTGCCATCAATTGAATTGAGTTCTTCCAATGAGTTATTTTTTGAGTGTGTAGTAACAATATCAACAGCTGTTATTCACATCTACACTATATGGACAAAAGTATTTGGATGCACTTCTTAATTATTGAATTCAGGTCTTTCAATCAGGTGTATAAAATCAAGCACCCATGCAATCTCCATTTACAAACATCTGTGAAAAATTGGGTCATTTTGAATGATACTGTGAGAGGATGCCACCTTTGCAATAAGTCAGTTCTAAAGATTTTATCTCTGCTAGATATTCCACAGTCAGAAAGGCATCTAAGCTTACGATACTCCTACATCCTACGTCATGCATCGGGTCAGAGGCTTTATTAACCCCCTGGAATTGTATGGATTACTTTTATGATTGATTGATGCACTTTTTTGGGCTTCAAAATCTCGAGTGCCATTCACTACCATTATAATGCTTGGAAGAGCCAAAATAATTTTTTATATAACTGATTGTGTTTGTCTGGAAGAAGATAGTCATATACACCTAGGATGGCTTAAGGGTGAGTAAATCATGGAATAATTTTCATTTTTGGATGAACTAACTCTTTAACTGGCCCACACAGAACCCTGACCTCAACCCCATCGAACACTTTTGGGATGAAATGGAGTGTAAATCGTGACCCAGGCCTTCTCGTCCAGCATCAGTGCCTGACTTCACAAATGCTCTACACTCCCAAATCTTATGGAAAGCCTTCCCAGAACAGTTGAAGCTGTTTTATAGCTGCAAAGGGGGGACCAACTCCATGTCATTAAAGTCCCTGTTGATGTAATGGTCAGGTGTCCCAATGCTTTTGTCCATGTAGTGTGTCTGGAATGCTAGGTTCACACACATGACCCAAACGCTTATATCCTATTGGTGTCTTTTTAAAAAGAAGTTGACACAAAACCTTGCTTCGCCATCAGATTATTTTTTTTCACTGCTGTGTGCAGGTTCATAGGAATGCACTATTTAGATTCACAACACATCTATCTTTATTTTCAGTTGACAAAGGTCATGGACCTGTTGTCATTGTTGCTTTCATTATAGTGTTGATAAAAAAATAAATTATAATTAGTGGTGTTTAATAAGGAAAGTGCTTCTATTATTATTACTCATATTATTATTCTCTTTGTACTTGGTGACGTGAGGCTTGGATGCATGGACTTCATATCAATGCCTTATCAAACACTCTTAGCAACACGGTGAAAATCCTTAGCAACCGCATAGCATCTTGACAGAGATTTTTCTATGCACCAGTCACAATTTCTTTTGTGCAATGTAAAAACGTACTTTCATGTTTCATCTACGCAAGTCTGCTCATGAATTCTGCTTCACTAAATTCAGAGCCGCTCTCGCGTTCACGGTGCATGAGCTCTAAATCAAAACGGCCAATAAGAGCTTTTACATTAGAGCTCTGAGATGTTAGCGGACTGGCAGACCGGGAACCTGTGTTGCTTCCAGCTCAGTCAGAGCTACCTTTAGTTTATGAACACTGACCGCACACTCCTTCAGGCCTGTAGCATTCAGATCAAATTTTCATTGGCCGAAAGCTGTGTCAAATAACCCCGTTGAGCTCTTTGTGCTTGAGCAATGTTTGTACATGTGTGTATTTCCATGGAAACAGTGCCGAAGTTGGAGAGGGTTGCTCACAGTGAGCGATAACATTTCATAAACGTCTGAGCTTTTTAAACACACGTAGCACATTGACTTATACTCACTGAGCGCTGCGGCTTTCTTTTCCATTTGGCTTTTGTTTGTGAATGGTTTTACATTCAGCTGGGTTTCATTTAGAGTGCCGAACTCAAACATCTGCGAGATCCACCAGTCTGCACAGCCAACGTGTTGCTCAGAAGAGTGACATTTTGCAAATGGGATTTTAATTAGTTCAGTGATTTTACAATTATTTTTGATCAATCTTAAAATGCATCCTTTAGCATTGTCATTTTTTTTGTCTTTTTCTATTACTTCTTGTCTCCTCTCTCCTTCCAACTGAAATGTCAATTTGTGATGAAAGACAGTGAGTGAGAGAGCGTATACTTGAAAGCTTGTCTCTGTGCGTGTACGCGTGTTTACGCCAAACAGAAAGCAGATCATTCAAGGTCAGAAAGCTGCAGTGGCTGATGGGTAGGACAGCTTCCCACAACTCTGAAAAAGATGCATTTTAATATCTGAAAATGCTCTGGAATGCTTTGAAGTACTTGTGAAACATTTCATGGAAAAATAGCAGGAGATGCATTACATTTTCACAAGTGCCAGAGGTCTTTGATTAATGTTACTGAAAACCTGCTATCTCTGCATTACGAACCTTGATCAACAATACGAATCTGAAGACTTCTGCACTCTGAAGACACTTGAGCGGCTTCAGAAGTTTGTTAAAAGTGACTTTGTTTCTTCTTAAACCTTATTTTATATTGAATACATTTTTGGTAACTCTCACAAAACCTGTCGAGAATATGTAGTGATCATTTTGCACTCCACAAATCATAAAAAAAAAATAAGATATTATATTGTGGCCGTTTGGAAATGAAGGCTATTTGAAGACCATTAAGATGTTTTGCACTGCATTTTTTATTTTATTTTATTTTTTTTATGTGATAATAATGGAACAATACAAACATTATGGCCCACAAAGGAAAACAACATATTTTTAAGGGTAGGACTCCACTACCTCAGGCCTAATGAGGACGCTAGGACATTTAAGATCATCATCAAAAGACTCAGGACTACAGCCAGTCCCCTGATGACACCGATTTGATATACATTTAAAATAATATAAAATTGATCTTTTATACAATGTTTTCTTTTTTTTGATTTTGAAGTGCAATATAACCCAGAAATGTTCTTAGGTTTTGTGATATTTACCCATTTAATGTTTTTAAAAAGCATTGCACATACAATTTGCTCTTCGTTATCTTACATAAGATATGCATTTATCTATATATTTTGGGAAACAATATGTTTTTTCAAACAGTAACGTAATTCAGCCGAAACCTGACAACTGTGCAATTCTAACAGAATTCTGTCTGTTGAAATCCATTAAATGTCTAATATATTATTTGTACTGCCATTACTACCACTATCATTTGTCCTACTGTGAAACATTTTGGCTAGCCAGGAATTGCATTCAGTTCTGTTTGTTATCATTAATGTCTGTCATTTATATAACAATCCTCTTACAAATAGATGGATAGTTTTTGGGTTACACTTTATTTTGATGGTCCACTTCATGTTAATGCTCCATAACAGACATTCTACTGATTATAAATAACTTTGCAACTACATCTCAACTTATTCTACTAACCCGAACTCTAATACTCTACTGAGAGTTAGTGCAGTTTTCAGTTTCTTATAAATGTACTTACTTTTGGTTAGTAGAATGTCTAAAATGGACCATCGAAATAAAGTGCAAACAGCTTTTGATATGCAAGACTAAAAAATCTGAGGCAAGAGCAAAGTTTAATTCAGATCTAGCTTTCTAATAAACCTGGAATTGTATACTACGAATATTGTTGGCTCTTTGATGAACTGATTATATTTCTCTATTGTATAAGTCACTTTGGATAATAGTGTTTGCTAAATGCATAAATGTAAATGTAATGTTACATATCTGTCTAAGAAGCATCCAAACTGCCTTAGACAATTTATACTACAACCTCCCCCGGAACAGCAAATATTTCATCTAAACTCATAAAAGAGCAATTAAGAGAATACAAACTCTAATTAAACCAGTAATCCATTCAGCAGCTGGGAGAGAAACTACCCCTAAAGGCTAAGTCACCTTCCATTATTCGCCATCTAATTAAAAAATGGAAAATTTTTACTCTTAGAAACAAATGATACTTGTTCATTCATAACTTTTTAAAAAATAAACCACAAGTTTTATCAATTTTCCAATTCATTTTGTAGCAGTGCACCTCCAGATAGAGTAATATCTGGAGGTGAAGCGGCAATTGAATCCAGTTGCAAAGCGACAAAATGATTGCTAATTCCTGAACTCAACAACCCTAGACTGCTAGTTTAAATTGTAATGCTGAAAACATTCAGCTATTAATCACAGACTTGGAGAACAAAACATCCTTTGAAGATAAGAAAATAAGACAAAATCAAACTGCATTATGATGTGTGTAAAATATTCCTCAACTGATGCTTACTGCATATAAAACTAGCAACCACTATCTGGAAATTGGCGGTTCCAATCAGTCTGGCTGGCTTCCGTAGTTTCCAGCAGTTTGAGTGCACTAGTCTGCCTGGAAACAAGTTTACAAGGCCAACGTTTGTCAGGTTATTCAGGCAAGTTGTGTGTAAGCACCAGGAAATGTAGCTTACAAAAATTAACATAGGAGAAAATGTATACACAAATGATAATACAGTGATTTTAACAAATATAGAAGAGCGATACAGGACATAGCACCAAAAAATAGCACCAAAATTCAATACACAGTGGTGTTTTGTTACTAAATGAATCTCCGTTTTTGAACAAACTGGTTGAGTGAATGATTCACTGACCCATTCATAAAGACTCAGTCCTGAATAAATCAGCCTTTCTGAATGAATTGGTTGAATGAATGAGCTGATAACTTACTAATTAAAGGGGTCATGAACTGTGTTGTTTTATTGTTTTATAATGTTTTCCTGGGGTGCTCTTATAATGTTACTATGCTTTTTACATCACAAATTGTCATCATTTAGAAATAAAATGAATTTTTCCTACCCTTATTTTAGCTCTCTGATTTGAACGCTTTGTTTTAAGGGGCGTGTCTGCTGTGAGACTTCAGTGTAAACGCCCACTGCTGTGATTGGCTGACATCTTTGCATATGAAATAGCTTTCTCAAAAACTTTTAGCATGTTTTTACTATTACAGCTCTCAAGGTTTACTAATCGTGAAAAATTGTTAATTATAGCATTACATTTATACCTATGGTATTATATTCAGATTGTGAAAGTTTGCAGTGATGAACATTGTAGTCGATCACAGACGTTGTTGAGAGCATGAAAGCAGTGATCTTGTCGTTGTAACTCGATTTTTGCACACTAACAAATGCTTTCATCATTACTAACAGTGCAAACATGATATAAGTTCTGGCTTAAGTCCAGAACTCAGTCACTGATATACTCGTGCTGTTTGATTGACAGCTCCAGCATCCTTTGATCGCTTTCTATATATAATTTAATCACCATTTAAATAACATATTATTTTCATCCAAGAGAAACAACATGAAGTTGAGCGTTTAGTCACTGGTTTGATTTACTGATACACAGACAAAGATCATCTGACTGTACATGAATCATTAATATCAGAATGAACACAGTTACTGACATGTTGTTGCATTACTGTCGAGTCCATATCGTAAAAGCCTGCGCCGAAATGCGACTGATTTACCAAAGAATCCACAGTGAAATGTACCGAATACAAACAAATAAAGCTCAACTGAGACATTCGCATTGTTGAAAATAACCATATTCCTAGCATTAGGATGCTTTGAAAGATAATGCTATGTTAGTCCTGTATCGCTCTTCTCTCCTCCTCACCTCACTAAGGGGCCGTTCACAAATCGCGCGCAAGTCAGTTATTTCAAATGTAGCCACGCGGCAGGCGCACTCATAATGGAAGCGACGTGGTCGCGACACGCATGCGGTGCATTTTCCAGCTGCATCGAGATGAAAACTTCTCAAATTTTCAGAATGCCGCAAGCACACCGCAGGTCATGTGACAAGAACTAACTGATCAGCTTCGGCCTTTCCGTAACAAAACATCAAAATCTCAGCCGAACAGCTGATCATAGCTGTAGAGGGTGGTTTTTATATCTCATCTCCATAAATGTATCTAGTAGTAAAGCTAATGCAAGGGCTAGAAATCAACTTATCCTTTGCTGAAACTTCCTACTCCTGGTGGAGAGCGCAGTACATGGTTGCATAGAAATGACAGATGCCACAGGAGTGCAAGCGCTTTGGAAAGAAGGAGAAAGCAGTGCGGCCATGCTTTCCACGTGTTTTTAGACGCGATATGTGAACAGCCCCTAACACACCAGTGGGCGGGGCTAACGCTGCAGTGATGAAGTAAGCGTTGATTTCTTCTGTGGAGGCAGAGTTTCACCTATCAATGACAGACACATTCCAGGATCAGTCGTTCGCTGGGCCTGGTGTCAATAAAAGCTTTTATTGGACTAACAAGGAAGTTTTCAGTTCTGAAACGTATAGGATATTCTTAGTGTGATGACCTCTTATATACCTCTCAAAAGCTCAAGGAAAAGTTGATTTATCAGTTCATGACCCCTTTAAAGGTGACTTTAAGGTGACTTGCCAACTAATGCCAGTTTAAAGGGTCATGAAACCCCAGAACACATTTTTTGAGCTGTGAACAGATATGTATAGGCTGCAAATCATTGAAAACACTAAAGGTAATCATTAATTTTATTTATAATTTGAAATAAGTTATTTTTGCTTTTTTGCAAAGCGATTTCTGTCTTCCGGCAACGTCACAACGTCACAAAATCTGACGTCATCGTGTACTACCGGCAAGATCCTGAGTGCTGGTTGGCTCCATGTATGGGCTGGTCGAACATGCTGACCTCAACAGTTTCTGCATTTATTCATGAGAACATTCAATCCAATCACTGCGCTGTAGTATGCATAAGATTATAATTGTGGTATTATGCATGAGGAAGTATCACTTCTCTTGCCTCTGTCTCTGTTGTCATTCAGATGGGTCGTAGGTGCTCGTTTCCTCAGTGCTACAACAAAAATGTGTTTTCCTGCGACGCGACCAGAGCAGAAGTTTGGGTGCAGGTGGATTGTTTTGCGGTGATCTACCAGCACAAATGGAAAATATGTTCGCATGAGATTGCATTACAGCGGAGAATTCAAATGTCACAAACGTGCTGTTCATTCACCTCTGCGTTCGGACGCGAGCCGTGTGTATGTTTCCCCCAGCACAGCAGCACATGAGTGCTGTTTGTATTTTGCCCGCGATGCGGTCAGAACTGGAGTTTGAATACGAACACATGAAAAATAAGATTGTTATGATATACATGCATGCGGAGCGCGCATATGATCGGTTTCAGCGCGGAGCTCCGCGATGAGTTTAACAACACTAGCCACATGGATTATAGAGCATAAAGAATCCGTGTTTAAATTTAATATAGACGTATTTCACACATTCTCCTGCACCAAACATTAACCAGCACGGTGTATGTACACATATTTCATCAAGTCTTCTTCAAATGAAATATATGTGCAAACTGGACACTGATATGTGTATCTGAACGCAATGCCAAGATTATTCTGATGAAAAGACTTAGAGACAAAATTAAATAATTCTTTCTCTGTTAAACTATGTGTCGTTTATCATGAAACTATAGTGCTCGTAAACGTAATCAAAGTAGCCTATTATTAGCCCTTTTAAATATTCTTTCACATTTCTCCCTTGTGCTTGGGAGTTTGTCATTTTCTCCGTGCTCATATATTAATATTCATTATTCTGTATAATGAGTGTGTTGTATGTCTGTGCTTATTGGTTGTTCTCTCCCCTCTTCCCCCCCTCTACACTCCTACTTTTCCAGAGCTTTACACGCCCATTTTAACAAAGTTTTTCCAGCTCAGAGGTGTGAACAACCAGGCTAAAACAGGGGGTTTCATGACCCTTTAAGTTGATATATTCTTGTTATAGAATATAGTTGTGGCCTAATGGTTAGAGAGGCATGGTAACCCGAAGGTTAAAGGTTTGAGTCTCAATACTGGCAGGAAATGACTGAGGTGCCCTTTAGCAAGGTACCTAACCCCCAATCACTCCCTGGGCGCCACAGCAAAAATGGTTATCCACTGCTCCGGGTGTGTGTGTCCACGGTTTGCAGTGTGTGCGTTCACTACTCCTAATGTGTGTTCACTAACTTGGATGGGTTAAATGCAGAGGACAAATTCTGAGTGTGGGTTACCTTACTTGGCCTTCACATGTCACTTTCACTTATAGTTTTAGTTTCTATATTCAACATTTTATATTATCTCATAACATTAATAACACAATTGTAAATGCAGTGTAAATGCATTCATACCACCTCTGAGCTGGATTAAACAGTGTGTGCAGATATCTAAATTGCGCTTCAGATGCAGCTTCTGTGCCACCTCTGCATTGCAAAGATGGATTATGTTGCTACTGATTTAAATTGATTGGTAACAGCCACATAGTGTCTTATTTTATTTAAATTTATTTATTACATGTAAGAATTCAACATAAAATATGACACATACCTTTAATAAGGTTAGAAAAATTGTCCTTAAACAAGTAAAAAATGCCCCTTAATTAATTTAAGGGGGCAAATATTGAAAAGTTGATTTCTTTCACTGCTGAACAGTCAATGAAAGGGTTTGCTTCATATAACAGTGATAAGGTCTCTCAACTCATCTTTCATTACTTTTTTTTAGAAATGTTAGAGCAAACCTGCAGTATGTTTGCTCACAGCCTATTAATAACAATTTCCTTTCTGCAGCGGCACAATGACGGCTTCAGAGGCAAACCTGAGGGCATTAAACTTTCATGTAAGGACTGACATTCACCGCTCAGCATTCACCCCTCCCAGCAGTCTCCTCTCACACTTTCTCTCCTTTCATTCATGACAGCTTTGATCCTTGGCCGCCCGACTCAGGCAACTAGCATTTGTAGCATTTAATGCATTCTGATCGGTCACTGAGAGAGAATGAAAACACTCACACTACACTCAGTTTAATGAATTTGCCCTTTTCTCTTGGATTTATTTAGTTTATTGACAAAAGTAAACTTACTGTGGGAGGGAGGATCTTGGAGTTCTGATAAACCATAATGATTAGAGATGCACCGATACTAAATTTCTCCCCAGACACCGATTATTCAGAATGATATCTGCTGATACTGATACATTTTTCTTAAGAAAAACAAACAAAAAAAAAAAACTGGGAACCATCTCATTTGGTACATTGCATGAGACATGATACACTTGTATAAGTTGCGCTGTATCTTTCAACATACCTTCTGATGTTCATGCTTGTTTTTTCATGCTACAACTTGTATTAAAGCTGCTGCTTGAACTGAGGAGCTACAGTGATATGTCAGTGTCAATGGTGTCAAAACAAGACTTTGTTTCTTATCAGAAGTAGCACAAAGCTCTTTGCAATTATTGGATGGGAGGTGCACTACAAATAATGTTTAGTATAGGGAAAAACTGTGGACCTGGCAACCCTGGCTTGAATTACGGGTGATTCATACAGTCTAATAAAACCGGCTTTATCATTGCTATTTTTTTGTTTAACTATTAATATGTTCACATTTTCTTTTCAACTGTTAATGCATTATTGTTGCATTCAGTTGCCCTAAATTCAACGTGAGACATTTTCTTCACACACACATACACAAGTTTTTCTGCCCTATTTTGATTGATAGGATATAATCTGTCCTGATCATCAACTGTTTTTAAACAATTGACCGATTGTCGATAGTAAAAATAATTGCTTTTATCAACCAATACTGATTATTGGTCGATACAACTTATAATTATATTGTATTTGGATTTTACCAACTATTTGTCAGAAGATAAACAGGTTTGATGGCTTCATTCAGGGTTATTATCATTAACTAAAACTAAAACCACTGAGAAAAATAAATAAATAAATAAATATATATATATATATATATATATATATATATATATATATATATATATATATATATATATATATATATATATATACTATTTTTTAAAATATGGTTTTAAAATGAATATGAAAACAGAAAATATACAAATAAATTTGAATTAAAAATAAACTATAGTATTAAAATTAGTAAAATTAACAAACTATAATAGTATATCAATGATACTAAAATAACAGGGTTCATTGTACTGTACATGGGTCATTCTTGTTATGCAGAACCTTTTAAGCTCACATAAGAGTTATTTTTTACTCATCTTTAAAAAAATTATCAAATAATGTTCTTAAATGAGGTAAATATTACAGCAAAGCATCACAGACTTCACCAGCTCCCTTGCAAATGTTCCAATAATGATGCCACTTCCGCATGATGTTAGAAAACACTAACATTAAATTGATACTGGGAACATATGAAAACATTTAAATTGATCATCACTCTCATAACTCATCTCATCTCAGTTTTCAATGTTAACTTGTCTCACACTTAGTAGGTAAATTAGGCTTTTCAAAGCCAATGAAGCACTCCTCTCTTCCTGACATCAACTCTTGATGCTGTTTGTAATAATGTTGTAAGGCAGGGAAATTTGTGCATACATTCTAAACTGGAATCTGTAAATATGTTTCAGTATTTGAAACAGTTTGACAGCAAGTCCATCATCAGAAACACTGAGTGATGCAATAGTGAAGGAATATAGAGGCATAAAGCAGTGAAGACATTTTCCTGTTTTATTTTCTGACTCAGAATACTGTCGTTCTGCATGATCAAAGGGACAAAAACTGAAGATGTGGAAATTCAGAAATGCAGAGATTGACACAAATGTCAATTGACTGACTGTTTCCTGTGGCACTAAACCAGTTAACCTCTATGTTGTCATTTTGTTTTCATCCTTTCAATCAAAAGGTAATTTTAATGCAAGTTTGTGACGTGTTTTGACACAACACATCAACTTTGCAACCTGTGGTACATGTGCAAACATCACTGGCACGTGAGCAGTAGCGTGAGAGGTGCATGTATTTCATTTAGATAAATTCATTCTCACCGGCATCTACATTTTGAGGTGATCATTCCTCATAGTCACACAGTGAAATTAAGTTATGAGCTAAAATACAATTAAAGAGTAAGAATTAAACGGTCCCACTTTATATTAAGTGGCTTTAACTACTATGTACTTACATCAAAATAAGTACAATGTACTTATTGGGTTCATATTGAATTGCAAAACACTTTTGCTGCTATTGAGGTGGATATGGGTAAGGTTAGGGAAAGCTTTGGTGGTATGGGTAGGTTTAAGGGTAGGGGTAAGGTGTAAGGGATGGGTCAACAGTGTAATTATAAATGTAATTACAGAAATTAATTACAGATGTAATTACATGCAGGTGTTTTTCAAATATAAGTACAATGTAAAAACATGTATGTACACAATAAGTGCATTGTATCAAATCATTAATTTAAATGTAAGTACACAGTATTTAAGGCCACCTAATATAAAGTGGGACCAATTAAACTTGTGCAAATCAACAGAAGCGTGCAGCTTTAACAAACCATTGGTGCAGCCACTGTACATCACGAGCCGCTCAACGCTCGGCGCAGATCAAGGCAGCAGCGTGTGCTTGAAATGTGAATCACACAAGCTAAGTTAGTTTTGCTTCAATTGCACTGCGTGATTGAGTAGATGATAGATCAGTTTGTTCTGATGTATTTGTTGCTCTTAGCTTTCAGGGGAAAAAAGAGAAATTACCGCTATCAGTGTTAGAGATTTTCAACTCAGTATATAGTCCTGAACATTCCACACACACATGAGCAAAATTCACACCATTACACATACAGTACATACGGGTTCAGTATAGGGTCACACTGGATATCTGTTATTTATGAAAATAAACAAAATTAGGCATAAAAAAATTTTAAAAAACGCTTCCGAAATAGTTTGTATGAAGTACTTGATGTGAAATGATTATGCTTAAATACAATGTGTTAAACAATTATAAATGCATTAAATCACCGCTTAATGACAAAGAAGGTCACCAATCTTTACCAGTAGAAATTCATTTGAGATCCCTTCAATAGCTCAACTCCTAGACAGCAATATGATTGATGGACAATAGCAAAGATAGCTAGCAGCTGTCTCTCAGATGTTTCTCCCCAGAAAAAGGTCCCACAATAGAGTTTGAAAAGAATCAGTCTATGCTCAGATTTGCCAAAATGTCAAAGTCTGCAATGAGATCTCAACAAACTCAAACATTTCACAACAAATTCCCCTAAAAGCAAATGATCTGGGGCCATATTCATCTAATTTTCTTTTGTTAAATATGAGTTGTTTTACATGGATTTTGATCGGATCGATGTCTATAATATTTAACAATACTTTTAAAGTTGGGACACTGTACAAATTGTAAATAAAAAAGGAATGCAATAATTTACAAATCTCATAAACATATATTTTATTCACAATAGAATATAGATAACATATAAAATGTTGAAAGTGAGGCATTTTGAAATGTCATGCCAAATATTGGCTCATTTTGGATTTCATGAGAGCTACACATTCTAAAAAAGTTGGGACAGGTAGCAATAAGAGGCCAGAAAAGTTAAATGTACATATAAGGAACAGCTGGAGGACCAATTTGCAACTTATTAGGTCAACTGGCAACATGATTGGGTATAAAAAGAGCCTCTCAGAGTGGCAGTGTCTCTCAGAAGTCAAGATGGGCAGAGGATCACCAATTCCCCCAATGCTGCGGCGGAAAATAGTGGAGCAATATCAGAAAGGAGTTTCTCAGAGAAAAATTGCAAAGAGTTTGAAGTTATCATCATCTACAGTGCATAATATCATCCAAAGATTCAGAGAATCTGGAACAATCTCTGTGCGTAAGGGTTAAGGCCGGAAAACCATACTGGATGCCCGTGATCTTCGGGCCCTTAGACCAGTGGTTCCCAACCACATTCCTGGAGTACCCCCAACACTGCACATTTTCCATGTCTCCTTTGTCTGACACACCCATTTCTGGTCTTGGAGTCTCTGCTAATGAATTGATGACTTGATTCAGGTGTGCTTGATCAAGGAGACATGCAAAATGTGCAATGTTGGGGGTACTCCAGGAATGTGGTTGGGAACCACTGCCTTAGACGGCACTGCATCACATACAGGAATGCTACTGTAATGGAAATCACAACATGGGCTCAGGAATACTTCCAGAAAACATTGTCGGTGAACACAATCCACCGTGCCATTCGCCGTTGCCGGCTAAAACTCTATAGGTCAAAAAAGAAGCCATATCTAAACATGATCCAGAAGCGCAGCCGTTTTCTCTGGGCCAAGGCTCATTTAAAATGGACTGTGGCAAAGTGGAAAACATTTGAAGTTTTTGGAAAACTGGGACGTCATGTCATCCGGACTAAAGAGGACAAGGACAACCCAAGTTGTTATCAGCGCTCAGTTCAGAAGCCTGCATCTCTGATGGTATGGGGTTGCATGAGTGCAGCTTACACATCTGGAAAGGCACCATCAATGCTGAAAGGTATATCCAATATATGCTCATATCCAGACGTCGTCTCTTTCAGGGAAGACCTTGCATTTTCCAACATGACAATGCCAGACCACATACTGCAGAAGGATCCGGGTACTGAAATGGCCAGCCTGCAGTCCAGATCTTTCACCCATAGAAAACATTTGGCGCATCATAAAGAGGAAGATGCGACAAAGAAGACCTAAGACAGTTGAGCAACTAGAAGCCTGTATTAGACAAGAATGGGACAACATTCCTATTCCTAAACTTGAGCAACTTGTCTCCTCAGTCCCCAGACGTTTGCAGACTGTTATAAAAAGAAGAGGGGATGCCACACAGTGGTAAACATGGCCTTGTCCCAACTTTTTGGAGATGTGCTGATGCCATGAACTTTAAAATCAACTTATTTTTCCCTTAAAATCATACATTTTCTCAGTTTAAACATTTGATATGTCATCTATGTTGTATTCTGAATAAAATATTGAAATTTGAAACATCCACATCATTACATTCTGTTTTTATTCACAATTTGTACAGTGTCCCAACTTTTTTGGAATCAGGTTTGTACTTAAGTATATCAAAATATTAAGTAATAAGCTAAGCATACTTAAGTATAATTTTGTTATCATATCTCCAATAATACATAAAAATTAGACTGAAATTATACTTTATAATTTTTAGTTTAGCATACTAGAAGCATACTAATAGCACACTTAAATAAAATTTTGCAAGGCAAAAAACAACTAACTCACAGAACTAATACTTAAACAAGAACAGTGAGATACTTCAAAGAGTAGTGAACTTATACAATTGTCTCTACAGAAATTGAAGAGTTTTCTTAGTATATTTCATCAATAGGCAGGGCGTCTCAAAAGATGACAGGAACAAAGCTCCTATCCTGATTGGTGGTGAGAGACCGGAATTGTTGGAACAGCCTCAAACCACAAACCTTGAGTGTACCATCACTCAGGGACTATGATGTAGTGCAATCTGACATGAGTGAGCTGCCTTTGGCTTCAAATATCAGAGAAGTTTGAGAAAAGAAGGTGAAGGAGCAATAATATATATATTTATATATTATATCTCTTAGAGAGAGTTTTCAGGGTCTGCTGTCAGTGTCAGTGGCCTAGTGTCAGTGTAAGAGAATTTAAAAATGCTATTCCACACAATTTGACTCAAATAAAATGTATGAGTTAAATGAAACAGCAAGAACACATGAAAAACAGAAACACAGCAGTACAATGTACAATGCTGCACATACAGGACCCACACTGCAGTTTATTTGATTTGATTTGATTTTACTTTATTATTTGATTTAAAGTATAAACCTAATTAAATTGTTACATATATGCTTAATAATAATCTACTACTACTACTACTACTACTACTACTACTACTACTAATAATAATAATAATAATAATAATAATTATGATAATAATACAACTATTTGCCAAAACATATTCTCTGAAAACAAGCAACGTTTATAATATTTTATGGGTAAGGTAAAATAAGACAAAAATACTGATTAAGAAAATTATATCTATATTTTATACATACTTATGGGCAATCACTTAAATATTATGCATGCAAACTAGTAGAAGAAATAAAGTGCATAGAACCAATAAAAGATAATTAACTTTATTTACCAGTATAGTGGACACCACCAGTGATCTGTTGGACAGAGAGTCAGTCACATTGGCTGCCTTTCCCTTCTGATTCTCTGTCATGTTCAAACCACTTGTAGGATCCCATGTCCCAATCTGCAAAGAAACATTTAATATTTTCATAAATCTATAACATGATACAAAGAGAGAGAGAGAGAGAGAGAGAGAAAGAGAGAGAATGAATACTTCAATAAGACAATAAAGAGCATGTTCCAACATCCGACAAGTTCTCTTGTAGAACCATTGAATCTATAAAACAGTTTACTTTCGAGGGAACTCAACACTGCGTCAGAATGTTGACACTATGGGAACGCTTTTGCATGACTGCATCTGAAGAACTTGGCATCATCTGAACCGTACCTTGTTCAAGAACTTGCAAACGTACGAGTTCAAGATGCTAAAGCTGAAACATATTGTGTTCCAAATCAAGTTTGAGGACTGCTTTGTTACAATAGAAGATACTTACTTTCTCAATCCATACTTCATCAATACAGGAAGTTCTTCAGGTTCGCTTTCGGGGGCAAAGCTTGCCAATATCAAGTTTTTTTTTTTTTTTCGTTCGGCCTAGCCCTGTTACCTCACACCTTCATGAAGTGCATGAATGCATCTCTGTCTCCATTGCGATTCCAGGGCAATGCTCAATTTCATTTACGACTGATCCTGGGCACATGAGGTGTTTGGTGTTAAGACTAAACTGTAAGAAGAATGTGCTTTCTCCATAACAGAGAACCACTTTTCTTGAAGTGATATGGGACTCAACTATGATGCAGGCACATCTGTCTCCTGTTCGTATCAAGTTGATTCTCTCAAGATGAGGCTAGCCTAAGCTGTCGTGTAAAACAGTGTCAGAGACTGTTGGGACTCATGACAGTCGTGTCCAATGTGATTCTTTTGGGCCTTCCAAACATGCAGTAGTGACTCAAGACCAAGGGGTTTTCCCTGAGAGGCAACCCATTTTGCATCATCAGGGTTACGTGCAGATGCCTTTGTACCCTAGTGATGTGGAAGAAGCCAAAGTTCCTGTCATCACAAGACTCTAATGACAGACACTTCCCTTCATGGGCTAGGGTGCGGTCCTAGACAGCTGCTCGACTTGAGGTCTGTGGATAGGTCACCATCCTTTATGGCACATAAATTGCCTGGTGATGATGGCTGTATTTCTAACACTGAGATACTTCCTCTCAGATCTCAGAGGATACCATGTCCATGCACCGTCTATGCAGTTTGGTGCACCAGATACTCCTCTGGGCCCAGGACAGGCTGCTTTCAGTGAGGGCAGTTTACATCCATGGGCACCTGAATCATCTTGTTGAGGCAGGGGTCTCCATGGACTCCATGCAGAAACAGTGGAGTTGATTAGAAGTAGTTCGGCCAGGCAGAAGTGGATTGTTCGCATTAGAGGAAACAACACACATACAGTTCTGTTGGAGCTGGATGCCATGGTTCAGATGTGGCAGAGGCTACGCCTGTACACTCTTCCCCTGATTGCTCTGCTCCTGAGACTTCTAGAGAGGATTTGGCCCCTGAGTGAAAAAGTGAATGTGACATGTGAAGGCCAAGTATGGTAACCCATACTCAGAATTTGTCCTCTGCATTTAACTCATCCAGTTAGTGCACATACATTAGGAAGCATGAGTAGTGAATGCACACACTGCAAACCATGGACACACACCCGGAGCAGTGGGTAGACATTTTTACTGTGGCGCCTGGGAAGCAAATGGGGGTTAGGTACCTTGCTCAAGGGCACCTCAGTCATTTCCTGATGGTATTGAGAATTGAACCCCCAACTATCGGGTTACCAGTCTGACTCTTTAGGCCACTACTGCCCCGTAAATAAGCCACAGAGATAAGCGGTAGACATAACTGGGGGATCAACTCTTGAGCTCTGGTCTCTCAACTGAAGTTTTTGAGACCATCCTTATCTCTAGAGGTCCTCTATAACTGTATGCCTTAAAGTGGAATCACTTCACTTTATGTGAAGAGAGCGCCATTTGGATCCAGTTAACTGCCTAGTTTGTTCAGTTCTGGAGTTCCTTCAGGATTGCTTTTCTGCTGGGTTAACCCTCTCCACATTGAAGGTTTACTTAGTGGACACAGCTGCTTACCACGTACCTTTCAGTGGTGGTTCAAAGGGGGGACACCATGTTCCCCAACTGTGTGCAGTTTCCTATATGGGACTTTGCGGCAGATGGTGGACCAAGAGATTTGCTTTGCCCAGTTCGAGCACTCTATTGTTATGTTTACAACGTATCTTGGTGGTGTAAACCTGTCCAGTTGTTGCTGTGCTTTGGTTTCCCTAGACAGGGTTCATCAGTATCCAAGCAACACATAAGCAAATAGATCATTGAGGCAGTTTCTCTGGCTCACGAGGTGTAGGAGAATGGCTTCCTTTAAGGCATTGTTATCATTGATTTCCCTTCAAGATGTTTGTGATACAACAGGCTGGTCCACTCCACATACCTTCATCAGGTTGTACCCCAGGCTCTCAAGTGCTTGCGACTTGAGCTTTGTGCTCGTTGTAATACACAACTTTTGGGCAGGTATTTGTTCAGTATGGTGTAGTGAGTGTGAACATTCCCATAGCGTCAAAAATAACTCTGGTTCCCTGAGAAAGAAATGAGATGCTGTGTCACTTCCTGCATTGCTGGGAGTGACTTACTTTAGCCTATAAGAAGCTGACCAGGTGTGTCCTTTATAGCCATCATCTGTCAAGATAATATGTTTCACCAGTGAGATTGGAGTGATTTCACATGCTTCAGATGCAGTCACACAGAAGTGTTCCCATAGCGTCAACATTCTGACGCAGCATCTCATTCCCTTCTCAGGGAGCAAAGGGTTACAGTTGTAAATGAGACATTTTAGTGAATGTTGTCTGGGTTCTTTACTCATTGGGACATTATCTGTGCAGAGGCTTACAGGAAGTGATGCAAAGACCAAGAAGTTAGCATGCACAAGAGAGCAAAATGGAGAGATGGAAAAAAAAAAGAGCAAGTAAATGAGAATTGCTTCAGCGGACTGCAATCCCATTCCCCCCTTCTCAAACCCGTCTCATTTACTTCAGAGGACCCTCTTGAGAACTGACAACTCGAAACAAGATGACAAAGTGCAGACGTTCACGCACGTTCAACCATCAAAAAACAAAGTACTTCAGAAAACACACAGCCTGTAGTTTGTAATTGCAAATCACCTGTTTAATTCAGACTTCATAAGGCTAAAGGGCTACTGAGGGCCTTATTATTAATGGGATAAATTATTCATGAAGGTGCAGACTCATGTGGAAGAGAACTGGGAGGTCACGGTTTGCTTAGAGGCTCTCCATATGTGTGTGTGTGTGTGTGTGTGTGTGTGTGTGTGTGTGTGTGTGTGTGTGTGTGTGTGTGTGTGTGTGTGCGGGGAGCATTTTTATTGTCTGTCATTAAGTGGATGGGTAAGTGTGTGTATTTTCAGGTGTACACACATTTGTCCTTATGAAGGACAGCAGGTACATAACTAAGGACATACGAAACCAGAGGATTTCAGCACCTTCTCTAGCCCCTCTTCCTTCAGGCTGATCACATCCAGATCGAAATCTGTCCTCAGGCCGTTGGTCCTGTTGAAATTTATCCGTCCAGTCAAGCCATCCCAGTGGGCCTGGAGGTGTAAGAAAAATATTCATTATAGCCAACCTGCAACATCCAGTGAATTCCTCCTTTCTGGCCAAACAGTGAATATACCATTTATCACACTTTTATATGTTTTTCAAATCTGATCAAGAGGACGGATTGTCCACATTGTCATTGTGCAGCTCATGTGATCAGATCGGTTTGCTGAGGCCAGTTATTATAGTTAACCAAAAGAAAAACTATGAACAAAAAACTTATGTTACTTGAAATTAAAATGAACTTTAACTAAAATTAAATAAGATATGTAAAATAAATAAATAAATAAACATTTTATTTCAAGTCAAGTCACCTTTATTTATATAGTGCTTTTTACAATGCAGATTGTGTCAAAGCAGCTTTACGGTGATAACAGGAAAATAATTTGGGCTGCACAGCTGCTCTAGAAGAAAATGGTGTCATTGTCCAGCTTAAGTAAATTCAGTATTGATTCATTCTGTTGTTAAAATCATTAGTTATTCATTAAGTTCAGTTCATTTCAGCTAGTTTCCAAGGCAAAATTTCTCATTTTCATTTAGTTTAACTTGATTTACTAAAATAACTAAAATTAAAAAGTGAAATAATAATAATAATAATAATAATAAAATGATTACAAGCTATATAGACATTATGACTGGGCATTGACACAAAATTCAGGACTCAATTTCGATTCACAAGCTTACGATTCAATTTAACTAATAAAATATATATATTTCAAACCAGAATGTAAGACATATTTAAAAAAAAAAAATGAATAAAAATCACAAAAACAAAATAAAATGACAAAAACTTACTAAAATTAATATAATGAAATGATTTAATTTAATGAAAACAGAAAAAAATATATATACATATATTAATAAACTTGATACTAAAATAAAACTGGTTCAGTTTTCAACTTATCTACTACACATTTCTATAACAATAATGCTATTTTTTTTTTTTTGTCAAATTATGCAGAAGACTAAAATATGTGTGTTTACACTGTGAAATGATCTTAAAAAAAATACTTTTTTTTTTTTTTTTTTATTATGCATTCATATCCACTGTATTGTAACAGTTCTGAAAGGCTGTTTCATGCCGTATGATCCCCCACCTCAAGGGGGATCTAGGGAGGTTTCTGAAGGAAATGATATCCTTTTAAGAGAGATGAGTAAGACTGTTTAGAGAGGTATTGGCATGGCTTTGAGTGTTTGCTCTCTATTATGAGGAACCTCTTTGGTTCTACAGCTCAGTGTAAGTTTTGTATATATTTTGTAATTCTATGTTTGTTTTCTGTGTTCAATTGCATATTTTGATTTTTGTTAGCATATTTGTTCAGAGGGTTTTCTTTTGGCCTCATTCGTCGAACAAGGACACTTCATCTGGACTATATGATCTTTTTCGACACCTTTGATTATTTGGACTGACGTTTGGTAATGGTTTGGGACACTTTATATTGAACTTTTGTGGATTTCCATTGAACTGTCGGAATGTGGTAAGATACTCACTTCTTACGTGACTATGTGGGAGTTGTGAGAAATGGACTTTATTTCTGATTGAACTCAACATGTTGTGGTTGGGCTGAAATGCTTGAACAAGATGTGAATTTTCTTTTCTTTGAATGTAATGTTTTGTTGATTATTGTTGCTGTTTGGGGTGTCAGCTCTTTAAACCTTTAAATATATTCTTCTCTGCTCTTGGATGAATGGATCCCCTTCATTTATATATGTGACCAAAGTTAGAGTGTTAAAGTATGATATTGTTAGTAGACAAACAAAATAAACTTGTGAGTGTGAGTAAAATTGTGCTTTAAGAAAGTTTATTTCCCAGAGGATCCAAGAGAAACACCTGTAAGCGGTGGATCCAATAATGTATTCACACATTACACTCAAAGACACGCCGCAGACACCATCATTTTCATGTATTTTTCGAATCTGTAACTACACTATTCTCTTTTTCACAGGGAAGACCAGCTAAAAGGCAGCCTGAGATTTAAAATTATAGGTCAGATTACTGTGATTTCTGCTATTCACTGTCATGAAAAAAAAAAAAAAAAAAAAAAAAAAGGAAAGGGAAATCGTTCAAATGAGGTGTAAACCCAGCCATACAATGAGGAAATAAAATTCTGCACGTCTGTTAGTGCAGTTGCAGTATGGATTTGTGTTTTTGTATGTGTGTGATTCACTACTGCAATGCATCAAAAAGTTTTTAGTCCCCATAGTGCATATACTGTAAACGATGCATCTGTTTTTAGGTCAGTACCAGGTATCCATCTAGATTAGTGCTTCAGCATTTTCAAAGATGAATGAAATGTCATCAGACTAAGCAGCCCTCCAATTATCTGTTCCAACAAAAACCTCAGCACAGCTTCACCAGTCTTTCTGCAGCCCCAGGCTTTACTTGTAGTCTAGACAAAGAAGATCCAAAGAAGGGCAGGAGGGTCTGGAGCAGGGTCATCACAAGCAGAGATTTGAGTCAATTTATGCACTGGCTCATGGAGAGCAGACCACCTTGCTTTTATGTATTTATATCTGCTTCGGTTTGCCTTTGGTCTTAGTTGGCTGGTAAAGATATCACGCACAGCAAATAAAAGAAGGGTTTTTAGTCTGTCTAAATATAGGCAGCAGAATGACAGGAGAGCTCAGATTAGCCGTCCTAGTTTTCCTGAAAATAGCACGGAGAAGAATCATTTTCAGAGATTAAGATAAATTTGCTGCCTTCTGCACGGCAGTGCTCTCACGGAGTGATATTCCAGGTCAGAAACAAGAAAACGCACACACACGGGGCATACTGCTGCACTTTCACACGGTATTTCAATACAAAAGGCAAACACGTCTCCTTTCTGTGTTAATTATTTATATATATACACATATATATATATATATATATATATATATAACTTTATTCATAAAAGTAATTTGCCTGGTGCAATTAACATTATTACCACTTACTGAAAGTTTAATTCAAAGAACATTTTCTACTGATCATGGCCAAAATTGATTAAACAATGGCAAAAACATTATGGCCAGGCATATATTCAGAAACACTGTGAAGATGAAAGCATTTTCAGCATTTTGTAGGGTCTGGTGCCTGGAGTACTGCTGTACAGTCTCAGCAAACTATGTCAGATTGTGGTAGTCTGCTGCTCCTCTGCAACACAGCACTCAGAACTGGTCTGGGTGACACTTTATTTTAATGTGTCCTTATTACAAATGTTGCATGTATACTACCGTTCAAAGATTTGGGATGTTTTTGAAATAAGTGACCAAGACTGCATTTATGTTTTTGGGTCATGTCTTTTATTTTGAAGTATATTCAGTTCCTGTTTCCTGTGTATTCTGGTTGTAGGCTGTGTCCGAAATCTCCCCCTATACCGTTAAAAAGGGCAAAATTTGAGGGAACGGCCATTTGTAGTGGTGCCATAGTGGACGATATCAAGTGCACTCATTCAATCCTACAATGCACCGCAATAATGAGTGTACAACTCATGTACGCTCAATGGCTAGAGAATACCCATAATGCACTATGAGAGCCACATGGTGTATGAATTCCCACGTCTGACCAGAAGATGGCGCATACAGATGAATCATCCATCCATCCATTTTCCAAACCGCTGGTCCAATGTGGCTACAGTGTAATATATCATATAAATTAGTTTTTAATTGATTATTAAATTGTTTAATTAAGTTTATACATAATTTCCATGACAGAGGTCATGATACATTTTTTATAATACTACTGGAACTGCCTGTTTGCTAAGTTTCAAATGATTATGCAGTCCTTCTGGCTCAGTGTCTGAATTCACTCACTCATTTTCATTCACTCCCTCAAGTGAACTAATGTAGGGAATAGTGAATGAGGTTTTTCTAACCTTGTTAAATGTATTCATCATTTTTGTCAAATTCCTGAATTTAAATGTATGCATTTGTTTAAAAAAAAATATTTAAACAAGTTTAATTAGAATAATAAGACATAATTGGGCTGTTACCAATAAAATGTCTTAATGAGTGAGTCATTGAATCATTCATTCAAATGATTAGTTAAAAATGGCTGATTCATTCAGGAGCAAAGCAACCAACTGTTTATAAATGGGTCACTGAATCACTGACTCACTCGATTCATTCAAAAATACTGATTCATTCAGTAACAAAACTCAGAGATGTTCAATTGTGGCTTTGTTTGGAACTAATTTCATTGGCAAAAATACAAAAAGCAGACAAAAGTGTCTCAAAAATGTAAATCACTTAATATTAACTTGTTTATTGAAGAGTTGTATAAAATCAATATCACATTTCTGATAATTCTGATATTGTTCTGACAGTCTTGCTCATGTGATGTTGATTAACTTTTTTAAAAAAAAAAATATTAAAAACGAGAACACATTGAGGGGCATTTTTGCCCCCATATCTCAAATTTTAGTGGCATTTTTATTTATTTTGCCCCAAGCCCTCATTAACATCTCGGTTCTGTTAATCCCAGATGCATTTTAGGAGTTATGGTTTTTGTCCCAGTTGTATTATATTACTATTCATGAGCTTCGATCAGGTCACTCACATCAGTGCATTTAAATATTTTTCCACACCGCATGCAGTAATTTTCCGTCACAAATGCAACTGAAATGGTCACTATGTAGAGCCCTAATAATGCATTGGTACTCAAGAAGCATTATTATTATCAATTATTATCAATATTATTTCAACTTTGATGAATAGAAAGTTCACTAACTTCAAATAGAATCTAAAAAGTCTTTACTGTCACTTTTGGTCAATTTAATGTGTCCTTGTATTAAGAACATGCCATTAACTAATATTACTATTAATATAAATAATATTATTTGTGTAAATACACTGTAACAAGGACACGTTTCAAGTCTAACTGAGCAGTGTGATGTGCCGTACCTCTTTGATGAGCGTCATGAAGCGGTTGCCGAAGCGCCAGGGCTTGTGGCGGTTACACTGGAGTGAGCTGACGGTGATTTGAGGAGACTGCTGGACGGCCACAGCCACCACATGTACCGCGTCATACATCAGGGCAGCATCTGTCTGGAAACACACACACACACACGGGTCAATCGGCCATCAGCAGTACACCTGAGGCTCTCCAACAATAATTAATTGAGCCTTAAAAGCAGGTTAAAACTTCAGCGTCGAGATCCGTGATTGGTGCATGTTCAACTCAACGACCAATCACAGAGAATGAGAAAGTGTCAGAGTAGCCTTCAGCTGACTGCCACAAACTGACAGCCCTCCATACCGGAGACCTCTCATTCCACAGACCAAAATAAAATCTAATTAGTGTTTGCCTTGGATGATTGAGAAGCAATCACAACACCTCCCAGACTGGGCCGGTATGGAAATCATGCCTGAGGGGGCTTCAGAAATTGCTATCCTGTCAAATAAATCATAGCCAAACCTGTCATTTTCCAGCTTTTGTCTCTGATTGTCTGCCACAAGATTGTGGCTAAAGATGGCTCTGGCCTAATAATACTGCAACTTCACACAAGACTATTTCTATGTTTGCAGTGAAATAAATCAGCATGGCTGAAGATTACAGACAGACCGCAATAAGACTCATAACTATGAAGGTAAAAAAAAGTAGCAAAACCCGAGAGCTTGTTTGAATTTCAGCACTTACACAATAAACATTCATAGTGCTACAAATTTCATTGGTCAGGCATCAGCCGATAAAACGGCTTCATTCCCACCCGCAGTTCTGCTCTCTCACATCTGCATTTGCAAGTGCATAAATAAGTATTGTAACAGGAATAATGTAGTATCGAAAGTCAAGGTGTTCAGATTGCTAAGTTGTACTGCGAGATTTAAGAGGTTCTGACTTACTGTAGTAAAGTGTAAAAGTAAATATGTAATACACACATGTATCTTTCAAAATGATGGGGAAAAAATATTGTGTTGCTGGCAACATGCTAACATCAAATGCATTTGGAATCAATAGTCTCCTGCACGATTTGTGTGAGGAGCGTTATGTGTATAATACACTGATGTCCCTGGTCAGTCAGTTATAGTATGGTAAATAGGTGCTATGTAGGCAGCAGACAGCAAGCAGCTCACTAAATTTTAGAACAGAGACAGTCAGTCATGTTAACATTTAAAGTGGGCCACTAGAATGTATTTCTGACCAGATTTATGGATACCTGACATGTGATTAACTCTTAAATGCATACCTCGGGTCTTTAGTGACCCGGGACATCATTCACTACCCTCCTCCTCATTCATTTTTTAAAGTTAGACATCAACCTTCTTGGTATTGCTCAATCAATTCATTATAAAGAATATAAAAAGAAAAAAAAATCATAAAATTATAAAAAAATGCCTATTTTTGTATTCATTTTTTTGTAAAAATTGTATTGGGTCGCTAACGACCCGAGGTGTGTATGAGTGTACGTATATTTTTTGTTCCCAACAATAATTGAATCTTAGATGACGGAATAAGTGCAATTCACCTGTATTCCACAAGGTGGCAATGTCTGATACACAATGCTGAAGTGACGACTCACTCAGACAGAAAACAAAATAATAAGAAAAACATGAAATGGATTTACTGCAGAGCAAATACTGAACACAATCAAATATGACTGTAACTGTTACAGGATGAATCTGGTGAAGCTGTTAGCGATTGAAATATTGATTTTGAAGATGTTGAAAATTATATAGTTTTGAGAATACGTTTGAGATCGCGAATGGGCTCATATTCATGACCTCAAACATAAAACTAGCCTATTATTGGCTGAATTTACTGGGAAATGAGCTCTGACGAGGACAGTGATGATGGCATAAAACATCTGCTCAAACGGAGCCCTTTCAAGCTCCAAAAGGTAACAAAATATGCTTTATTTTATTCTTCTGTAATTGTTACTCTAATATCAGAGGAGTTTTATATTATCGCGACAGGTAGAGATCCTTCCGTTTTAGATATAGATTTGGGTTGATAAAGACCCGAATATGTAAGAATGATGGGCGAAACGGTCATGCATTTAAGGGTTAAACCTGATTAATTTATTAAATCTATTGACTGCCTTAAATGATGCCTACACTCTAAAAAAAATGCTGGGTTAAAAACAACCCAAGTTGGGTTGAAAATGGGCAAACCCAGCAGTTGGGTTAAATGTTTGATCAACCTGCTGGGTAGTTTTATTAAACCCAGCTATTGTTTAAAAATGACCATATGGCTGGCTTAAAATGAACAAAATAGTTTGAAAATTAAAATAAACAAACAAAAACAAAAAAAACAGACACATAATTACTAGAGGCAACAATAATAATCAAAAGGTGAACATTTATTAATAAGCAATTTAATAAATGTTTAATGTTCAATTATTATTCAATAAACTGTTCAGTTATTAAAAATAAAAGTTAATTTCCAACATATTTTGGGTTCATTTTAAGCAAGCGATACAGCCATTTTTAAACAATAGTTGAGTTAAATAAAACTACCCAGCAGGTTGATCAAACATTCAACCCAATCGCTGGGTTTCTCCATTTTCAACCCAACTTGGGTTGTTTTTAACCAAGCATTTTCAAGTGTAATATTTTGAAATAAAAATGTCCCCACAAAGATGGCAATATCCGAAATCCTTGTCATTGTGGCAACATCTTTTGGTCCCTGTGAGGGAAAAAGCTTGCAGAAAGTTTTCTGTGAGGGTTGTGTTTCGGGGCAGGTTTAGGATTAGAGGGTTAGAATATACAGTTTGAATACCACAGCTGACAAGTTCACCAGGAAGGAAAACATCTTTTCCCTTGTATAATCAAAAAGGTGTTTAAAGCTTGGCAACAGCGCTGCAAAACTGAAACCTAACATAGTGTACTCTTTTGTTGATGTGAAACGTATCGGCAATTAGAATGAGCATTATACCGTCGACTCACTGCTAGCTGATATAGCCTCCGACAAGGTTCCCTGATGACCGAGGGGAAGAAACAACCACTATGATATTAATAATCTGTCCATGAGCGAGTGTTGATGAAAGCGAATGGGTGTGAAGATGCCGCGGGAGATGAACAGCCCGCTTTGGGCCCAGGGCTTCAGTCACCAGCTGCTGGTCAAAATGACTAGAGGGTGCTGTGTGTGTATGTGTGGAAAATTTGACTTGTGGCTGTTTCGCACCACCAAAAAGCTGTCAATCACCCTCCTACCTCTTCCTACACTAACACACAGATCGGCTTCATAATCACTTGTCCGCCATTCCACGCCTGTCAATCAATCAGGATGCAAGGGGAGCGCAAAGTGGCAGCCACTGGTCTTGGAGGGAGATGAGACACGGGATGAGGCGTTGTCAGGAAGGAACGTGCCGTGAATTTGCATGACCAAGCACCCCCATCCCCCTCTTTCTGGCATCTGGCTGGGCCATTAAAAGGGGACAGCCGAGGCTGGGGCCCTGCCGCCTATCTGCGGAGAATACACATTATCCTGAGTCACCCGGCCTACCAGTGAGGCACCGTACGTCAATGAGCTCGGCTTATGCATTGTGAATAATAAATAAGTAATAACATCAGACAAACAGAAGACAGGGCCTCCACCTGAATACTAAATGAACGCTCCTATTACCCGCCTGTGTGTGTGTGTATTAGCGCAGCTTTGTGTGATGGAGCGGGGGGGAATCAAAGCCCAGGGTGCATGTGGTCTCTCCAGGGAGGCATGCTTTGTTTTCTTCAGATTTTCATCAAAGCTTTATGGATCTGTCAGCCTGACTTACTCTATACCAAAGCACGGCAGCCAGCCCATAAATATACACTACAGATGAAAAACTGGTAAAGACTTGTTAAACATGGTGACTTCCATCTTAACTAGGGATGTCCATTTACATGAAATCCCATAAAATCGATTGTTGTTTAGATTAACGATCAATTAGTTGATTAATCATTAACCTTAACCTCTGAAATACGAAGCAGGGGGGCGCTACTACGTTACGTTATTTAACAACCACTTGCATAACCAACACAACCTAGGTGTCGTTTCAAAGCTTAGAGGTTTGGCTTTACAGTGAATATAAGGAATATGACCATCACTAAACAAGTGCTTTTAAAATTGCTGAAATTTTCATAGTATAAAAAAACTGATTTACATGAAAATATGATCTGTAAAATCATCGTACATAACAGACTGTCATATATTGTTGAAAAGGTCTCAACTAATACAACAAGCATACTGTATTTGTTTCAGTTAGAGACCAAACAATACCAAGTATTTGTATGAAAAAGCGGTATACACATGATGCTTTTGCACCACGTTTTTGTTTGTACATTCGTGAAACATTAGTAAACTAGTAGATCACATACATTTTTTTAGAGCAACACAACATAAGACAATGTGTAGATAGTGGAGTGACATTGACATGCTGTTTTGCTAAAGCTATAGGACTTCCATCACTCATCAACCAGGATCTGATTACTTGTTGTTTATTCTGTGTACTTTTATTGTGGCGTTTATACAAGTAAGTAGTTCTTATGACTTCTTATTTTTGGACCCAAGGTTAATTATGTTTAGAAATAAACGGCGAGCCTACATAATCCATTGCATGACTTGAAGATGTTAATACACTCAGAATATTTAATTCGGTGTGCTCGCTTCATTTTTCCTTGTGTGTCTGCTGCACGTGTTTTGCACACACCTCAAAACTACGCACTCTAATGATGACCTTGCTTTATCGACCATTAATATGTTTTATCAATTGAAATATTATCGACAATGAATCAATTGTCAATTAATCATTAGCATCCCTAATCTTAATGACTGTAATATATACAGTATATGCAGTAGGGCTGGAACAGCTAAACCATAAATCGATAATAAAATGAGTTGACAATGAATTTACAATTAGGACTTTGTTCTGTATACCTTTGTCAATGACTTCACTTTATAGTGGTCAGATATATATTTCCCTTTGAACTTGATTAGTCGATTAGTTGATGAAATAATGAAAAATAAATAAATAAAATTAAATATTCACATTTCACATTTATTTGTATAGCGCTTTTCACAATACATATCGTTTCAAAGCAGCTTTACAGAGAATGCATGTCAAAATTACAATATTAGAAGAATGCAGTTAGCAAATAATGTAATAATTTGTGCAATTAATTTACAAACACTGTTAGCATTTAATTTTAAGGTAGAAGCAATGAGCTCCTGGAAAAATGAAATACATCAACAATAATTAGGATATATAGAAATTTGGGAATGTGCATGTTGCATCTTCTGAGGTCTTCGCTGATTGATTATTTTGTTGATGTTTGTCAATTCACTTAGTAGTAGTAAAATAATTAGTTCTTGAAAATGGTGGAGAAATTATGGTGGAGGCAACTTGTGCTTTTCAATATGGTTGAGAGTTTTTTTCTTTCTTTCTTTTCTTTTTTTTTTTTTTTTTTTTTTTTACTGTTAAATTATTAGAATAAGAACATTTACATTTTGCAAAACAGCTGGTCCTAACAGCAAGCAAGCAATTAAATATCTCTGTCATACGCACAAACAAGCATGTCAATCAAATGCAGCAGTCAAATTATTTTAATCAAAGCAATATATGTTTTATGGACTCTATAAACTCCACTTAATACTGAATCAATTATAGTTTTGCACACAAAGTATGTCATATATTACATAGACTGCAATATGCACTGCATTGTATTTTCAAATAAACCTGTTTAGCTGAAGATTTAATCAACCATGAATATTCCACATATTGGAGAATGGAGATTCTACTGTATATAAATACAAAATTTCATATTTCCAGAGATGTTTTATTTAGACAGTTTTTATGCGTGATTAGAGATGCACACATCTAGTGAGGGTTAGACTATCACTCTTAAACCATGCACAATGTTGCAGTGTCTAATAAAGTTGCCTGATAACTGCTAACCAGGGGTGCGATTCCCAAAAACATTTTTAGCCAACTATGTTCACAAGTTCTGTCGTTATCAGCATAGTTCAACGAGTCAGTGTTTAGTTCCAACAAACATTCGCAAACAGCATCGCAAACTTGTGTGGTTGGAACGATAGCTCTCAACCTGTGGTTAGAAGCAGAGTTTCTTGTTTGCATGAAATGCGGACTTAATAAATCCTTTTCTTGAGCCATTTTACTCACATTAAGTAAAACAGAGAGAGAAAAAAGGACAAGAAAGAGAGAGACTGAGGATGTTGGAGAATGCTGAACATTTCTATAGCTGAACCCAACAAGCAGACTGGTAAATGATTGAGCAATACAACCACTTCACTCTATAAACATCTCATTAAAATCAATTATGTCACTCCTGAATGAAATCAAAGCTAAACACTTTAACAGCTGCTTTTCCCCTGTGTAAGCCGATGTGAGCGTTACCTCAGATGTATTTTCTTTTTGCACCTCGTTCGCACGTCCTCTCCTGCCTTGTGCTGGAAGATTTAATCTTCTCGGCTCAGATTGCTTTCAACACTTTTATGAATTGTTAAAGTGTGGCAGTCTGGCAGGGAGGATTCTGTACATCCCTGATCAGGGCTCTGGATAAAAACGTGACTCTGGGGTCATATATTGCAGAAAATGTCCCTGAATTGTTGTCGATGGAGAAAGATGCTTTCCCCCACACAATGGTTACAAAATCTACCAGCAGGTTTGACTGAAAGAGCTAACCAGCCAAAACTGATCTGCATTTGAGGACTGTGTTTATTTGAATGGAATTTTGTTCCAGGACCAATAAAAAAGGGTAAGAGCATGAATTTACAACAGGTAAGGCATATTGATCTCTCAAAGCTGTTCATGAAGTGTGAGGATAACATATTTATGTCAAGCTGAAACCTTTGAGAAATCATGCTATTATCTGTCAAAATCACTTAATATTGACACACGAAGCACATCTCATGTGACCCCTCTAAGCTTTAACTGTCAGATAATCATGGAGGAGATATGACATGCAGCACATGGGATTAACCTGGTGCATTTCATCAAGACATGGATGATAATCATCAGCTTTGATAGAGCCTTGAACACATCCCCACAGACACAGAGAGAGAGAGGTGTTTATATAATGTGTATGTGCTCTTTAAAGTATCCATTATGGCATATGGAGCGCCTCATTGTGCGTAGAGTATGAATTTACAGAACTAAAATTGAAAAGCAGGCAACAAAAATATATTGACTAGAAATGTCCTCAACTCAACTTTTTTTTAATTAATTTTCAACACAGTTCTAGGCCTGGGAGTTTCCAGAATTGCCAAATCGACTCTGTGGTCATTAAAAATCCCAGGATGTCCTTCAAAAGGAGTAGGGGTATAACCCCGTCATCCTGGCCAAATTTGCCCATTGGCCTCTGTCAATCATGGCCTCCTAATTATCCCCATAGGCTGACTGGCGTCATCATCTCCTCTCTACCAATAAGCTGGTGTGTGTTGGGCGTTCTGCCGTTATATGGCTGCCTTCGCATCATACAGGTGGATGCTGCACATTGGTGGTGGTTGAGGAGATTCCCCTTTCCATATGTAAAGCGCTTTGAGTACCCATAAAAGCGCTATATAAATGTAACAAATTATGATTATTATTACTTCACCACTGCACACATACTGTACAGCATCTCATATGCAAACATGGTGAAGAGACATTTCACTCTTGGCTCTTGTATGTCTTATACAGTAGAAACATAAGAGCTTGTAACTGATCATGACATGCATTTAACAAATTTAAAATCCTATATATAATATTTTCATGGCTTTTGTTTTTCATTGCATTTCTTGGTAGAGGTTCAAGTGGTTTAAATGATATTGCATAACAGGAATAACTTACATTTGAAATGTTAATGTCTCAATGGTTTATGTTGTTAGCTATTAGGAGTACACAACCAGTGTTTTGGGGTTGGTAAGATTTGTTAATGTTTTTCTAAGGTTTTGAAAGTCTCTTAATGCTCACCAAGGCTGAATTTATCCAAAATATAGTAAAACAGTAATATTGTGAAATATTATTACAATTAAAAATAAATGTTTTCTATTTTATTATATTTTTTTCCCTGTGATTTTCAGCATCATTACTCCAGTCTTCAGTGTCACATGATCCTTCAGAAATCATTCTAATATGATGATTTGATGCTCAAGAAACATTCATGATTATTATCAACATGCACCCTTCATAAAGTGATGCCAATATATTAATCCCAATAATCAGGCATGTAAAGACTTTTATCACATCTATTCCACTTTGACGAAAGTGCACACGGATGATGGTGTCATGTCCAGATACGTAAACATGGCGGTAAAGAAGGCATCATATTTTTGGGGTGCTGAAGAATCTGAGTTCATATTGACAATGTAGTGCAACATGAATATAATACATAGCATGATCTCTCGAAGGTTTCAGCTTGACATAAATATGTTATCCTCAGTCTGAAATTATGAAAAACTAACTATCTGACAGAAGAGTCAACAGCTTTCACACACGTCTTTCAAAATAGACCTTGCACCAGAAAAAACATTTAGAATATTTTTTATTCATTTTTTTTATTTATTTATTTGTTTCTTTCTTTGACTACACACTCCGCAACCCATTCAAAATTGTCTTGTGATCCACTGATTGTGAAACACTGCTCTAAACCTAACATGCACTCAAATTTTTATTTCATGGGGTCTTAAAAGATAAATATATATTATATTTTTCTGTCTTAACTCTTTAACCACCAGTTTTTTTTATTTTTGTTTTTGTTTTTTTTAAAGGTGCCAGCCAGTAGCAGTATTTTTCATTATTTTCTCAAAACTTTCATGGTCTCCAGAATATTTTGTTGAGATGCAATATATATACTTGTTTCTGCTCTTCTTTGATTGTTTTTGGATCTGGAGATTCTGTGCATTTTCAGAAGATTTGTAACAGCACCTCCTACTGAATAACAGTCAATGGCAGAGAAGCGTTGTGCCATAAATGACGGGGAAAGAGTTAACCACATTCTTTAAACTTTGTGTGTGTTTGTGTAAAATAAACACACTCATTCTTGCACACACTGCATCAATGGTGCTGTCAGTCAATTTATGCTTGAGTGCACATGTGATACTCATTATCAAGACTTTTGTTTCTATGCATTGTGAGTATATTCATGACTCCCAAGGCTAGCGTGAGAAATACTTCACAGCCACAAATGTGTATACTGTGTGTGTGAGTATTGGCAGAGGGATATGCCAGCCAGAGGCCAAATACATCATGAGCATAATGAGCAATGCTGCAAATATTAAAAGTGCATGAGATGACTATTGAGCCTCTAGACCATGAATATAAATTTTTTGTAATTAAAAACAGATAATAAAGTTAAGAGTTCAATGATAAAAAATATGCAAAAAAAGTAAATAAAATAAATGCAGAGCAAGCTTAAGATGCCAGGCTGACACTTGTATATATTCAGTGAGGCCGAGCGCTGCAGCATCATGGGTACGGTGGGCAACTGGGTGTGTGAATTGCTGTGTAATTAACCGACTTGTTAGTTAATGAAAAGTCAAGATATTAGCTCAGTGATGTATTAATATTATGAAGAGTTTATCACTGAATGGTTCACAAATGCTTGAAAAGAGCTATAGAGTTTAAAGCGGTTTGTGAGTGTGTGGTATATTTTTGAAAATTGTATTATTAATAATATTTGTATATTGTTATTGTCATGATACAGGCAAGGGAAGAGGAGTAGAGGATCTCATTTGCAGCAGTTATTGTTTATTTACAAAAAAACAACAACAATCAAAGCAACACTAAGAAGGCAATCTAGAAGGCATTAAACAACATAACTAATGTAAATACAATATCGGACAGTGAGAAGACATAAACTTAAATACGAAGGAGAAAACAAACTGAACAAGAAACAGGTGAACAAAGCAATCAGTAGCCATGGCAACAAACAAGGCCATTCATAGTGACCAAGGAAACGGAAAAGATGAAAATGGGGAACAAAAATGGGGGGTTAAGGGCAACTGAGGCCGTCTGCATCAATAGACTTGACTGTAATTCAGTCTTTGAGGAGACACCTGAAACACTATCTGAAGTTAACACTTTACTGCACGTCGGTTTATTGTTGTCATCGTCATAGATTAGCAGTGTCTTGATTATCACATACACAAACCATGGTTGGTTGTCTATACATTTTTTAGTTTACCCTTGAAGTTTTGAGTTGTTTTCTGAAAGAATATGCTGACAGCTTTGGAGATTAATTAAATCAGACCTTCCAGCACTGAAAACTAAACTTTTTATGATAATAACCTTGGTGTGTTAGTAATTCTCAGCATTAATCAGGGTCCAAATTAACCAGGGCTTGGATCAAAAATGCCACTGAAAATGACAAAAAATGCCCCAGATATTTAAAATGTGGGAATAGTGTGGTGAATAGTAATTTTTATCTGTTAATCATGTTTATCTATTAATGTGTTTATTGCATTTGCAGGATGTTAGATAGTGTTTTTGATTAATAACTCTAAAATAATCAAAATATACAGTAGAGAGCTCTATAATCATTTACTAATATAAATAATTTAAAATGTACTCAAGCAGTGCATAAAATTGTCCAATGTTATGCATTATTTATAGCTATTTTTGCATTTGATTTGATTTTCTGGATAACAGCTCTAATTGTTTGGATTAAGAGTTTATTTCAAGTAACTGATTACACAGAAGCATTTTACATAATTGAGCTCCAAGTTTTTTTATATATATATATATTATTAGAAGGAAAAAAAGCCTGAATATAGAAAAAAGATCCCTGGAAAGCAATTTCCACAGAAGAAATATTACATCTTACTAAAAAAAAAAAAAAAAAAAGTTGTTTACCAACGTTTACACAAATTAGCGCAAAGTTTCTGCAAAGAATACATTTGCAAGCAACTGAACATGTTCAAACTAGACAAACATTTAAGGGATAAAGTACAGTCACACTTATTAAAAAAAAAAAAAAAAAAAAAAAATCCTAATTGTCTATTGTCTTATAATTCATTAGCGTGTACAAAACAATCATCCTGGCAAGATGATGAACACGACAACAATATTACAGTACTATTAATGCTGAAGTCCTTCGATTTGATTTTCAATACAATTGATAAATGTAACAGAAACACAAGCAGCAGCTGCGTTTGTATCAAATAAGAGAGAGCGAGAGCGTGGTGTGATACGAGAGACATGAAAGATGCACAGGCTTCAGAGACCCGGATGAGCGGTATGTTATTCAGTGTTGCTATTGACGACGGTTGTTATCAAGGAATAACACACCTAAGATTGTCAGATCAGAATTAAGTGTTCCAGAGAGCTGTGTAGTAAATATACACTGAACAAAATTATAAATGCAACACTTTTGTTTTTGCCCCCATTTTTCATGAGCTGATCTCAAAGACTTTTTCCATGTACACAAAAGGCCTATTTCTCTCAAATATTGTTCACAAATCTGTCTAAATCTGTGTTAGTGAGCACTTCTCCTTTGCCGAGATAATCCATCCACCTCACAGGTGTGGCATATCAAGATGCTGATTAGACAGCATGATTATTGCACAGGTGTGCCTTAGGCTGGCCACAATAAAAGGCCACTCTAAAATGTGCAGTTTTACTGTATTGGGGGGGTCCGAAAACCAGTCAGTATCTGGTGTGACCACCGTTTGCCTCACGCAGTGCGACACATCTCCTTCACATAGAGTTGATCAGGTTGTTAATTGTGGCCTGTGGGATGTTGGTCCACTCCTCTTCAATGGCTGTGCGAAGTTGCTGGATATGGGCAGGAACTGGAACACGCTGTCGTATACTCCGATCTCAGAGCATCCCAAACATGCTCAATGGGTGCCATGTCTGGTGAGTATGCTGGCCATGCAAGAACTGGGATGTTTTCAGCTTCCAGGAATTGTGTACAGATCCTTGCAACATGGGGCCGTGCATTATCATGCTGCAACATGGGGTGATGGTCGTGGATGAATGGCACAACAATGGGCCTCAGGATCTCATCACAGTATCTCTGTGCATTCAAAACGGCATCAATAAAATGCACCTTTGTTCGTTGACCATAACATACGCCTGCCCATACTATAACTCCACCGCCACCATGGGCCACTCGATCCACAACGTCGACATCAGCAAACCGCTCGCCCACACGACGCCATACACGCTGTCTGCCATCTGCCCTGTGCAGTGAAAACCGGGATTCATCCGTGAAGAGAACACCTCTTCAAAGTGCCAGGCGCCATCAAATGTGAGCATTTGCCCACTCAAGTCGGTTACGACGACAAACTGCAGTCAGGTCGAGACCCCGATGAGGGCGACGAGCATGCAGAAGAGCTTCCCTGAGATGGTTTCTGACAGTTTGTGCAGAAATTCTTTGGTCATGCAAACCGGTTGTTGCGGCAGCTGTCGGGGTGTCTGGTCTCAGACGATCTTGGAGGTGAAGATGCTGGATGTGGAGGTCCTGGGCTGGTTGTGAGGCCGGTTGGATGTACTGCCAAACACCTTTGGAGACGGCTTATGGTAGAGAAATGAACATTCAATTCACGGGCAACAGCTCTGGTGGACACTCCTGCAGTCAGCATGCCGACTGCACGCTCCCTCAAAACTTGTGACATCTGCGGCATTGTGCTGTGTGATAAAACTGCACATTTTCAGTGGTCTTTTATTGTGGCCAGCCTAAGGCACACCTGTGCAATAATCATGCTGTCTAATCAGCATCTTGATATGCCACACCTGTGAGGTGGATGGATTATCTCAGCAAAGGAGAAGTGCTCACTAACACAGATTTAGACAGATTTGTGAACAATATTTGAGGGAAATAGGCCTCTTGTGTACATGGAAAAAGTCTTAGATCTTTGAGTTCAGCTCATGAAAAATGGGGGCAAAAACAAAAGTGTTGCATTTATAATTTTGTTCAGTGTAGATATAGGCACAGATTTTATACTTTACTATATATACAGTGGCAGTTTTTAAAATACTTTTTCAAATGATCAAATCAAAACACATTACAAAGCAGAGAGAGCAAATAAAACAGAGTAATAGACTCTGTGGGATGTGTCATTTATGACCTAAATTAATTTCATTGCTGAGCTGAGTCACAACAAGACACATGATGACATGTGTCAGCAGGGTTATCATGTGTTTCAGGCGGTGTGTGTGTATGTGTTTATGAAACATTATGTGATGTTGGCCCTGAAGCCTCTGCTTCTTGTGGCTGACTTTTGTTGGGGCCAAATTTCAGACTCTTTATGTACTTGTCTTAATCTAGAGTAAACCATCCTGACACATCCCCCAACCACCCCACAACACAAGCTTGCTTATTCTCTCTATCACAACTAACTCTTCCATTTTCTGATGTAACACCTGGAAAGTTATGCTTACTTATTCCTGAGTGTTGATTTAACAGTGCATGAGCAAGACTAGTCAGAGCAAGTTATTCTTCACTGCAGTCCATCAGTCACTCTTAAAGTGTCCCTATTAGGCTTTTTCAAATATTACCTTTAGTGTGTAAAGGTACAGCTGTTTGGGAATGTAAAAGGCCTGCAAAGTTTTAAAGATCAAAGTGCACAACAAATAAAGGTATTGTCTCCTAAAATAAAGAATCGATTCTGAACTGCAGAAACTGCAGAAAATCAGTAATTCCAGTCTCACTCCCTGTTACAAACCTTCTTAACAATGTAATACAATTGCATAATTCCAGCCTATACAGTCTTCATTAGCTGCCTGCGAACAAAGTCTATTTTGCCCTGCCCTTAAAACTGTAGCAGCTGAGACCAGAAGAGTTTGGTTCGTGTTGTCGACATGTTGAGAAGACGCCGTTTTCAGCGCTGTGAATCCACTTCCAAAGGATGAGGACTCGCGCTGGAATTGATATGGAACATAATACGTCATTGTTCCTATTTGTATCACTGTGTATCAAGCACTGAGGAAGATGTGGAGATGAAGTTCAGATACAGTAATGAGCGTTTCATTTCAGACATGCGCTGTAAGCAGTAGACCAATCGCAACAGACTTACCGTCTGACCAATCAGAGCAGAGCAGGCTCACAGAAAGGAGGGATTTAGAGAGACTGAATCTTTGAACAAATTGTTTTCAGACTCTTTGAGAAATTAGTTGATGTGCAATGTATATTTTGTAAAAATGAATGTGTTTTTGACCTTGGATGCATGTTAAAAACCTTTAAAATAGCATAATAGGGATTAGGGGTGCAACGGTTCAGATTACTCACGGTTCGGTTTGTATCACGGTTTTAGGCTCACGGTTTCGGTACGGTTCGGTATGTGCTATGTTCAGGTAAAAAAATTACTATTGTCAAATAAAAATAAAGAAAATATGAACAAATAATCAAACGGCACAAATAAATACAGTAAAGCAAAGATGCAAATAAATAAAGCTTTTCAGGTTTTTCATGTATCCAGTTTTCAGGTACAGAAACTGAATAATGTATCTAATAAAACAACATTGCATTTAATCTTCACTGTATAAATTAAATAAAGATCAATCATTATTAAGTTACAACTGAGTCATGAGCAATGAGTGATTTCCTTGTCTTTTGTTGTTTGATTAACATTAAAAACACATTCAGACAGCAGGAATGCAAGGGCTGCTGTCTCTTTAAGACATAATATACGAATCAGTACACTCATACTGAACACCTGCGTTCTTTCTCGAGTGTATAAGTTTACTTAAGACATAACCAACTGTGCTTGCTTGGATACTCGCCAAGACGGGCATGTTGACATAATTTTGTGTGAATTTGTCTGTTCAAACACAAGACTTGAAGGAGACCTCAGTATTTGCGTGCTGTACACGCGCAGTCGGATTCTTCTCACGGCGCCTGCGTAAGTTCTCTTTCACGACTTGCACTATGTTTAAATTGGCAAGACTTAAATGAGTTTAGTTTAAACACAGATAGCAGCATGTGCTGTTCAGGTCTCACCTGCGCTCGCGCGCTATCAACACCTGGGTGATGACGGCGAAATGACTGGTCATATAGAGCATATGATACGGCACTCGATTTGAACAAAGTTTAGGGGAAGCCAGAATGCGTATCCATTGACAGAAACATACATTGGCCTAACTCTGTCTCTCTGTTTTATTTATTTTCTACAAACCATATTATAGATGCATATGCGTCGTCAGATATGAGATGAACCATGCAAGTGCGTGCCGAACCGAGTGTGCAGAACGGTACGGTTAGATTTTTTTACAGTTTAACCCCTAATAGGGATACATTAACCCAAAAATATGGTCTTAATCTATAGGGCCTTTCGCACCGGAGGAACCTTTTCATAGTTCCTAGAACTATTGGCTGAATTACCCGGATTTTGCCATGTTCGCACCGCAGGAACTACGAACAATTTAAGTAGTAGGAACTCCTTTAGGTGGAAATAAATTAGCTCCTACTTCAGAGTAGGGTCTAAACCAGCACTATAGGAACAGTGATGTAAGTGTACGTTGATTGGTCAGACGCACGTCAAACACTGGCACCCGGCATTTTTAAAAAGCTGTGTAAACATATTTACTTCACGAACATGGAAAACAGTGATAACGGCATTTACCTGTTGTCTGCAGGGTTGTGTTCTTTTCTCTGCCTCGATGATATGTAATACTGAAAGTTGTCATAGGAGATTTTGTCTATTAGCCCCACTTTTTGCTCTTTCAGTCATGTAAATGATGCGTTTACATTCCATCTCCATTATCACGAAACCCACGACACACAACAAACACAGCTCAGATCACGGCATCCTCAATTCACCGTTTTTTAGCATTTGTAAATGCCGCGCTCAAAGATGTCGGCCACTTCAGAGTTCCTATTCCCGGGGAACTATCCTAGTGGCTAGTTTCTATAACTGAGTTCCTAGAACTATTCGGTGCAAAAGCCCCTAATTTAAAGTGGTTAGTTTTGATCAGAGCATTTTTTCAAAAGTTTTGTCTGAAACACACTCTACACAAAGTACTCAAATGCACTATTTACTTTCTTAATACACATTTCTGCTCTTATTGTGTGAACAATACATTGGTGCACAAAATGACAAAATTGTTTGTCTATTAATTTTTTCAATGAAATATAATAACTTAATCTGCTTCTGATTTTTTGCCTTCTGCACAATTCTCAAAATGTTTTTCCGCTATGACAGTACTTAAAGAAAACTTGACCATGGAAGAAGACGTTTTCACAGAAATGCCTTCTGTAGTGTCACCTCACAACAATGCTGACAATGCAACACACATTTGCGTATTACCATCTGCACTGACACATTTCAGAGCACAATGATGCGTGAAATCCAGCTTGCGTGAAAGCATTTGCATTCGCGTGCCTAAACAGAGTTTTGGGCCTTAGTTCCTCCATCTATTCCAAATCTCTTGAATCCATTCTGCTCTCAGCCTCAAGATCAAATTATAGAGACTCCATTATTGATAAATAAACTGTAATAAACAGCCTTCATTGAGCTAAATGAATCATAAAATTGCTTGAGGAGGGCTGGGCTGCTATCAAGTGTGATATGCTGGTGTATCTGTGTAGTGGGAGTGAAGGTTGACAGCTCCTGCCCTAACTAAACAAATCTCACCAACCTGTCAATCATCCAGATGGGTATGGAGAGACTCAACTCATTGGATTATGGGATTTCTGAGAAGTCTGGGGCTGGAAACTTGCATAAAATGCATTTGCTTGCGGGGCATTCAGGATAATGGCATCATAGTCAGTACTAAGAAACCTACACTGTAAGTAGCTTTTAGCTAGACAAGATACATTTTCAAAGTAGTGAAACAACAGCAGTAAACTACACAATAAGCATACTGAAGCTGTTTGTGGGCTACAGTTATCTTAAAGGGGTGGTTGATTATGATTTCATTTTTTAAATTTTAGTTAGTGTGTAATGTTGCTGTTTGATCATAAACAACATCTGCAAAGTTATGATGCTCAAAGTTCAATGCAAAGAGAGATATTTTCTTTTAAAGAATTCTCTGTTTAAGGACTACAACAAACGGCTGGTAGGGACTACAACAAGCTTCTTCCTGGGTAGGTGACATCACTAACCCTAAAATTTACATAAACCCCACCCCTGAGAACACACAACAAAGGGGGCGGGGCCATGTTGGGCTGCTTTAGAGAAGAGGAAGAGTTGTTGTAGTCGAGTGTTGTTGACATGCCGTAATTTTACGCCGGACTGCTTCACAAACGAGAGTCAATTCAACACTGGATTTGCACAAAAGATTAAGATGACGGCACATGCTAGTTGATGAGTTGAATCAACTCCACAGCAACTACATCAATTTATCCACTAACCATTCAGAAACGTCCAGTTTCATTTTAAAAGTTGTAACTTCTTCCTGAGTCTCTCCATCAGTGTCGACTCCGGTTTGAACAATGTAAGGCTGAACACCGTTACTGACAATCCTCATTTTGACTGCATGAGATTCTCCAGCTTTGTTGTTGTTGAGCTGTTAAAGCTCCGCCCTCTTCTGGAAAGGGGGCGGGAGCAGCAGCTCATTTGCATTTAAAGGGACACACACAAAAACGGCGTGTTTTTGCTCACACCCAAATAGAGGCAAATTTGACAAGCTATAATAAATTATCTGTGGGGTATTTTGAGCTGAAACTTCACAGACACATTCTGGAGACACCAGAGACTTATATTACATCTTGTGAAACCAATACCACCAATAAAACTAGAAAACAAATTTGTTAGTGTGTTAAATGTGTTAGATGAGTGTCTAGTTTGTTCGGTTATTATAACAATCCATCTGTGCATTTATTATTTTTAATTTTACTTTGTAATCTTTAACCAAAATATCATAACTCGCTCTTCCTATGAAATCTGATGCATGTGAGAACGCACTGTAGTTAGGCCAATAACATTCAGTTCTGCTTTCATTCCGGTATACAGTACACACTTTTCACAATCCAAATCAACAATGACGGATTAAATCAAGTCCTCTGCTACATTTTATCTGCTCATTAAATAGCCAACACAGTAGTAAAGTTGGCTTTCCGTTTCATGGCATTAACTGTATTTTTTCATGCTATTAAGCTAGGCATCCTGAATGCACGCTTTAAAGATGAAGAAAATCTGAAACAATATGGACGGGCGAGTGCTTGTGTTCGTGGAATCAGAAAGGCCTGCCTCCAGGCTGTTGTTTGTTTTTGTGATCCTGCCTGGGGCAATATTCCAGATGGGGCTTTATGTTTGTTTCTTTCACTGCTATCAATGTGCTCCGCGTAATTTCTCCCTCAGCTCTCCTGCCTCCGCAGCCTTCCGACTCCACCCAGCCTCTGCGGACATCACAGTCTGTCTTAGACTTAGAGTTATTTGGAGTTTTTCAAATGTAGAACCGCACCGAGGGCATTAAGAGCATGAATATATGGGAGAGATGGGCCGCACCTCGCCATTAAGATCTTAAAATGTTGTCATGAGAACAGGCTCGATGGAGAGGGAAATTGACTGTGTAAAATGTATCATTATTACGGTCGGCTTTTCGCTTGTAATGACAATATGCTTTCTGCGTATCCCATCT